>KK116499.1:777881-900703 GCA_000611955.2 Stegodyphus mimosarum
GAAAGAGGGGTGGGAGACCATTGGATGCGTCCCTCCGGGATGCTTTCCATCAAAATTGGGAGCGAAACTCAGCGAATTCGTACTGTCACCTGTATGGTGCTCAAGGCTCTTGTCAACGACAGGCGCAATCATGCATTCCTTGCCAAGATGAATTTCGTTAGATTGTTCTGATGTTACTGTCAGACAAGATAAGTCGCAACACAACACAACAACAACATATAGTTAAACTAACGTGCGGTTTATAAATTCTGTTTTTTTGTGCTTTTTATTATATATGCATCAATACCTATGTTTCAAATTACGTTTAGGTTTTGGGCGAATTAAAAATGTAGCCGAAAGAAATTTCTTTCAGGTATCAGCCTTTAGATTTCAGTTTGATAATAAATGCAAATTTGAATTCTTTCTCTGCATTGTTATAATTAATATTTTTATGTATATTTTGATAAATATTTAGCACGTGAAATTTAAAATTTAGTTAAAATATGTTTTATTTTGTAAAAAAAATGTTAAGAAAAATCTTTACCTTGTTTTAAAAAAAAATTGGCCCTTTAGCTACTTTCAAATCGGGCCGTTTGCAATTAGAAATTTGAGTTTGAGACCACTGGCTTAATGAACATCTGTAAGGAGAAGAATACTATCGCTGAAACCGTTTGAAGAAGAAATAGTTTATATTATTTTAGACGATGCCTTTTTTTAATCACATAAGTATTCCAACTGTGTAATTGAGACACTCTGAAGGCTAAGTTAATTTTTATACACGCTTAAGTTTAAATTAATTGATTAATTGAAGTTTAGTTTAATTGAACTTTATCAATTATTCAGCTGATGTATTTTATTAATTCTAACAATTTCGTAGTTCTAATTTATATTTTTAAAATAGCTTGGTGAAAAACTGAAACAAGAGTTGCTAGATTTTATTTTAATTAATCAGTTTAAAAAGTATTTATGTTAGTTAACCTAGTTATCTTATTATTTGGGCTTTACTTTCTGCTTTCGTCAACTGCAAACAGAATGAAAATTAGTTAAAGTATAAATAAGCTGAGAGTTCTTGAGTTTTCAGTGAGCACTTAGCAGCATAGGCTGACCTTCACGCTGCTTTAGTTTCCTCGCTGTTGCAATTAGTGTTGCTTCCGTAAGCTTCTGCCAGCCGAGATTGCTTCGCAAGCACTTAGAGGTAAACCAAGGTTTAATTAGGCGTGTAATTTTGTATTTCGTGTTCTTTTAAATTTGAACATCTAGGTTACCCAAAAGCTGGCGGAGTTTTTTCTATTAAAATTTAATTTTGTTTAACCGTCAGATAAATGTGTTAATAAATATTTCTATTTTGGAATTTACTCCTGTTTATGATATTTTTAACTAGAAAAGCAGACGGGAGGAAAATGCTTTCCGTCTCAGTCTTTCACAATTGCTTTATTGAGATGTTACTTTAGATTTAATACAGCATAAAATGATATTTTTGTGAATGCCCGTTATATGTTCTTTTAGTTCGAGTTATCTGATCTGATGAAAAATCGAAGCTTTAAGAAATCTTCAGAACAATTATGTATTTGTGAGTTATATTTGTAATATGCCGACCAAAACATGATAGTGGTTAGTGGCTCTGACTACTGTACCGAAGAGCCCGAGTTCGAAACCTGGAGAAGATGTTGTTTGTAAACATATAATGTCATATAGCGGCATGGGAGCACTCTAATAAGAGGACAGCCGAAAGTCCTTTCATTTGGATTGGTGAAAACCCTCGGACTCACCCCCGAAAGGGCTGTCCCTCAAAATTGGAGTAGAACTGGGCAAAATCGTACTCTCACCTGTATGTTGCTCAAGGCTCTTACCAACGACAGATGTAATCTTGTATTCCTTGCCACGATGAATTTTGTGGGCTTGTTTTGATATCAGAAAAGCGAGACTAGTCAAAACAACTATATATTTTCATATAAAGTAAAATTAACAAATAAAACTTTTGTTACAAAATTTAATGTAATAAGAGTTAACTAAATCTTGTGTTGCGTGTGTACGAATTCGTAAGAGTCTGAATGTACATAGAACCAATGATGGCGGGATAAAATTTATTTTCCCAAAAGAAACGCTTCACAGTTCTGGAACTTTCCACAAAAATACTCGTTTAAATCTTCACAGTATAACTAAATAGTTACAAAAGGTATTTCTCCCGCCTTCGTGGTGTAGTGGCCAGCATGCTCGACGCGTATTCGAGATGTCCGTGGTTCGAGTCCCGGCGAGGGCATTGCTCATTTTTCAAATCTCTTGCTTTCAAAAAAAATACCTAATGTCTCTACAGCGGTGCCCGAACTAAAAAAGGTGGTGGATGAGGATTCTCTACCGCCAGAATTTGGCGATCGGGTCCTCTGATCTCCAATCGCTCTTTAAAAGGGGGAGTATATAAGGTATTTCTCCCGTCTTCTTAGCGTGCCTTCGTGGTGTAGTGGTCAGCAAGCGTATTCGAGAAGTCCGTAGTTCGAGGCCCGGCGAGGGCATTGCTCATTTCTCATCTTTCCTGCTTTCAAAGAATACCTAATGTCTCTACAGTTGCACTTCAAACTACTAAGAAAGTCAAACATAGTGCAATGCAAAGTGCATCTAAAAAGCGTGCCCCTCACAGATATTTCAATACTTTGAATTGCCCTCTGAACTAACAACTACTGAAAACAGATATTGTCTCCTGTCTTAACCCGCCTACCGAGAAATCTATTCCATTTCCCGAAATTACTGCAAGATATATATGGTTAAAATTACATTTAAGGGCCGGATACGGTTACAGTTGCATATATAGATTAATTGCAGTTATTCAATTACAATACAGGCAGTTATTCAGTTACAGTTATACAGGGTCTGAAACAAAATGTCGCCGCCAAATAGTAGCCAAGTTTGGCGACTTTTGTCGATTTCTTGCCGAGTTTGACGACAAAACTTATTCGCCAAACCATCGCCAGTTCGGCCATATCTTGCCAGTTTAGCAAGATAGCCATTTACTCAATTTTAAATAGATTTGCCCCTGTATTCTTATTTTTCCGACAAAATATCGTCTCTTTAGATTTTTACGTTACATTATGCAAAAAAATACTACAATTTCGCATATAAGTTAAAATTATTTACATATGTACAAAATTCGTAATACTGGTTACATTCGAAATATGCCTTTGTGAAATACCTTTGTAAATAAATTAAGCTTTATTGAATCATTGCTATCTAATGACTAATGGCTTAAGTGTCAAAAGTCAGTCATTTTCAAATAAATAAATAAACTACTGATTTTTTAATCTTTGATTTCCGATTCATTTTGGAACGTTGAAGTTATTTGTTTATTTGTGAACTTTTTTCGTTATGTAGCATTTAGTGGAATTCTCTCATGTCTTCTTCTCATGGGCACTTCGTCTATGGTTAACGTAAAAATTTGCAAGAAGTTTGATATGAAACAAAGTAAATTGTTTAAAAAAGGTTTGCTCCAACTATACACTTAAAAAAACTTTTCGTCTGTAACAAATTCATTTTTTATTCTCAAAGAGAAAGAAAGCCGTGGTGCTATAGACTGCCACCATTCTGGTCGACGGCCGTCCTAATCAGTTGAGGATCCAGGCCTTGTCTCTACCCTCCCTTGAGGTCCAACCAAGGGAATCTGATATTCTCTTTCTAAGGTGTAGTTTCTCCCTGCAATTTACCTGCCAGAAAGGAAGACAAACTTTTCATGATCGGGAGACAGAAAGAAAGAAGTTTGTTTGAGCAAGTGTGTTTTATTGTTCCACCAATACAAGCCTGGACAGTTTGCTTTAAAGATGCAACTCTCATTGCTAAAGATCATTCAAAGGGCGGGTACTCTTTTTTCCAAGGGTCAAGAATGAGGTCAGAAAAATGGGGTAGCCTCTGCGAGGTTGAGGTAGAATTTTAATTAATGGGTGTTTTCTCTCTCGTGAGAGAGGGTATTCCATGCTCTCAGATCAAAAAGCTAAGCCCGGTGTTTCAGCCTCTCTCAGTGGTTTCGTATCTTCCCCTGACTATTATTTTTTAGAGAAACGTAGAAATTTTTATTTTGCGTGTCTTGGGCTTTTTAGACGTGATGTACGACTGTCACGTGCGTTCATAATTGCAGGTCCAAAGTGTTTTGCTCCTGCATTCTAGAAACAGAAAGAAAAACGCTTTGCACTATTTGAGAAAAAGAAATAAATCGCTGGTGGAGGTTTATTTCGATTTTAAAAAAGGGTTATATTATCTTTTATTAACAGTTACTTAAAATTTCCTTTAAATTATTTTTACATCGAGCATATTTAATTTTACTTCGAAAACGAATAATGTATTTTCAATATCAATAATAGTCTTATTCCCAGATATATATTTTTAGTTACTTTCAGATTAAAAAGAATTTAAACTGCTACTGTAACTCAATACCGCCCCGATTTATGACTTTAACAGTGCTGCTAATATTATGTTAATTTAAAAGGAAATGGTTATTTAAAGTTATTCCAAAAAATAAATAACAGCTATGGGACACAACTGGCACTGATTTGTTTGTGCAAAGAGTAATTACTTAAAAATAAATTTCAATAAATTTCAAATTAAGAGCACGCTACATATTATTCATTCATATTATAATAAAATTCGAAATATTTTGGAAACACGTAGCTTCACTGCCAATCAGATTTTGAGAGACCTTCCTTTATCATTTATTGAGACAAGCATTCCCAGAGTATTTCAGTGATTTTTTCGCGTAATTGTATTCGTAATTCATTTACTGCTTATTACAGTTTGAAGTGGTAAAATGACTAAACGAATCTGCTTTGCTCAAAGCATGAAAACAAAAGATGCTGATGATAGAGTTAGAAAAAGTAACCCGAATGAATTTCTCCGTATAGAATACTAAAATACCTTTAAAAAAGCAGCATCTGTGTAAGAAATTTATGTAGGTATAATATATTTACGCTTGAATAAATATCTCCAAAAACGTTTCAGAAATTAATTTTCACATGCACCTTATATTTAATAATGTATTTTAAAACATTACTTTCTTTTTGCTGGATTTGAAAGGTGGTTAAACGCAAATGGAATGTTAAGTCTAAAATTATGTGTAGCGTTAGTAATATTAAAAATCTGTATTAAAGACTACATGCGAAGAACAGCATTTTGTTGCATATGTAGTCAACGCTTTTTTCCATTGCTAACTTGGGCATGAAAGTACCAATACTTATTTTTTTCACTTATTATTTAATACTCTGAATAATATCGTTGTCGTTCCTAACCTTCATCGATGCATGAAGTGCGCACGAAATTTTCAAGACAACTTTTCCGAAAAAAGAAGTTATTTTTCTTTTTTTGCTTGTTGATGTCAGACAATAATAGCCCTGCAGCTGACTGATATAACCCTCTCCGGATCACCGACTGATACGATAGCAGTTGTGCAACATCAAACGCTACAAGACGTTTTCGGTTTCCAGGCATCTGTATAATAATCAACATGCGAGGGCAAAGGAAGAATAAAAAGTGCAGCAGATCACCTTTAAAGTAGGTACCAAAACTTCAAGGTACAAACAATAATGCAAAACAGTGTATATCCGCACTTTTTTTTTTTTTTTGATTTCGGATGTTCAGCTTTGTTCTTTGACATCAAGTGATGATATTTTGGTCTCAAATTAGTTTTTCCTGTTTATATTGTTATTATTCCAACTTGAATTTATTTTCGTTGTCGTCTTTTTTATTCGATACTGAAATATTTTTTTAAGCAAAATAATAATGGGGGTAATTTCGACTGATAAATTCAATTTTATGTGGGTAGATTGGGGAATATTACATTAGTTCTTAATTAGCTTATGTGTTATGACTGGAAGAAGAAATTAATTTTGATGTGGCACATTCAGAAACGTACCTTATTCTTACTTAAATGCTGTATTTTATGTTTACTTTTACATCTAATTATTTATGCACGACAAGATGCAAAAAGCTATTGAAAATGTGCTGTATATTTCAAATTTATATATAAATTTGCCAGTAACGTTCATTTAATCTGTATTGAACATTTTATATATAAATTTGCTATATTCTCATTCATGCCTTCGGTATAAATCTACATTTTATGCCGCAAGATATCATGTAATGAACTATTTCTTTTGTGTTCATATGGCATCAAATAAATTGAAGTAATTCCCTTTTCTATGAGTCGCATGAAAGATCTTAATTCCTAGTCTATTTTTTACGGTTATACAGCATTCTTCTTCCTAAAGTTATTTATTTACATACTGTTTTATTCCATCGGTGCAAAAAAAATATCTTTGTAACGAATTATGGACATTAAAAATTATCTTCTTCCATTTTTATAAGACAAAAAGAAACAGGTTAATTTTTTTCTTACATAAAACATAAAGACGATCTTCTCAACCAAATTTAAATCAGCAAATTAATCAAATTTTAAATGAAATTTAAATTTAATCATATTTAAATCAGGAAAATTATTTTTACTATAAAAAATACTGTAAACATGAAAAAAAATTCATAAAAAAGAAGTCGTTAAATATTCCGAGTAAACTGTGAATCATAAAATATCTTTAATAAAGTTATATTAATAATTTCACTAAATATTGTTCAAATACTAGAAAAACGCTGATTGGCTTCACTTAAAAAATTTAAGACCTCACAAAATTGCTTCTTGACTGATCCAAATTATGTTGTAGAAACCATGCATATAAAGTTATATGTTTTATTTTAATGCGATTATTTTGAAGTAATGGTCCGTTCTTCAAATTAAAATAAATTTTCAGAACATTTTATTACAGTTAAATTCTTTCATCCAAACTAAAACCTTTTCATGAAACTTTTTTCGGATAATTTATGACTACTATTTTCGGCAGCCAAAAGTAAATCTGCATAAAACTGTCGAGAAAATCTCCTCAAAGTTACAATATATTTACAAATTTATGTCATGCGTTAAAATAACGCGTGAATCTTTTCCGATTTTCTTCTCGCAGCAGTTATAAGCAGCTATATCGTGCTACTGTTTGTTAAAAAGCATTCAAGAAAGTCACCTCCTGTATAGAGATTTCACGTTTTACTATTTTTTATGCAGTTATATGAGGACTGTTTATTTTCCTTTGTAAAATATGCATTAATGTCTAAAGAATTGAGAGATGAAGAAAAATATTATTCCAAAAACAAAATTGGAAATGAGTAGCTTTTTGTTGACTTATTCAGTAATACATTCTGTAGACCTTTACGTAACTTTAATTTTATGAAAGTTGAATTTATAAATTGATTAAGATAACTTAGTAAGAAATTGCAATATTTATTACATGAATATGTTATTTACATAGTATTATTTTATAAATAAACATTAGGCAGCAGTAGATACTTACATATAAATTATAAAAGAATGAAAAACAAGGAAAGGAGTATAAAAATAAACTGATAAAATAAAATAGCTTGTGATTTTTTTTTAAATTTTCTCACGAATATTATTTGAATGGAAGAAATACGGACGGGCGAAATAAGGAATTGTTTAGGAAGTTTTGATATATAAATGGTTGGTTTAGGTTTGAATGATGAGGCTTTTGCGTACTTACTTAACTGTAAATTTCTGTAAGTAGGAGGATAAATTTTAGTCATTCAAGTGGCAAGGATACGGAACATCAGTCACGTCAGCTGAAGACTGACCCTATTAGCATTATCATTTACAACTATCTGTATCCACAAATGAAACAAAACCAGGTTAAATTTTCATGCCGAGGTTTTGAATAACACATAATGTTTTTAGAATTAAGAGCGAATTAAGAACTGATTTTTTTATACGTGTGCTTTATACATATGAGCAAGCATTCTTGTGCATGGCTCACATGGATCCTAAGAAAGGGCATTAAATCTAAATATTAGTTCCGAAAATTGTAAAATTTAATTTCTGATACTCGAGTCATAATTCTAGCTACCCATTAAAGGTCGCTTAAAGCTAATTAGATGAAAGAAGGAATTCTTTTAAGCAAACATAGAAAAATGTTCAGTGAAATCATCTCATAGAAAGCGGCAGCGTATTTACAAAATCATACATACATAAGATAACGAATGCAATTTTTTGTTTTTTATTCTTTTCGTTAATAGTTACAAGACTTCCATCCATTAGTCAATGTTTCCAAATGACCTCTGCCAAATAATGGCCCTGATATTCCACACATTCTGATGAATGGTGTTGGATGGTGTCCATTACTTGTCGTGATATACTGTCCGGGGTACTGGCGACTGTAACCCTGTGCTATCTTTCAGATCTAATACTTCAAGTCTGCTATACAAGTCTTTCAAGTCTAGTAAACGCGTATGGAAAATTTATTACCTGAGATTCCTCTATAAGAAACTATAAAATTGTTGTTATTGAAACTAACAGTAGATAGAACTATGAAGAGTGAACTATAGAATCATTTTTCTTGAACTAAGTTCATTATTCTTGAATTTGAATCATTATTCTTGAATTATTAGTTTTAACAGTAAAGCTCTATACTTAGCAGTCCAGCTTCGTTGAACATGCAAACAAAATGGCAGCTGTTTAGTAAAAGAATGCTGCATCGTTTTGATGCACAGTGATGCATGATATTCATTCTAATAGGCGATTCAAAGCATACGAGAAATATGAATTCCTCCACACCATGTATTAGCTAAATTTTTGCAGTGAAATGCAATGTTTCCCGTTATTGCCAGTTGCAAAAGAAAACATTTTGTTTGAAAGTATGATCACTGCATGAACTGGCAGCGTGGTTTCAGTATTAAGTGTTTTTACTCCAGAATGACTGTGGGGAAGCAATAATTTTCTAATCACATCGGGTATTTTATACAGTGTTGTTAAACTTTCAGTTTCTTTTTTCGAAGTTCCGCGGGATCCGTCACAGATGAAGAAGTTCTAGCTACATAAAATATGCTGTTTTCAAGTTAATTTTTTTTTCGTAATAAATCTAGATCGGTTGCTATCTACGTCATCTAATCTTATCAGCTCTTTGTGAAGTTGAAAAACAAGTTGTTAATTTTCACTTTTCGAAGTCGCCTCTTTTTATTTATTTATTTATTTCATCAAAGTGAATGACCTTGAATATCAGTGAAGAAAACTATTAAGAAAAACTGATAATAGAGGTGGGAGCTTGTGGCAAAGAAGATACTCTAATTTGAAATTGTTACCAGAACGTTTTTTATTCATTATTTCATTTCTGCTTCAGTTGCTGGGAGGGAATCGATGAATGTTATCCCTTCGTACCGGAAAAACTTCTTGTCACGGCTCACTGCTTGCATTTCTAATCGCAGACAATATTAAGAAGAATGGCAAAATGGCATAAAAATTGAAGCTCGTGCAGTTTAAATATAAATTTATAACTCCCGTGACTTCCAGGAAGTAGTACTCACCAATCGGTGAACCTATGTGGCGTGGGTAGTCGCCGTTCTTTTTTCACGCGCGACACATTCATCAACCTGGAAACTTGATGAATGAGTTTCTGTGCCAGCTGATGCATTCTAATTAAACCGATTTTCTTTTCTATTGCTGTTCTACTGGCCAAGGTCATTTTTTGCGGCGTTAAATGCTCTCGCACTTCTAAAATGCTGCTGCTTTAAAGAAATCGCCTCGTCTCACTTCAAGAGACCCGTCATACAGTTTCAGAGCATAGAAAATTGAAAGCGTGATGGTGACCGATCATCTTAAAATATAAAGAAGTTTACTGCTTTTGCCATCTTTAATACTATAAATATACGCAGTATAGTTAAAATAACACAGAAAGAGGAAACACCCTATTTCACCAGTAAATTAAACTCGGACTTAGCATTGAATCAAAGTAATTACTCCATTAAAAATCCGTAAACTTTTTTTTATTTGCTCATACAAATTAAGAAAACATTTTAAAATTGCTATGTTCGGAATTCCAGGTGTCTAACGGACTTATTAGACAAAAATAGCAAAGAAAAAATGAGACGTGATATAACATTCTTTTTTTATCTTTTAGTGATAAATATTGTTATGTTCGAGACACATGCGAGATTCTTTTATGACCTAAGTAATACATGAAAATTTTGTTGAACTTCAAAAAGAAATTTAAATACATTGTTTAACTGTTTAAATGGCCCTTTCAAATAAGTCATTCACAAAGTCATTTAGTGACGTACAAACCTTACCAATGATTAATATATTAGGTGCCTGCAAAAATTGGTAGTAGTATTTTTAAAGGCATTTATTAAATTAACAGAAAAAAAAGGTGGTGTCGTTCAATCTTTGAAGGTAGGATTTATCAATACGTTTCCAATTCTGTTTTCTCAAATTGGTTTTTTTATGGGGGAGGGGCTGAAAACTTTGTCATTAATGTCAATTTGCTCACTTCTAAATTTTTCAAACCGTTTCTCGGAAGCATCGGCGAGTGTAAAGTGAGAAGTAAGATTCGGTTCCTTCGCCCTTAATTTAAAACCAAGCAATCAAGGACGCGGTCAGTATTTAGGAGGGTGACTACTGCAAAGGGTACTTAAGCGCTACGTTGCGCTTTATTTATTTATTTATTTATCATTTTAATAATAATAAATGTTAAATCTATAAGTTTATTTATGGAAATATATTACCATAGACATTTAAAATGAAAGCATGATTTAATACAGTATTATATTAATGCAAATGATCCGTTTGTTTCTGTAGTATTCTCTTTTCTTAAATATAAAAGATACGGTGACACAGATGAATTTTATCGACGTCATTTTAACTGTAATAGAAATATGGCGATGTTGTAAATTCAGATACCGCAAATAAACTTTAAAATACAAAATAAATAAGTTTTAAAATTCATAAATCTCCGTAAAAGGGTTTTTTTAAGAAACTGTCACCTCGCTATAATTTCCATTTACTCCACTCTTTGCAGTCCGACTAGCTTTTGCAAATCTCTAACGTTAACACATCTTTTGAAATAAGAAAAAAAGGGCTCTATGAAATAAAACCTGCTTAACCAAAATTTCACTTAACTAAAACGATGATGAAAAATGTTATTGAATCAATAAACTCGGAAAGCCAATCATCTTCAACTATCGATTCAGTGTTTAACGGTTTCCTGGATGGGTTATATCTATTTAAAACAATTTTATGTAAAACGGAATTACTTGGAAAATGATGGAATGCCAAAATATAAATGTCAAAAGTTCAAATTTTTATTTAAAAAAACATTCAGAGTTCTAAGTTAATTTTTTCTATGGTATGAGTAAGTTTGTCAATGGTAAATTCTTTACGTTTATAGTATTTTGGAGAATTTATTAAACTGGAAACTTACGTTAAGGATTTTGTTATAAGCCGAATATGTTTGACTCTGATACTGCAAATATAACATTGATATGAGCTGCTTTGTTGTTTGGGCTTAAAAAAAAGATAAATCCACACCAGCTGATATCAGCTACACCAGCTCACGAAATCGTGGAGAGCCATAGCTACTAATAAACATTTTGAGGAAAACCTTTAAAAGATCATTCATTATTTTAGATGAAAAGGTTAGGTAAATATTACCCAATATACCTATGCGAAAATGGTGTGACACATGTTTTTGCTTAATTACGTTACTGATACGCTTTCCTACTTTTAATTATTGAAACTAGTGACCATAGATTATCCAAAACGGCTGCATTCTAACTAGTTTGGATAAGCGAAGTTTTATAGAAACCGACATTTCAAGCTTTTAACGTTGAGTCCATGGATTTCCAACCCTTTTCTTTTATCGACACAGTATAGACATTAGGTTATTTCGAACAGGAGACATGAAAAATGTGCAATGCCCTCGCCGGGACTCGAAGCTGGACCTCTCGAATACGTGCCAAGTGTACTGACCATTACACCCCGAAGGCATGCTAAGAAGGAGGAAGAACTATCTTATAACCCTTTTAAAAGAATAATTTTCTTCATCGAACCTCTTACACTTTTCTGTATAATATAAAGCTTACAACGTAACCATAGTGCAAGCAATTGCACATTGTTGTTGCTAATGCTCGCTTGTCTAGCCTATAGTCAGTCCAAACCCATGAAATTCCTCGTTGCAATTAGCGCAAGTTTACGCCTGTCGTTGGCAACAGTCTTGAGCACCTTACAGGTGACAGTACGATTTAGCTTATTTTCGCCTCCAATTTTGACGTAGAGCACAGAGATGGTGGCTGGTCCGAGGGATATAACAGTGCATCCCTTGAGGAAATACATTTTTTTCATTTACGGGCAATCTCATTAAGTTATCAAAGTAACAGAATTATTTCCGATTTACTGTCGCTATGAATAAATTAACTTTAGAATGAAAACCGAAGTTAATCATTCTAGCTTCAATAAGATTAATGTCTATTCCCTGCAGTTTATTTTCAAGTATACCAAAAACTGTTTTCGTTTTTATATTCATGCATATTTATTAAATGCTCTTTCATTTTGAACAATTTCATTACATCATTGTTAGGAGATTATTCGCAAATGAGACACAAAGATCCGGCGTTATCCGGGGACGAAATAAATCCAGCCATCAAATACACATTTTTGAGATCTAGTAAAGCTCTTTTAATGAATATAAAGAGAGGATACGAGAAAATGACGAGGAAAATAACAGCAGAAATGTATTGGATTTTTGTATATTTTTTATTTAATCTTTCATTTATTTTTAAAAAATTATAATATTTATCTCACAATTACTGATAGTTTTCATTAAAGTAATTTTTGAAACGCACAAACGTCCTGTTGATTTGAGTCCTGTGTTTATGCATAAAATTTCAGAACTAAGTAAGTTACTTTCGATATACTTTAATGTGTCTAATAAGCAAAATTCAGCATTTCCAAATGTGAAGTAATTTTGTTCGTCTGTACATTAATATACATTTTCTTAAATAATGAAACGAAATCACCCTACATTTCTCTGATTTCTGCTAAACTATCTTGAGAAGATTCTTCACATTTTAGAAGTAATCTTAATACATTAACATTGAAATTAACAGATCATACGTACACAATTTTTTTATCATTTTCCTCTACATTTCCTAGCCGCACACTATCATTCTATAACACAGACAAAAATTTAGCGTTATGATAAAACATTATAGCAATCTTTTAACTTCCTTAAATACATAATTTGAAAGGTAGTAGATCTGCGAAATTTAATTCCGTACGTCAACAGGATTTTCTGTGGGATATTTACGAAGTGGGAAAAAGGAGATCTCACTTGAACTTTTAGGAACCCCCCTGTTTTAAGTTGTAAGCAGGGTATGTTTACAAATTAAAAAAAAATAATTGATATTTGCATTTTATCTGAAACGTAGTGCCGCTCGCGAATGTGGCATGCGCTACTGCATAAATACACATTTATATAGCTGAGTATGATAAAAGGTAAACAGATCATTCTCCACTTCACCTTGCAATAAAATTCTTGTATTTTAATGCAATTATCAATCGTGTTTTGTCGTTTCATATCCTAAAGACCGGTCGAAACTTTTTGTATTAGAGACATTAAGTTTAAATGTCGTAATTTGAGATTTCATTTCCAGTTCGTTCAATATACGTATATCTTATATTTCAATTTATATCATAAAATATTTCCAGCTTAAGGAGCTGTAGTCATTTCGATAGTCTGATGGAAAATTCAAAAGTTTAAGTCTAAAACATCATAATTTGTTAAACCAAGCAACTTTTTTATAAATATCTGAGTTTTTAAAAATAGTCTTAACGATTGAAAATTCTAATATACAAAGAGCAGAAATTCTTAGGAATCGGAACTTTAGATTTTCTTGTAATCTCGAGATTTTTCTGGAGGATTCTGAAGCACACTTGTTAAGTGAGTGTGATTAATTTGTATCGAAAATAATGTGTGACTTTCTGGATAGATGAGAAACCGAATTCAGTTACGCTCACAAAATTTGAAGCAAAGCTGTGTTATGACTCGACTGAAAGGCGGGGAAAATTCTTTCCAGTAGCAAAAATCTTCTGCAAGACATCATTTAACCAAAATTATCGTAGCGTATTTAGATTATTTCTAAAACTGGTATTGCGGGTCTTTATCTGCCATTTCTTAAGGACTGAAAACAAATGCGCATTTTAAAATTCCATTTTAATTTCGAATGCTGTTATTTTTTCATAACTAGAAAGTTCTTGAAACAATTTGTAAAACAACTTTAAAGTAAATAATATTTCGTGTCGTTAGTTTATTTAATTAATAAGAATTCGCAAGAAAGAGAACTATTTTCGATACTTGTGAACTGCTAATTAATGACGAAAACCACAAAGTTAAGGTCAGATTATTTCTAATTAATTTAGCTTCCTTGACCAAATAATAGCTCTTTTATGATGATAAGTAATAAAACACGCGAGAGCTTTTACTTTACTCCACCAACAAAGCAGCTGGTCTACATGTAGATGGTGCCTATAAGCCTTTTAAGCCTGCCTGTGCCGCCCAACGCTGACTGCTGTACCGATGGGCCTGGGTTCGAATCCACCAGAAGACATGAATGTTTGTAAATGTATAGTGTCTGTATGGCATGGTGGCACTCCAAATATGTGGTGAGCTGAAATTTCTCTCGAGAGGTTGACGGTAGGGAAAAAGTGGTGGGAGACCCCCAGAATCATCCTCCCAGGGTGTTCTTCATCAGATTTGGGGGTGAAACTGAGCAAAGTCATACTGCCACCTGAATGGTGCCCAAGGTTCTTGCCAACGACAGGCGCAGTCTTGCACTCCTTGCCGCGATGAATTTCGTGGGTCTGTTCTGATGTTTCTGTCAGAGAAATAAGACAATTCACAAACAATATTTCGTTCACAAGCCCGGATGCAGGAAGCTGTTTTTAAAGCAGAGAGCAACGAAAGTACAATGTATAAATACATGCATATAATTACACGTTACAATTAAAATATTTGTACAATGTCAGGTTACGTTATACAAATCTGTTGTACATGCATTAATATTGTTATGCAGAACTTACACCGGAGATACAAGTTCGAACAGAAATTGAAAAGATGTCTAGTGTGCTGATATACCACTGTCTTGAAAAATATGTTTTTTCTCCCTCCTTTCTGCATGCCTTCAAGGTGCAACGGTAGCACACTCGGTGCCTATTTGAGAGGTCCAGGTTCGTGTCCTGGCGAATCCACTGCATATTTTTCACGTCTTCAACATCAAACAACTCAATGACTTTACAGTGGCTCTCGAAGTAAAAGGTAGCAGACAATAATTCGTCACCACCAGGACTAGGTCTCCTAATCTGCAGTCGATCTTTAAAATGGGGAATATATAAGTTATTTACTCCCTCCTTCCAGCATGCCTTCGGTGTGTAACGGTAGCACACTCGGTGCGTATTCGAGTTTGTTCCGAAGCAGGTTCGAGTTTCGGCGAGGGCATTGCTTATTTTTCATGTCTCTTGCTTAAAAAATAATTAATGACGATACAATGCGGATTATGCATTTTTCGAATTTGAATGGCATTCTTTCTTTTCTTTTCTCCGACTACATGGCGGTTGGTCCGCTCACTCTAACGATTCTGGATTGCTAATGTCCTAAGCTGTGGCAGGGTGCACGCAGGAGCTGAATCACTGAGATGTGTATTGTCGTTATAGCTTTCTTTCTAAGGATAAGTAGTAGCTTACGCATGGAGAAAATTTTGAAAATTCCTGTGTCATTAACACGTTTTATGAGGAACTAGATTCTAAAACAATTGCCTGTATGCTCTGTATTCGAATAACTAATCCGTTAATTAACCTTTTAAAAAACTGTGCAGAATTGATATTGTAACTTTAGCTGCATAATCTTACGAAATTTATGTTCAATTTTAATTTTAAATGCTTTATTGAAACATATGAATCTGTAAAATTTCAAAATGAATTTTAAATCAATAAGGCTATTTTTATTGTATCATGCTCAAAAGCTTCAGCATTTTCTATTTCCTATGAATGTGTTATTTAATGTTTATAACTTAAATAAACAATAATTTGTATGCAAATTCGCTTACGCAATTTACTTGCTTCCAGCACAGCTATCCCGTAAAATTTTGATCATATTTTGAATTAAAAACTACTAGCTTCATTCCGCTTTTTTTAGAATTGCAAAGATTTACTGATAGCCTCTCAATGAAATATGCGTCAATGTCATGATGTTCGGATATTCTACATTATGCATCACTTACGCTATTATGCAAAAACGGTTACTTTAAACCGGTGACAGTACTTTAAAAGAAACAACAGCATAATTTTACTTAACAATTCTGAAGTCTTTGAACCTCTTCAAAACTTTAAAACTGCAATACATGTGCTACTGAGTGGTACAAATCGTTAACTGTTAACAAGACATGCGCTTTCAAAACCTACGTTAAGGCCACGTTATTTCGAACTATCGTCTTAAAAGACTATTTCTATCTATGATGAAGAAGTCCTATATCGGCTGAAAGTCAACGCTGAACATTTTAAAATATTCTATAATGTTTTTATTAAATATAACTAATAAATAAGAATACACCGCATAAAAAATTAATGCAAAATTCAGATCATATTTCAGTTTTAAATTATCTTAATCAGAACTAAAGTTAAACTCTCTTTTGAAGAAACTGAGCATTCCCACATTACACAGAAATTGCATACTTTCCTGTTACTATCGGAAATTAAGGTAGCTAAAATTAAAAGTTATGTAGCAAAACATAAAGTCTCATAGAAATAAAAATTTAATGTGGCTCATAAACATATTAAAACATAGTTTAATAACCGCTAACTTAGGTAGCTATTATTTTTAAAACCAAACCCTCTAACATGATTTTACTGAATTTAATTAACTCCCGTTGTGCTAGCACGTTGCTACATAGCAGTTAAAGCCTCAACTAATGTTTTTTAGATACTGAATTCTTATATCGGATCATTTGTACACCTTTAATAAGGCGTATGATATTTTATTTATTTTATTTTTAAATGATTTAATGAGTGAGGGAATATTATTGTTTATGTGGGAATATTATTTATTGTTTATGAACTCGTGCTGAAAATCTGTCACCAACTTTAATCAACGAAAAGATGAGTTTTCTTTCTTAAATATAAAATTATGCACTCATGCCTCTTACAGATGGTTACAATTGGGATTTTAATGTCCCTCTTTTAGTGCATTATTAAAAATTTTCAGATAGATAATACCAGTGGCTGAAATGCAGGACCCATACATTAGTATAACGGGTATTTTAGTTGAACACAGCCTATTTTATGCTTTTCACCGACAGGTGTGCGTTCATAATATTTCCCAATATAAGCATCAATAACGTAAAAATGTAATTTCATTTCCCTTTCCATCATTCGTCTACTTCAGCGCATTTGCCCATGCAAATCTTCTGTGATTTTTGTTATTCATTCAAATTGTTTTTCCTCGAAACTTCTGCAATCAAGCTTTATCTGTGTAATCTAAGATGAACATTCCACGAATACATATCAGCAAACTTGTAATCCCGCCGCATATTTTCCAATCCACTGAAGTTTTAAATCTTGATGGAAAATAAAAATTTGATTACGATGTTCAGTAGACAGCCTCAAGCGATCCTTTTTTTTTATCTACGAAAGCATCAGTTTCAACAAGTCTTTTATCTGTTACATACGTCAGTTGAATCGTCATAGCAATTCAACGGTGGCTGGAACCAGATTCAGGGAAAATAACTTGAAGCCAAAATTATTGTTCGCCCTTAAGCATTTTCATATAACATAAACAGAAGATGTACACATGATGCGGGCAGCTAGGTACAAATGACATATTTAACTAATAGGAAGGGTTTTTTTTGTAATTGGAAAGGGGAGAGGAGTTAGACAATGCTATAACACGAATATTTATTTACAAAGCTAAAGCTCTTTTGAAAACGTTATATGCACTCCTGTAAATCCGAATTTCGCTTATATTTTCTCTTAAATGAATAGAATCTCATTTCAATAAAAAATTATTTAGAACAAATTTTCTATCGAATTATAGGTATTTTTTCATGTACCTACATTTCAAACGTCATAAAATAAAAATAGAACGGAAAACAATAAATAAAGGGAAAATAAAATAAAAGTTTAATATTTGTAATCGTTCGGGAATCAAAATAAAAAATTTGCTTCAAATTTCAAAGGAAAGCTTACTATTGCTATTACAAAATGGATAAGTTCGGAGACTTAAATCTAAGGTACAAATTCACTTCCAGTCTCTAGTGTTTGATATATGATTTTCATAGCATTAAAGAGCTGTTTCGTTTACCTTCAGACTCATATAATATCTAAATTTTTCACACCTAACAGGTTTCAAAATTTTAAGTGACAATTAGCGATTATTTTCCTAACTTAGTCGTGGCTGAATAAAATTACAACGTTGAGTTTTTCATCTCATTAGAAAAAATGGCAATGAGCCAAAACTGAAAGAGGTAAAAGACGCAATTAATTAATTGAAATTTTTCCATCTTGATTTCGCTTACAAAAGTTAAATAACGGAAGTAATTAGTTTTCGTTGCAAGACATAAAATTTTGAAATTTCTGTCCCTAGTGCACATTATGAATTTCTATCCTTAGTGCACGAACATATGAATCGAACACTGTCAATAGAGTGCTAAGTGTTAATCTTCTAGAATCATTAATGTTTTGGTTTTCATATGTATAGCCGCGCACACTTTGTATAGGAATGGAGCCTGATACCTTCCAACTGATAGCTAAATGCGCAGACCACTACAGCTCCAGAACACATGGAAGACATAACTTTAAATGTCCCTTTCAATCTGAAAAGCTCTTCAGAAGTAAATTATTAAAAGGATTTTAAATAAGGAAAGATTTTATCAAGATTGCATAAGCAAGTTCGTAGCACATACTCATTTCAATAGCTCTTCAAAAAAGCGCTCAGTACATTCTTCTAGCTTTCGCATCGCGCTGAAAATTAATTGAAAAAAATAAAAGATTCATGTAAGATGCCTCACAATTCTTTATTCTCTGAATAAGATATTTATTTCCTCAGTAATTCAGACGAGACAGATCAATCTTTTTGTACCGTGTGAAGTGTGGCAATGTGTAATAGTTCAGACTTCCTGTTGAAAATGCGATTGTTGCGTTCACACGGGAAAGCGCGCTTTCAACTCTATAAGCTCGCTGGTGAACCTACTCATTTGCTGCGTCGATTAAAATGGGTTATTCGGCATTGAAAGCGAATGACGACAAAATATTAAATATCAGAATAATTAAATGTTTGCTACTGGATGAGCATGCTCTTTTCATTCTAGCGAACATTTAAAAAAATCACATGAAATTGATAGAATTACAATATCCACACAAAATGAGTAAAAATAATTTTAAAGAAAATTTTTTTCAGCTAATTTTCTCTAAAACTTAATTTATAAAATCTGTAAACTTAAATCGGAATTAAAAATTTTTCTTTGGAATGTCTGCACACGTGCTCAGAAGTTACGAATATATAATAAAAGAAAAATAAAGCATGATTTTTTTTCAATGACATGAAAACACTTAAGTTATGTCTTATGAACTTATGAAAGCTTATAAAAAGGGGATGTTTTCATGAAATATCGTTGAAGGAAAATTGATTCATACATATCTTAAGAGAGCTAATCACAAAGATGAAAAAGAGAGGGAGAAGGAATAATTGGTTTATTTTCAAAATTAAAAAGGAATGTTATTTAATGAGCAAAATAGTGGTATAGTTTCTCAAATGGAATTAGGGCCCATTTTTCAATTTTTTCTTAATATATTTCAGATGTGATTCGTGTTATTATTTACTCTAGTGATTTAATATTAGTCTTATTTAACTGCTTTGGCAAAATTCACGTACAAATTCGACTTTATATGAAAACATAGGAAGACCAAAGTAATTCGATTAGTACTTCTAAGCTCATATGTTTGCTTGATCTGAAACTCAGGCGTATTTAATTAAGACCAAACAAACGTAGACCTTTTAACCATACAAGAAATACATTCATGATGGAATCCGTAAGAGAAACTACTTCGTATTGATGTTATACATAGGAAAAAGCGCGTAGTACTCATGCAACGAGCCCGCCTCGCCACCAATAATCAAATTTGGAAATAAGAAAGCAATGGTTATAAGCGCCTTCAATCTCTCAGACACTGTTAAGCATATCGATGCAGTATAATTCTCTACCTTTACAATCTAAAATGTGTAGGTCTGGAAATATGATATGGGCTGAAGGTTTTTTCATGATAAGGCATAAATGCGCTGAGAGGCCGAAAAGACACTCAGTTATAACAACGACAGAGGCTTCTTAAAAGCGTCGCGTCAAGACAACGAGTTGCCAGTAATATTCTTCAGGGATAATCGTTCACAAATTCTCGTAGCTATTTTTAAACTAAATAGTGCAAGGATTCATGGATTGTAGAACTGTAAATCAGCCCTCAGTTGCGTTGCAGTCCACAACTGTCTCCAACTGTACCTTAACATCTCACAAATACTCTGGTGTCATATCTATCGTGACTATTTGGTACAAATTATGACAGTAAAATAAATGGAATATTCCTGAATCACCACCTTGGCAAAATAATTATCATACGTTACATTATCTTATTGGAGGGCTCCTTTAGCATTATCATATGCGTGAGAGATATGAAGGTGATCTGCGAAAATGTCCCTTACTTGTTAGCTAAGGAGAATGCTCAACACAAACCGTATGAACAGGCCTATGCCAGCATAGAACTGTTTCCAGTCTGAAAAGTACCTTACGAAAATGAAGAGTCTATGGCTCCATAAGACCTATTGTATGCAACACGCCGTTCTGCATGAAACATACAGTATCTTGATATATTGGACCATATTATCTAACTTCCCTATTATACGTCTAGTTCTGATGACTTTAATATCAAAACTTAATCTTTGATCTCCACACTGTAAATACTTTCATATTTACAATTGCTATTAATGCTACACCTGGTAAATACGCTTTGTCGTTTGTGGTGGCTACTTAAAAATGGATTATAGATATGTACTTCAAGATTTAGTTCTCACAATACCCCAATGCCATTTCTCGTCCCGTTTTTGAGCAAATTTAAATGAACACTGAATGATTTTACAAATATTGCTGATATTTATAAAAAAAACATTTTGACGAAGTTTTTTAAATCTTGTATTCCCTTTCTATTGGAAATGTCAAACTTTTTTATGTTCTTTCAGATTGTATCAGCATAAAATGATATTTGGAATTATTAGCTGTCAACAAAATCTACTCATTTTACTTATTGCATTCTCGCATTGCTAATAATCATTTCCTTATTACAGAAATTCCATATTAAATATATTATTTAGTCTACAGAAAAAGTTAGTTTTATTAAAAATGAAAATGAGTTTAATAAATTGAAACAATTATTTATTAATGCTAGAAGACAAGTTTTATTATGAGTTTAACTTGACTTAATACTGAGTTTTACACAATTAATTAAATTTAATTCTGCACTCAGATGACTGATATAAAGGTAAAATGAACGTCTGCAAATTCAATAAAAGAAAATGTAGCCTGCAGTTCTCTCATTAATTCTTAATAACAAGTCAGCAATCATGTAAATTACTTTCTATTTTGCTTTAAGGCCACGATATCCTACAGTACATCAGAAAATGATTTCCGTATGCTGACAAATGATCAAGACTAACAAAGGAATTAAAATGTCCTTTTATAATCATTATCACATTCCATGTTTATTAGTAAGAAGCATTAAAAACTGAAGTAAATATAAAATAGCTTATCCTGTTTAAAATATGCACGAATCTCTATCTCTCCACATTTCGTGTTTTATAGGGGAATATCCAAATCTTTGAGTACTTTCTCTGTGACACGCCAGTGGGAAAGCAAAGCACCTCGATTTCAGTACTATCGAGTATCAAAAATAATTGATTATGAGTAATAAAAAATTGTTGAATAAGCCCATAATTATGCGAAATGACTTTCTTGTTGCATGTGCACCGATTTTTTGTTCACACTGTTGTCTATTTTCTTCTTTCAGAATCGAGATAAGCTGTCGGAAAGATGGATGTCGATTCAAGATAGCCTACATTGCGGAAATTCTATGAAGCATGAGATCTCAGATCAGAGACATACTGATGTTAGCGGGCACGAAGCTCATGGAAAGGAAGAAAGCGCATTGGAATCCCTCCAGAAATTTTGCGAAGTGGATCTTGAGTTGCTAAATCGAAATCAGAGGGAACAACCAGGTAGTTCCAGTATTCGAAAGATGGATGTTGGTCGTAAACAGAACAACGAAAAGTAAGAAATGTTTAACATTTCTAGTGATGATTTTTTACATGATTACAAGAAAAAGAATTATAAAGTCGTAGTTAAAGCTATCGGGTTATGTAATCAAACGAAATGTAGCTCTATTAAAGCTATCGGAGTTACGTAACCAAACCAAAAGTGGCTCTATAGGGCTCTCAAGTTATGTAATCAAACGAAAAGTGGCTTTCTTAAGCCTATCGAGTTATACAACTAAAACAAAAGTGGATCTGCTAAAGATATCGAGTTATGCAATCAAACGAAAAGTGGATCTGTTAAAGCTATCGAATTATGTAAACAAAAAAAAGTGGCTTTATTAAAGCTAGTGAGCTATGTAATCAGACGAAAAGTAACTGTATTAAAGCTATCGATTTACGTAATCAAACGAAAAGTGGTTGTATTTTCCCGTAGAGTCACATATTCATAATTAGGTTACACCTAAATTTTCCTTTGATTAAAATATTAAATTTAAAAGTGCTATAACTGAGTATTTCTCAGTTCAATTTCTCATTCAAAGAATTCGTTCAAAAAGAAATTTTCAAATGCTATCGTTTTCTTCAGTCACAAAAGTTTTGTTTTTTAGCAGTAGTCTATCATCTTTTAAGTTCGAAGATGCTAAGAACAAAATAAAGTACAGTGCATTGCAGTGACAGCGTAAAACAGATGTGGTACTCGAAGAAGGCTAACTGAGAAGATGTGAGAGAATAATTATTGCCCAGTCAAAACAACTCTCTTTTTCTTGTTTCACAGTATGCGATGTTAGTTCATAGAAGTTACACATGATATATCATCATTCATTATATAGACAGAAATATTAATATTTTGGGCACTTTAGTCATAAAATCGGGTAAACAAAATGAATCGGTTGCACGAAATCTATGTAATCACATCAGTTCTGCCAAACATAGGTGATTGGATGGTTTATAGCCAATCACACAGATTTCGAATAACTGATGACTCGGTATATCGTCCTATTTTCTCTTCCTTGATAGCTGGTATTGTAGCAATGGCAATCAAAAGGTTCTTCGGAGGAAGCACGTTCTAGCTGCACTCTCACGTGAAGGGAATTAAAAGATGATTTAAAATTAGTTTTTCATTTGCAATATAATATTATGAAAGAAAAGTTGAATCCATTATTCCTAACAATAGTATTCGGGGCTCTTTAAAATCTCTTAATTTGGGGTTGGCATTTATACGATGAAAACATCGGGTAGCAGCAATTTCATAGAAGGTTTTGCTTTAATATTCTAAAAACTTGCAAAACGCAATAAAATGAATTGCAACAGAACATAAAATCAAAACGCAGTTCAAGGTTTTACTCAGCTACAAAATCGGTACGGAGGGGAGGGAAGGAAGAGGGTTTTTTTTTTTTTAACATTTTCTTGGGATTTCAGGGTACAAGGAATTAATAACAGTAAAAAAATTAATTATTATAGAAAAAGAGCTTTAACGATTATACTTGTACCAACAGCCTTCTTAGCTGAGAATTTAAATTAGAAGATGAATCCATTAACAAAAAATTCGGTAATTTTCTGTTCACGGGGCGCTACTTTAAAGCCAGACGTTAATGTTGACACAAATTCTAAGTAGATGGTGGCAACCTTAATGATACGTAAAGCTTCATGGGTAAAAATTATCTTGTAATAACATTTATAAAGTTTTATTTGCGTATCGAGCTAGCTGTGCGCGATGCCGAATTTTTGCAACTGTCTGATTTTCTCAAGTGAAAAATGGTCGTCGTGTGCACGGGGATAACTGTTGTTGTCGCCATGTAAACAGCGATTTATTTGTGCTCGCTGATGTTTTTTCAAATGATACCGAATTTGTGTGCGGTGTTGAAATTTTTCAATTCTCTGGAGTTTTATAAACGAAACTGCTTACATTTATCATCGCCCACAGTCTTGGAATTGCATACATCAAACGCTACACGGCTGTTGATGAAACGATATAAACAGATTCCCACATTTGGCACTTTGGCACACATTTTTCGATTGGCGCCCTGTTAACATAAAAGATCAAAATCCTAATCTTGCTCTCATTATATTGTCACAACTGACTAATTGAGAACCGTTTTACAAATAACTATAAATTTTTTTCAGCGTATCAGAAAATGCTGGAGACGAGATTTGCAGATATTTTTGAATTAGTTACTAATATTAAACGATTTAAATTTTCGCATTATATCTGCAGTCGTGGGCAAACGGAACTCGGTTTTTAATACAATAAGCAACTAATACTTTTTATTTTCTGTCTAATATAAAACCATTAAGTAGTTACAACATGTTACGGACTTTGCAGCAAATTTGAAAAGTAATATTCAGTATTCCTTGTCAGTTAACCACGTACCAAACGTATTCCCTTTAGAGTAAACTAGAATTTGTCAAATGTGTATTTCCAAAAAGGCTTTATGAGCAAATGAAATTAGGTTTTTTTTACACAAAAAAATAAGAAAGGCAGAGAAGCATAATGGCTTAAAAGTAAGTAGTAGAATTATAAAACAATTAAAAATTTCTCAAATTTGTGCCGTTTTACTTAAAATGACTATTTTTTTTTTGCAGTATTAGTCCAGAACCGAAAAAAGAAAGCCGATTGACATCCATTATTGATCAACTAAGAATCAGTAAAACAAAAGACGCTGGACAGTCAGACACGGTTAATAAACAGAGTGGCAAGCCTAACTCAAACAGCCCTTGGACACAGCAACCAGAAAACAGCGGTAAGTTCCAAACTGCCGCTAGAGTAATTTATATAAAAATGTTTCGGTTTTGAAATAGATCCATAATGTTTAATTTAAGTGGCCTTTAATGTAATTTTTAAAGTTCATAAATACATATTTTTAGTATTTTAAAGTGAGTTTCTGAATTATATAAAGTTATTGGGATTAACAATGTTAAATTTCATATTAGAAGAGAATTATTAAGTTGCAGATATTTACAAATTGTCCATTCTTTACAGACTGATTAATTCTTGTGTTGTTTATAATATCTTAATAACATACACCGTTTCTACTGAAACTGAGTTATACGAATGTACTATAATGATCAAAACTTACTTAGGGTATTTTAAAAAGGGGCTTGTACTTTGAAATATTTTTAAAAAGCAGGAAAATTAAAGAAAATAGGGATTTATGTCACTTCTTTGACTCTTAACTAACCCTTTAACGATGAAGAAAGCCATTTGACGTCTTGCCTGAAAAATTACAGAGTGATGTATAAATACTGAAAGCGATTTGATTCTCGTAAAGAATTCTACAAATGAAATATTCCAGACCGTATATAGCATTATAAGTAATAAATGTTTTGTTAAACATACTCGTTTACTCGTTTTGTGACAAAAATTTATCTTCATAAAAAAGCGCTTTGTCGACAAAATGTCTAAAAATTTTTTTTATAAACGTGCATTTTCAACGTTACTTTCGACTAATTTTAGTTGTATTAAACCTCTGTATTCTGCTGTTTGTAACAGTTGCTTTCTCGCTGATGTACCTCATGTTAGTTTTTAAGGAGTCTTTACATTCTTTACATTTAAGCAGTCATTACGGTTCTAAAAGTCTCATTTGTGTTATAATTTCCAAATTTTTTTTGTGAAATTCATTTGATTATACAATTTCAGAAATATTAATTAATTTTATGGTTATACAAATTAACGATACAAATAAACTTCTGAAATTCTCTAAATTTAATACTTTTTATTTACAATTTACAGATTTGTTTACCTATTACCGATGCTTTTAACTGTTTGTATAAAACCGTGGGTTGTGAAAACCGAAGGTATAGCAACAACAATTTTTCACGATGTCGAATTATCAGACCTTACTTCTGCGATGAGGTCGTGAACTCAAAGGTGGGTGTTGGAGTTGAAAGGTGTCTCAAAATCTTCCGATTTCGAAGGTCGATGCCCAAAGTTTGCTTAGCTCATCCAAATGTTAATTTTCTCTATAGGAATGGCTCTCCACAGTGCCCACTCATGATCAGAGAAGACTATTAAAAATCCTCTTGCTTCTGTTCTTCAAAAACTCTTTATTGACTTTCCACAAGGGAATACTCAGAGGAGTTTGGCAACGTACTTTTATTCCTGAATTCCAAGAGTCCTTACCTGAGTTGTTTGTATCCTATTAGCTTTAACATGGGAAGAGTGATTCAGTTTGGAATGGATTGTATTTCACTTGCTTTAGAAAACGGATCTGCATTTACTTAGAAATATCGATTTCATTGATAAAATTTGGTCCCCCCTTTTTGAGAACAACACGTTAATCTCGGCTCAATTAATTGTTTTTTAACTGAAGCTTAACTTACTGTTTTTTAATAGACTAACTACCCAACTGATTATCTTTCAATAGACAGTTCGTTTGCTGCAATAAAAATAACAATTAATATTTTTAAATGAAAGAATAATGTATTATAAAGTATTCCGTATTTTGTAATATATTACACAAAATACGGAATTTTTTGTTATTAAATCAAATACGGAAAATAATACAAAATACGGAATTATTTATTATGAAATCCTGTTTTATAAAATATTTCGTATTTTGTAATTACCACTATTTTATAAGACTAACGGATCAAACGTTTACATCGAATAGTAAGCTAAAGTATCCCGAATGAGCTAGTTAATCAGAAGTTAAATTTTCAGAAAATTTTATCTTTTGAAATGGTAACTCATATCATTTTTTAATTTGATCAAAATGTAAGGATTAAATTTTTAATATTATGAGTGTCAAAATCTTTTTAAGGATTGTAGAGAGGAAAGGAAGGTTTTACATGTATGTTTCAGAGTATTTTTAGTGTGAAGCAAACTCGAAAGTGTCGATGTGACGGAAAAAAAGGGTACAATTAAGCTTACACTTCTTTTCTTCTTTTCTTTTTACAGTTGCGTGGCTGTCGTTAATAATTCTTATATCAAATTCTTTAATTTACATTTTCGGTTTCTTTCTATGCTGTATTTTAAACATGTAAAACATGATATATACCGTTCTAAGTTTAATGATCAAATCAATAAAACAAAGGCTAACATCCCACTTATTTCGAAAATCCTAAAGTCGAGAAAATTATCTCTACTAAATAAATTGTAAAAATTGAAAAAAAAAGAAGTATATTTTTTACGTTGCTAGTTTCAGAAGCAAATAATTAAATACAAAGCATTTGAAAATTTTCAAAATTTTAAAATCTCTTAGCTGTCATTTTAAACCATGTACGAAAGATGAGTTCTTAATGTTATCTTGTTGCATTAACTCTTAATACAGGATAATGGCTAATATTGTGAGGCCACCAGATGTAATATCTGGTGATCATTAAACATTAATCATTAATTAATTAGATCATTAATTATGTTAAAAGTTCTATTTAACAACTGCTATTGTTGTTACATTTATTGCCAGCTCTTCTAAGGGTAATTATCCTTGTAAGAAGTGGTAATAAATGCATCATCTATGATTCCATAATTTAACTTCAGTAAGTTTGATATCTCTATTGTTTTATTATCCAAGGAAATACATTTTTCAAATAAATATTAAAACATTTACCTAGTGCCGTGAGAGGCAATTTAAATTGTCGTATTTATTTGTAGGAATAAATCTAATCGGCTCTTATTCAGAGTTTAAACTTCATTTGTTATAGACGGCTTACCATCATCGCATTTTAACTTAAAGTTTACAACTTTGATGAGCACAGTTTAAAATTAAACTAGAAGTTTATTTGTACTACTACTTGCAAGTACAACTAAAAATGTAACGAACGTATTCACCGTCGCTTTGCTTTGTCTTGGAATAAAAAAAGTAGAATATGAGCAGCACAATAAGTAGATTTACCATCCTTCAAATCGTCTTTAAACTATTTGCCACAGCTAAGAATAAACATTAGCAAAAGCCAGGTGGAAACGCTAACAGAAACCATCTTAGACAATAGGTAGACATTTCACGTGATAAACTTACTGGTGGTGTTGCTAAACTTTCTAAATATTACGCCTTCGCTCGCTAATAAAATGGCACCTAATCTAAATAGTATTAAGAGTCAGAATTAACATAAAATGCATGTGTTAATTATAATAAACCTTGCAGGAGAGGACATTAAAGTAAAAATAAATTTAAACTTACCATTTGTTTAGACGTTCTCTAAGTAAAATTAATATTGCTTTAAACTGGTAGACTTTACTTGTGTCTATTGACATACATTTTTAAGTAGAAATACTTCCTAGCTCTCATTCCTATCTCAATGCGAATGTAAAGAAAGTGAAGAATCATCAAAGCTCTGTAAATCGTATGAATTATCTAGAAAAACTAGAAAATATCATAAGTATTTTCTAAAGTAACAATAGTCCAAATTGATTGTCCAATTCAGTTTCACTCATGTGGAGGGGGACGGAGTTCGAAAAGAATTTCAAAATTTTATTATATAATCTGGTGAAAGATTTTGCAAAGAGGCTTAACTGTATAACTATTAATAAAGCTATTAATAAGTAATTTCAAATAACTACGATGTCATAAATATAAATACAGTATCCAATCATTTATCTCCCTAAAAATAAACTTAACTTTATTCTCCCCATACCATTTTTTTAAGTTAAACCCGACTGTTATATTACCTACTTCTGCAAATATCAATCATCTTCTAGCTTAACGTCTGGATTCTTTGAACCCATCAGTCTACTTGTTCCTTATTAACACGAATATTCTGAACTCATCAATCTATTTTAAAAGGAAACATGTTTGTTCTCGTTATTCTGTTTTGTTTATCGAAACCAACAACGTGAATACAGTATACAGGTTACTTACAATCCTTTTATATGTTTATATTTTCATGCTTTCTGTTTTAACTTGCATTAAATTCAAATTCTAAAAATATCAGAAATATAATTTATTTAAGCATTCACATTTTACCGTACTTATCAACTGAACCTTAGTAATCAGCTGAAATACACTTTGAAAATTAACAGTTCCATGCGCGAAAGACCAATAAATTCTCACATTTATTTATTTTTATGTGATTCATTTTCACAGAATAGGAGTTACCTGCTGAAGAACTTTAATAATCCTTTTATTTTACTTACTGTTATTTGTGTGATTTATAGTTGTAGAAAATGTGAAAAAAATTGCGATATCAAAATCGTACTTATGTAATATAATTGCTGGATAATTAACATGTAATTTTACAAGTTAATTACGATTTTATTTTAATTAGTCAGTTATTATGAGTTGAACCTTTACTATAAATTTATCTTTCCGCAGTCCTCACTAGAATGCAAATTAGTAATAAAGCATTTAACCGAGGGTTTGGATGTTTAGAGTTAGACTGGTTCTTCCGTATCCATTTAGAGTTTCTGGAAGTCTCATCTTGCT
Organism: Stegodyphus mimosarum; assembly: GCA_000611955.2. Classification (NCBI taxonomy): domain Eukaryota; kingdom Metazoa; phylum Arthropoda; class Arachnida; order Araneae; family Eresidae; genus Stegodyphus; species Stegodyphus mimosarum. The sequence goes on from KK116499.1 coordinate 807,415, forward strand.
GTGACTTACTATGGCTAGCTCTTCTAAAATTTAATTCTGGAGTTAGCTTCTCGCTAGCCGATGTTTAAAAACGCGCTGCTAATTACCTTGTGCCACCTTAAGTTGTCTAATGTGTGTGTTGTTTCAGACAACGTTAAGTACATTTGAGTTTAATTTTATCTTATGTTAATTTAAATACCCGCTAGTAGCGGAAGTTAGTCTGTCGCACAAGCATTGTCTTTTGTCCATTTCAGAATTAAATAAAAAAAGATTATTTAACCTTAGCGATAACTCATTTCTAGCCAAGTATGGTCTGCGCTACACTGGCTACAAAGCTTAAAAAATATGTCTGCTTAACGTTATAATGCGATTTTGCATCACAAATAGCTGTACATTTTAACGGTTTTAACTAAACAGATATTTAATTTAGCTGTCTGATATTTCTGTATTAAAAAAGAATACAGAAGTGTCATATGTCTTTTAATGTGTTGTTTGAACCCTTAGCTTGAAAGGATTATGGTTTCTGTCAGTCTAAACTGAGCATTGTTTCTGAAGGCATAAATTTCGCGATATGAAATGTGACTTGAGTAACACAGATTGCCAGCAGCAAAGTTCCGGGTTGCCTTGAAGTAAGTTTAGTCTTGGCCTACTTTAGGATTATTGCGAATAGGAAAAAATGGAAAAGGCTAAAGCTTGTGTGAAATAGTGTTTGCCATTTATACTTCTAATTTTTATTCATCTGCATTATAATTTTGCAATAAATACGCTGTCTTGTTGCCGATGTTAGTTAACAAATAATGCATGACATTTACGTTTTCCCTGTTTGCTTTCTATTCTGAATTATAATGTATTAAACTGTGTGCAATAAAATTGCGTTTGACGGAACGTTACCGAAATCCATCTTAATACAAATGATGGAGGAAAAGTAACATTCACTCAATGAATCGAAGAAACGAGTCACCTCAATGCTTTTCTGATAAATTTTTATTGTTCCATCCTTCAAAGTTGAATAAATGCTTTTGTAAAAAAATGTGCAATCTCTATACAAGAGATGACTTTCAGGTATCTATATTCATATGATGGAATTAGGTATGTCAATCAAATTTTATGTGGTTTATATTTTTCCATTAAAAGCCAAACTACCAAAGATTTTTCTTAAAAGCGTACAAACTGTCAAAAACGTAAGCAACTATTCCAATAAATTTAAAAATAGATTTGAAGTGCATTCCTAGTGAATTTATTACATTCAATTAAGAAATCAGCGGACTTCCTCTGGTACTGAGTGGATTGCCTCTGATGTTATACGTATTTATAAACGGTCTCTGAAGTACAGAGAATTCCTGTTATTTATGGTTTGTAATGACTTTTTTCTAATTCGCTTTTAACAACTTGCTCCTTTTTGTAAAGACTCACTGAATTAAACTACAGTACTGTTAATTTTCATGATCCGCTGTCTGAACTTGTTCTGTGATATTCGATTTAACTGTAATAGTAATAAAAATAAAAGCTTAACAATTTTTCTTGGTTATTACAATTATATGTTACAATTATAATTTAAATGAGAATAAAGTGCTTAAAATTAATATTTTAAACTTTAATTCTTCATAAAATTTATTCAAAATATCACTAATATCGGAAACTGTATGCTTTGATATTAAGCTTTCTTCCTTTTCCCTTTCTTTCTTTTTCCCCTGTCTTTTTTTTTCCTTTCTATCTTTTAAATAATGAAAATTTGCTTGATCAAGAGTTATCTGGGAAAACGTGCTATGCGAATTGACTAGGTCTAGTGATTTTGAATAAACAAACTTTTTTATCGTGTGTAATATTATATTTGTCAGCTGCTTGCTTCAGTTGTTAAATTTATAACTTGCAAATGAAATGTGCTACTGAATAGGTGTAGCAGTTCTCCTATCTTACAGACTAACCTATTTTGCCTCAAAATGAATGAAAGTATAATGAATAAGTAACGAAAGAATGATGTATGGATGAAAGAATAATGAACAGTGAAAGAATAAGAATTCGTCAGTATCCTTCCCTTTTCTAATATGCCATTGGCTGCATTTATTTCTGATATCCCATTGTTGACTTTTGTTAAGCAGATAGACAGAGCTCAATTTTCAGCTCTCGAGAAGTTATCCATACTGTACTTAATTGTTTTGATAATACGAGATATAATTACAAAAATGTAGCTTGGTAGAAGAATTAAAGCATATTATGGTTTTTATTCAACCTTTTATCTTAGATCTTATATTTGAAGCAAATTTATTATTTCGGTTATTCATATTTATTTTAATATCCTTCTGATTTGTTTCATAATGTAAATGCAAGTGGCCCAAAATTGTTCCTATTTATATTTTTATTTCATGTGAATATATATAATGTTTTTCAGTACACTGGAATGCAAATTTTAGAATGATAGTTTAAGAAATGTGGTTCTAATCTAAAATTTTAAAACTGATTAGATTTTATGCAAGAAAATAATATGCAAAGTGCCTCATATGATAACCTCAACGACGCGAAAATAGTAAAATAGCTTATACAGAATGTACAAAAGCATTCAGAAGGCTGCAGTGATACAGAAGAACCACTGTCAGACCAAATTAAAGAAAGAAAGAAGTCTTCATTAGGGAGTAGCAATCCGATCAGCGTTTGCACTCCCTGTGCATACTTTAAATGGGCTGATTAATAATTCTTTTCAGCAGCACTATCGGTATCATTTTCAATTCTTAAACTGTTACCTGTAGATCTGCACGTCAAACGGGTAAGTTCCAGATGCTTTCAACTGAAAGCGGGTCGGAAGAAAACATAGTGTCGGTCGATTCGAGCAATTTTCTTACCTTCCAACAGCAGTCGTCGTGTGATGAGACATTGCGATATCGTCTATAATTTCAGAACTAGTAGTGTTTCCAATTCGATGCATAGGAGTCTCTTCAATAGTATTCAGTAACAGCCACCGTGATCTGCAGTTGTGTACTTCAGAACGCCTTCCCAAATGAGAATACTTCGACTACCGTACTGATTTTTTCATTAATGTTTCTGGAGTGATATTGTAGGCCCAACTGATAATCAGAATCATTGAATATACTCTAATAACAAACAGTAACTTACGCCTTCGTGCTATCCTTACTTTTATAGATTTCGGCTTGGTATTGGTGCATAAAGTAGTTTATGCGCCCATACCAATGAATGCAAACTCCTAACAGACGTAAAGCAAATAATCGCTGTGTCTGAAGTAACTACAGAGACTTAAGAATGTTTAAACAAACTTTTTATTTAACAGAACTTAGAAAATAAATGCGCTTCTTGTGCTAACAAAATCAACCACCACTTGTGGCAATGCAACTAAAGTAACAGTCATATTCAAATTTAAAATGTAGACTAGTAGTCAAAGACTAGACAATTGTATCTAAGCTGGCTCAAAATCTCTAACCGGCGTAAAAATTCAAATGTGGGCAGAAATAAATCAAATGTCGGCTCTGATAAGTCGAATAATTGCAAACTTATCAGAGCTGGCAGGAACTAGACACGAGGGGTAGAAACACGGTCTGTCTTTCAATCCGAAAACCCCAGATTAAATACTCTGTCAATCAATTTACATTCTGGTGAGGAAACGGAAATAAGAAGTTATAGTAAAGGCTGAAATTATAAACATTTACTTTGCACTAATATAAGTAATGATGCTGAAAGACAGGGCTAGGACTTCTTAGCCTAGCCCTGTCTGCTTAGTTGATAGTCCACGTTTTCAGACTCGTCTGGCTGCAGTTAATAGTGATATCTGGCACACACTCTTCTTATGCTGGTAATTTGTAATAACATAATTCATCTAACATCTGTCTATCTTAGCTTGTGAGACTATTAAGCGGTTGTATCTAATCGTTATTTTTTGTGAGCTAGCACAAAAATGGCTGTGCGTGTCGGAAAGTCATCCACACTCGTTATAAGGCAAAATCAAATTCATCAGTCATACTTATCTGATAACATTTTTCTTCAGTTTTCCAATTATTCTATAACCAAAAATTTTCTAGCAATAATTTCGTTGATGAAATGAGAAAAAAAGTTTGCTGTGATGCCTGTAATGATCGTGCTGATTATGAACTTCTGCTTTTATCATTTCGTGAAATATGGCTTCGTTTCTGATGTCCCAACTCCGAACTTTGAATGTATGTGACAGCCGTCTATTTAAGACCTATTGTTATGCAAAATATTCCAGGCGTTTCTGTTTATTATGAAGTTTCAGGCTTTATTAGTGTAGAGGATGTACTATGAGAATAAATATTAGCTTATGCTCTTATTGAAATGAACATCATATAAGAAGGTTTCGTTGTATTATTTCGTCGCATACTACTTCCACAAAAAAGAATTTTAAATAATTCATATGTTTGTAGAGTAATAAGGTTATGTACGAAAAGCAAAGATCTAAACTATATTAATTCAGAGACATGTAGTCACTTGAAAATGAATAACAATAATTATTTTCAGTTCATGGACGCAGTAAAATGGTGTGAATGCTTTGAAGATGATCGATTCCCAGTTACGATTAAGAAATTACCAACTAAAGTAGGTTTAGTAATGTTAAGAAATCACGCAAGTTTTAAAAGCGTATTTTATATTCTATGTTTAGATTATCTCCTAATTAAACATTATTTTCTATTAACGTATTTTACTTAGGAGTAATATTTTTTTTAAATAAAATAGTATATAATTTTTTCCTCGATCCATTTCTATCACTTTAAGGTTGATTTTAAATAGAGAAAACGCTCTTGTTTTGATATTGAAGAAACGTTCTTCCGCTAAGCATTTTTCATATTCTAAGAATACTTAAAAATTTTTACAATTCTGTCATTAATGCGTACACTTTTGCATTTGCATACCGCGTTTTTTCAGTCATCGGGAACCTCAGTTTTGTTAACTTTTGAACTCCTGAAATGATTCTGATAATTATTATGCTAATGAGCTTCTTTTCATAAACGAAATAATAAGCACATCTACAGCAATATATTAGTCAAGGCTGACTAATTCTGATGTCTGAAGGTTACATTTGTCAAACTAGTATATGATGGATAATGTGGCATTATTTCTAAAACATTAATCTTTGTTGCAGGATAAAAGTAATGACTTAAGAGGCAACATTCAGGTAACATCTTTATATAAAACATTTCATGCACATTATTCATTAAGGTATAAACCTTGAAAATTACTCTCGTTGCACTCTGAAATCATTCACTTTGCCGCCCAACCGGGTTAGTGGTTAGCGACGCTGACTGCCTTACCGAAGAACCCGAGTTCGAATCTCGGACAAAGCATGGATGCTTCTAAATGTATAGTATTTGTGCAGCATGTGGAGCACCCTAGATATGCCGCGATCGTAAAGACTATTTGAGAGATTGGTTGTGGGGAAAGAAGGGTAGGAGACCCTTGTACCCATTCCCCCGGGTGCTCTTTCTCAAAACTGGGGGCCGGAACTGAGCTAAACTCGGGCTGTCACGTATATGGTGCTCCGGGCTCTTGCCAACGGCAGGCGCAATTGACTCCTTGCCTCGATAAATGTCGTGGGCTTGTGCTGACCTTTATCAGACAAAGGAGATTGGTAATAACATCATTCAGTTTTTCCAATCAAACCTTCAAATAGTTAAACAGCAACTGCATGAAATTTCTTTGCGATATCAAAAAGAGTTTTTCTAAGGAAAACTACTGCTTGTTCTTGAATGTATGATCAGTTTACTGGTATTGAAAACTTAATTAATATGTATATCTGATTATTTCCTTGATGCTAAAAATCATCACATGAATTTTAAGAAATTCTTAGAATTCCAAAATTGTGATAAACTGAATTATTTGAACTTGAAGTAGAGCCAAGACAATGGCGAAGCAAATGAGACTTTTGCCTTATTTAAACGCCTAGGAGGGGAGCCAAAATGGCTGCGGAATTTTAAAAGTACATTTAAAAAATAAATTAATATAGTTAACTTTCAATTTTGAAACGTATGTGAAGTTCAGTTTTGAAATAATAAATTTAAATCAATCAAAAATCACATATTTTTGAGCACTTGCACAACGCGCGTGCTTTTCATTAATAAATTAACCTAATCAAATTAAAAACTGAATTATTAACAATTTAATACTAATACTAAAATGGGGCAGAATATCAATCAATTCAATAGGTTAAACCTAATAGCTTTATTAAGCAAATCACTCAAAAATTTTCTGTGTGTCTTCGTGGAATTTTATACTGCAAGGAAAAGAAAAAGTAAATAAGGCTTTGCAAGCAAAAATTTTCAATATACATAAGGCTGAGCGCTTAAAAGAGAGATTAACTTTAAAACGAATCCCGGTAAACGTGTTGCGAGTTAGCTGCATGAGTGTTTTCGTTGTTTTTAACCACGTGAAGGATAGTAGTAAGTAGAAGTAAATAGATCTGTTTTCCTTAAAAATTCCGCTACGAAGAAACACGTCTCCTTAGGCAAACAGCCCTGGTACATTTGCCGTACTCAGCTAAACAAACAAACATAAAACAACGATTATCTCTTGTCGGGAAGTTTAAAAATGTTTATTCTTGAAAAATTTGAAAAATTTAGATTTAAAGTTGAATATAATAACAGAATATAAAGAGAGGTTGTAAAGATCACGTAAAGACCACCTTGCTCATTGTGGGCTTTTGAGGTGTAACTAGAAGCAAGTCGCTCTAGCAATCATAAGCCCTGAAGATAGAATTCAGGCTAGAGCATAGCCGATTTCTTCCGTTTCTTGGCTTATTATGATAATAGTAATAAAACAGATTACATGTTTCGACAAGCTCCCCCCGAGTTGAAATGTTGTGGGTGATAATTAGTCACCACCTGGATTTGGCAGCTGATTCTGCTCCCTTCGCAGTCGCTCTTTAAGTAGGGGAGTCTGTAAGGAAATTTCTCATTTCTCATTGCTTGCCTTCGTGGTGTAATTGGAAACCAATCCGGCTAAACTTCGGAAGATATGAAGTTCAAATCCTGAGGAGGCAATAGCTGATTCTTCATGTTTTTTGGTTTCAAAAAAGTTCTATTCTCTTTACAAAGTTATAAAGAAAGATAAAGAAATCGCACTATGCAAATCAGCTGATAAAGGAACTAGTTTTTCAAAAAAATATTTTATCTCAGTAGGAATGGTAGATATGTTAATCTTACAACTAAGAGGAAGGTAGCAAAAGTTATATGCGATATTTTCCGATTTCATTTCTAACTGATTACAAATTAATTTGATTGGATATAGATATTTTAAGGATTTAAAATTTAGGGATGTTTATTTAAAAAGGACCAGCTTCTAACTTAGTATTTAAATATCGAAATGATTTAAATGCTCCAGGCTTTCTATCAAAAATATCTAGTTTTAAAAACCACAATAATTTTAGACCCTACAGTAAAATCTGACCTTTCAAAGGTAATTTAGGAATACAGCTTAATTAATCATATATGAATTGGGAAATCATGTTCAAACTATTTTCAACATTGTCAGTTGCTACTGCTAAAGATAAAAAAGCTTCAGAAAACTTAAAATTGCTTTTAAAAAAAGGTGCACAAAATCGTTTTTTTTTTGGGAGGGGGCTAAAAAAATTCAAAATTTTTCTCTATAGAAGGTAAATTAAATAAAAACTGCCGATTTTACTTCGTTAAAAGAAGAACAATTAAATTATGAAAAGGATTGCATATTAATGAAATATTTTTATTAGTGTTTTTTGACATTTATTACAATGATACCTTTTAGCGTTGTCATAAAAAATTATAAATTGTTATACGTATTAAGTTTCTAAATATGTAAAGTTATGATTACGAATATTATAATAGCAACGATAGGATTATATACGATAGGATATAGCTACGACAGCTTTGTTGAATATAAAAGTATAGAGATACAGTTGATTTGATAGTAAACAGGGGTGCATATTTACGTCTTAGAGGAAAAAATATCTGGAAGTATAGAGAATTTGATAGCAGCAAATATTATAAATTAGTTCCGATATGGTAGTAGGAATAAACTATCACTATGTGACAACTAAGCCATTTTAACCAAATTCATTGCATTTGTCATTTCAGATTTTTTTGCTCTTCTTATAGATTCAACGAATTGTGTTCTACATGAGATTGCTAAGCATATTTTTAACAGAATATCTACGAATACAATAATTCGTTGCTAATGACTTGTTACGAATATAATACATCATTGACGAGATAATTCTTGAAATTGGAAGCAACAAGCGAGAAATGCATGCTCATCTAAAATATTATGCACCACTGTGTCTTTCTTTCTAGTAATGACGTTAAGAACACTTAACGGCAAAAATTACGCATTTATTACGTCTTCTGTTCTTCAGAGGCCTTTATGAAAACTATTAATATAATTTTATAATGCTCTTCGATCGAAATGTGTACTAAAGGTTTATTGATATGTGGCTTCTTACAAAAGAACAGAAACAAATACAGTTCTCAGAAATAAATACAGTTTATTACAAAATTTGTCCAATAAAAATATGACCGAAAAACTATCTTCCAATTCCAAGAACGTTATTTTGCTGTTTGAACGTGCTTTCCGCACTTGTCTTGAAATAAGTAATTATCTGAAATTTAATAATTTAAACATCTAACTTGGATATCTCTGTTAATTTGGTCAACAGTTCCGTGAGTAATAACAGCAAAACTTCTACATATTACCTATTTATTAAGAAAAGCGACTTTTCCAGTTTGAGCGGAATGCCATTTTAAAGAGTCATCGTGAAATAATTATTTTTGAAATTGTACTGAAATGAATTATTTCGTATCTTATTTAAATGCATGCTTTTCAGTGAAAATTGAAAAATTACCTTTACAGGCGCAAAGCAAATTAATGAAAAGTCATCTGTTTAGCATTGGTTAATTTATTTAAAGAAGCCTAATAATTATGTATTACAAGATAAACATTTCTTATTTAAAATTTGTCGGAATTTATATCTTAATCAGCATCATGAATTTTGAAATTTTCTGAAATTTTAAATGTAAAACATAAAATTTTAAAAAAAATCTCTCACATAGTTTACATAAAACGTTTTTCTTCATATTTCATTATCAATAAATAGTACATGTTCCTATGCTTTTAATTTAAATTTTGTGCATTTCATTATTTTTTAATTTTCCATCAACAGTTACGCAATTAATTTCGGATATATCAAAACTGTCTGTATTATATGATGGATGGAAAAAAATATCTCATTTAAATAAGTATCCATGAAATCAATGCCACTAAAATTAATTAAATCCTGTCTCATTATAAAGCGAGGTTATGAGTGACTGTACCAAAACACGCATCGCTGATTCACAGCACGCATTAAAAACGCACTTATTTATTATCTTAAAACGAGCCATGATTCCTGACATCTTTTAATAATAATTATTCCATCCCGAAGGAAATCTGCACTCTACGTTAACGTAGGCAGATATATTCGAATTCGAAGCGCCTTCCGCTGCTTTCGGATTCATGTAACGCAACCCAACCCCGAAGGCTGGAGCTGACAAAACTTGACAGAAGGAACCCCTAATTAAATGGAGGTTTGGAGAGAAATTCATTTTTCGTGCGGTGTGTCGACGACCTTCGAACGCTACTGAAATATGCGCTTTACGACCGATATAGGGACAATAAATTTGTAACCGACTTTCGTCTAGAATCTTTGCGTGACAGAGCATATTTAAAGAGGGTACCTCCTGTCCCAGACTCGAAATGAAATAAATAGGAATCCCAAATTTGGAAACTTTACGAATTACATTATCTACATACGGATACTAACTCGACCGCTCACATTTGACAGGTGCAACTCACTCAACGCTTCAGTAAAAAAAACTACTTCATATGTTTAGGAAGTCATGTTTTTATGCAACAACTTAATTGTTATACAATGCTGTACGTTGTCTCTTCCTCGGCACGTTCAAGGGAGACTGACATCAGATCATGTTTGAGTATACAGTTTAAATTTTACCCCTTTCAAGCAGAAGAAGCCTGCGGGATGCACGAATTTTCAAAAGGGCACATCGTGAGGAAATAAGCATTTCGACTATTTCAATTTTGTTACATTAGTTTGTTGTTGACCTTAATAATTACTGCATGTGTCCACAAAAATTGTTATTTTCTTCAATTGCAAAAGAATATGTATGCAAATTATATTTAATTTAGTGATCGTAAAAATATGGACAGATAAGCCATTATTAAGAACGTTTTGAAACATCTAATTACCGTCTTGAAACACAGATCATCCGAGTTAAATAAAGGTATCCATTGATTACCCATAACTAGGCTCAAGAAAAATTTATTAGGAATATATAAATTATATTTAACTCAGTGATCATAAAATGAGCTAAATGAGCCATTATAAATACTTTTTGAAACATCTAATTATTACACTGAAATGCAAATCATTCCATTTAATAAAGGTATCCATTGATTAGCCATAACTAGGCTCAAGAAAAATTTATTAGAATGTATAAATTATATTTAACTCAGTGACCATAAAATGAACTAAATGAGCCATTATAAATACTTTGGAAACATCTAATTATTACACTGAAATGCAAAATCATTCCAGTTAATAAAGGTATCCATTGATTATACACAGTTACATTCAAGACAGTTTATTAGGACTATATAAATTACATTTAATTTAGTGATCATAAAATTGCAGTTAAATGTGCTATTATAAAATTTGTTTTGAAACAATTATACACTGAAACATAAATCATTCGGATAATATTAAGGTACCCCTTGATTATATGCAGCTAGATTCAGGAAAATTGTATTTCTCTTGAGCTGTAAAATAACAGATTGAAATTACATTAAATTACCTACTAGTAATTAAAGTTCAGTCGCGTGCATGTGCAAATATGTTGTAATCTAAATATCACGTTAAAGGACAATCATTATCTGGAGGTAGTACTGTGAAATATAATTATTACAATTAGATTCTTCTTGCTCTGAGTTATGATGTATCATAATTTTAAAATCTATTTTTATAGTAATAAAAACAACAAACCTGTAATAAACTATGAGTAAAAGTTCCTTGGGATAAGCTCCCTATGCGAGGTAACTCCTGGGATAAAAAATATTGTGGTTATAGAAAAAGATTAATCTGATTTTAAACAATTTTACTAAAAAATTGCTTGAGGCAGCTAATTTATTTAGGGTATAATTAGTACATTTCGATATCAGTTCAACTGGTTACCTGCAAATATTAAAGCGGTATTATTTTTCAATTCACGTAGACTAGATTATGTCTGCTGTGATTGCAACAAAGGCTACAGTCGATGCATTTTGCAGCAGATGTTTGTGTGCCATAAGTTAGCTAAAAATTGTATTGAACTCTAATAAGAGATTTAAATTTTGCGTACCATACAATATGCAGCGCTTTTTGTTGCCCATTTACTTCATTATTCTTTAGCAATGTTCATTACTTTTTGTCAAAGATATTTTGCCCGTCCATATAGTTAAAATTTGGACGCTTTCTAATATTCTTGACGTAAAATCTTGGAAGTCTGAGCTATGGTGAAGCACAATATAGTGATTAAAATTAAACCCACCTTTTTCGATAATCCTATGTATGTAATGATTTTAATGAATTCCTAGTTACAAGCCTGAGTGATAGCATAAAGATTCCTGAAGATTAGCTTTTAAGTTACCCAGAAATGATGTAAGATAAGCGATTAAATTCGATATATAGTAAATGAAAATTTTGAATTTGATTGCCCTTGTTAAAAATGTTCAAAATTTCTAGAAGCATTTAAAATTTAGTTAAAAATAATTCAGTATTTATTATAAACCTATTTTTATTAGAAAAAGAATGAGAAAATTTTTAAGAAAACAATTTGGGCTTGAGAAATGAATTAAAAATATCTGCATTAAAAATGATTTCAATATCCGCTGATTGGAATTCATAGATCACTAATTTAGAAGTCAGAGATCACTAATTTGAATTCACAGAATTACAGAAGATTGAAATTATATTTTCGATATTTTTCAGACATAAACTTCAAGTAAGATTTTAATATTAATTCAGAAGAAGTTTATAGTGTATTAGCTTTGCACTGAAATCGTTACAACTTACCTGTGCAGGTGATGTAGTGCTTTGATTATGAAAAGAAATTTATCAAGTGTGGCTTGAAAAGGGAATTTATAACTTGTTTGTCTTTGCGGTAAAGTCGCTGAACACTGGTAGTTCGGCCCGAATCCCGTGAGAAGCCGGCTGCATGCGTGCATTTATGGCTTTTCCCATGTGTAACGTGTAAACGAGCATGTTTCCCTTAGAAAGTCCTCCGCGATGGTACCCCTCCCCTTAGGCAGATAATACCCGAGTGCTTTGCCGTAACTAAATAATCCAGACCAAAACTTCTTCCTTAATTTCTACTTGATCTAATTAAAAAGTATTCATTACACTTTCTTTTTCTAACACAGGTCGTAAATTCTTATGTCCTGTATGTATGACATTAATGAGCTGCCTACATATCCGCGTAAATGTTCTACTTTTGTCAGATGTTCCTAGAAACATTTTATTATGATGAAGAATCGAGACAGCAATTTTCAGAGCGCAGCCAATGGTTCTGACTTCAACGCTGTCAAAAGTGTTGATTACATCTTCTAATTGTTTATTTGACCCTGCGAACTGTCCATCTAAAAATTTATCCTAAATCTATTAATAATTATTAATAATTATTATTATTTATAATGCATTTAAAATTACATATGTTTGAAATAAAAAGTATATACTTATCACATCCGATTTATCTACACATGGTAGGAAGGGAAAATTTGCATACTACTTTTCTTACAAAGTACTAAAAATCGTCTTTAATAATGAGGAAGTGAAATTTACTTTACTTAAAGATAATGAACATACAGATGCGAAAAATCTTAATAAAAAATCGAATTCCTGAAAACAAAGCGCTAACGTATTGAAACTGTGTGTTAAAATATTTCTGGTTAAAAAAGTCACTCTTTATGGCTATCATTTTAAGTCAAATGTGTAATTATATCTTTCAAGCATTATTACTGCATTGAATTTCAAGCAGTAATAGTGCTTATTTACAAGCATTGAATTTCAAGTTAGTCAACTGCAACTCGATTAAATTATTCTGAACAAATTTTAGATCTTTACAGATAATCTTGCTTGGAACATACTCTCAATGTTATAAATTTAAAAGGTCTAAAACTGAGGTGCTCTTTCTAGAGTTTCGAAGTTATTCACTAAAATATGTTGCATGATTATGATGCAGTATACCTGAAGGAATACAAACTGGTTGTTGAATTATTCATTATGAATAATTATGCTGTTCATTACAATTGTTTATTATAAATGTATAATTAAGTGCACGAAGACATGTAATTAATTATAAATATTTTTGCAATATTAATTATGATTTGTGGGAGCAAGATGATGACCCGTCGCTGGTAGCTAATAGCCAGATATCTGTCAAGCTGATCTGTAATTAATGGTAGACGACCTATTTTTTAAGGACATCAGTTATATTCTGAAATTGTTTTCTGAACCTGAAATATCTTCATTCAAGTCATAATCAGCAAACATGCCTTATCAGTATAAGACCTGGCAGTTCTTTGTTCTCTTAATGCATCACCATAATGAGTCGCATAACATTAAGAGTTCCCTGTTTCGATTAAAAAGATCTGCTGAGCTGAAATTTGTAAGCATTTGTTAAATAAACGCGAGCATTTATAATACAGCAATTGTTCATTTGGAGATAAAGTTTCTTGATCTATGTTAGAGATGGCCAAATTGATCAAGGGCAACAAATGCATGCAGTTTTTCTTTAAGAATTGAAAATTTAAAATACATATGTTATAAATTGATTATAATCTTACTCAGAGGTCAGAGATTACACTGATATGTATGATCTATAGGAATGCAATTCATTTTCAAAGAAATTTGGCTTGTCATTCTATATAAACAATGCTTTTTTTAAAATTTCTTAACAACGATTGAAGTCCTTTTCAATTATTGTTGTAATCCTGCGAATATTTGACATCATTGCGTCAATTAATCTGTTCTGTTTGATAATATACATGGTAAAAAAACATTTTATCACAGACGTAAAACCAAATGTTCTGGCGGCAACACCGTTTTTTCGATAGCCTAGTTTCTCTGTTTGATTCAAGGAAAATAGTTAAATCCTTTCAACCAGAGAAAGAATTTCGCTGTTGCTTTTCTCTATTCCAAAAAAGGGAGTTTTATCACCCAGGAAAACACAGAGACCGGCTTAGCAGATGTGGGCGACAGACATGAGCCAATATTCTGAAGAAATCACTGGCGACAAATAGACTATAGTCCTCTCTCAAGCACAAAAATACTTAGATATTTACTCTTCACTTCAGCTGTAATGGCGCAGAAATATGGGACTCTAGAATTTCGACCAGTTTCAAGCTGTTTTGTCGTTTCCTTCTTGCTGTGGAAACTTGGACGCAACGGCTTGATCAAATGTTACACGTGTTTGACAGGCATACTCAAATAAATGTGTGAACTATTCTAACAAACAGAAAGATAAAGCTGATTGTATAAAATAACAGTAATACAAATGCAACAGTAAATACTTTGGCAAATCAGATGTTGCCTGCGAGCCGCAACACGGCTATCACTGTTCATATTTAGGTTCTCTAACGGCGGTATTTCTGAGGGATATAATTGCTAAACTGTGTAAAGAAAATAATACTTTATTATTATCAGCTCAATACTGATACTGGTTATTAAATAGTTTCTAAATTCCTCTATCTGATAGCTAAAACGCAACAATAAATGAAATTTTCTATAGAATATGTAAATGCACAACCAGTACATGGGTATTTAAGGAAATATAAGGAGAACCTGAGCACTGGTTTCCATGACACACAGATGATGTACTTTTCAGCAGCTTGAAGTCCTGATTTTAAATCCAAGGTACAGAGCACTTTATAAAAAGGTAATTTCCTTGGAGAGGCACTAAAATTACATGTAATTGGGTTATGTTGCTTTTCAAATGGAACGTGGAAATTTAGGAATGATGTTTCTGTTCAGGATCATTCAAAAAAATGTCAGAATCAGAAGCCATGCGTTAGTATGTTTGTGTCGAGATGATAAGGCTTTGAGTTCGAGTTCTACTTGAAAATCAGACTGGGATTAAATGATAATGGACATTTCTCTAGGGATATGGTTATTCGAATATTCGAATATAGCAAAGCATACTAGGATTATCTGCCTAGGTGGAGGAATGCCTTCGTGGAGTATTTTCCAGGAGAAATTGTTTCGTATTCACTTTACACATGGGAAGATTACAAAAATAACTATGAAGCCAAGCCGTTTGCCTAGGTTTGAACGCGGATCAAACTCCCATCCGTAGTCTTAACCACTTGGTCACTGGTAGAACTTTCTGAAGAAATATAAGGGAAACATTTAAATTTATACTTGGCATTCAAGAGGACAAGAAAATAAATAATTATTTTTGAATCTTAGATTTTAGTTGAAAATATGAATTTAAAGCGCTGTAAAATGCTGCTCTGTTTTAGTGCCTGCCACTACTGGCCAAGTGGATAGAATAGCTCGACATTAGCAGTTCATCCGGAATATGATTCTCAGGAAACGGGCTAGTTGCATGATTTTTCTCATGGGGTAACGTCGATGTTAGGCAGTTCACCTTAGCAAGACCTTCTAAACGTCGTCCCTGGAATCAATTAACCTACCAAATGGCTCTCTCTTTGTAGAAATTGTTCTGTAAATAATGAAAAGGATACTTAAAAGAATTCAGACAAATCGATTTAAGAGTAAGTCAGGTAAAATTACTGTAGTTGCTATGTTTTGAAGCCTGAAATCTCTGTATACAGAATTTAAATATACACGGTGGTTATAAAGAAACTTTGCCACCATCTGCACTTGTAACGTCCGTTCCGATTAACCGATCGAGATGAGACTGCAAATATAGCTATTCGGTATGCGCTCGAGATTCTGTGAATGGGGGCTTCACGGTTACGGTTATAGTTACAGAAACTCGAAAATGTCGAATGACAACGCCAACTTTTTCCGGTCGCAAAATGTTCAGCGCATGCGAAAACCCTAAATAGCGTTGGAACGGTACCGATATGCCCAAAAACGGGCGTGTCATGAACACACAAAAAATGTTCTGAAAACCGGCCAACGAAACACGATCTGAGAGCACGCAGAAAATTTGCATATAACAGAGGGAAGATACCAATTACAGAACGCCGACTGCCAAATATTCAACGGTAAGAAACCAACAAAATACCAGGCGGGTACGCGAAGTGGTCATTCGGGAACTCGCACATGGCGACGAAATTACTCTTCCTAGGAAAGTTCGTGGTGAATTGATAACACTGCATTATCAAAATGGGATGAATTCTACCACCGGAATTGCGTAGGCGGAATGCACTCAATGCCATCGTTTGGATGCAATATGGTGCACCTGCACATATAGCGAGGTGTGTTAAATGGTCCTGGAACAGCATTTTGGTGATCGCATTATCTCACGCCATTATCCTTTTCCGTGGCCTCCGCGATCCCCCGATCTGACGCCTATGGATTTCTGGTTTGGGGGATATCTCAAATACAGAGTTTACCTGTGTAATCCGCAAACTTTGTCGGATTTAAAGGATTCTATATGGCATGAGATTGCAAACATCCCTCATGCCATGTTGCGTTCAGCGGTATTGTCCACCGTCTCCCGATGCAATGCGTACTTGCCTGTGATGGCATCCATGTGGAAAATGTTTGATCTATCTAAATAAAGGTATTCTTTTGTCTGATATGTGTTGTCATCCGTGATCGGTGTTTCGTCTCTTTCATATGCAAATTTTCTGCTTGCGCTCAGATCGTGTTTCGTTGGCCGGTTTTTCAGAACTCTTTTTTGGGTATGCATAACACCCCAGTTTTTGGACATATCGGTACCGTTCCAACGCTACTTAAGGTTTTCGCATGCGCTGAACATTTTGCGACCGGAAAAAGCTGGCGTTGCCATTCGACATTTTCGAGTTTCTGCAACTATAACCGTAACCGTGAGCGCCCCTGTGTTGCCACTCACAGAATCTCGAGCGCACATCTCCGAATAACTATATTTGCAATCTCATCTCGATCGGTTAACCGGAACGGACGCTAGAAAGGCAGATATTGGCAAAGTTTCTTTATGATCACCCTGTATATATTAAAACAAAAGCGAAACGTCTGTTTTATTTATTGATACGCTTTGCCATTTGATGATCTACTTAAAGCGTTTTTCTTTTTCTGTTCCAAGATACTATTTCCAATCATACTCAATATCCCTTTATAACAGAATACTTTTTCTGTAAATGAGCGTAGTTTTAACACTTAAGTATAAAGAAATATCTATCTCTTAAGCATAAGGATATGAAGAAAATTTATGCTCAAAATCTAAATAGATAAATAAATCTAGAAATACAGAAATGCACAGCTAAACTGTTTTCCGAAAATTAAGAAACAAATAGATTTTAGAACATAAGTAAATAGGACTATAAACTTGAAATTTGGCCCAGGTTTGTGTTTTGCAGTTCTTGTACGCCTTACACGTCTGAAAGTGTAGCTCTGGAAAAATCACATGAGTAATGAAAAGATAACAAACTTTTTTTGCAAATGTAATTAAAAAAACATTTAAACCACCGACAGAAATGCAAGTTTGACTTATCCTTGCCATGCAGATAATATATTTTTTAGAGTTGACAACTAAAACCCGTAACTCCCACTGCAGTTCGTTCAGTGATCTTGGAATGGACACAGAGCAGCTACTTGTCTTACCTTGGTAATAAACTCTCTGTTATTACGGAAAAGACAGAATGATGTTTTTTTTTTTATATAAAAGCATCATTTTTCTATATGATACTGCATTTTAACATAACAATGCTTTATTTACGTAATAATTGTTTTTGTTTCGTATTGAAATTCAGGTTTTTTGGAAATCAAAAATAAGCAGAAGTATATTCACGACCAGTACTCAAGCTGAATATTAGACGTTTAACCAACATTTGGTTTTCTCGCACACAGACAAAAAATATGGCTTTTTCTTTTAAAATGGGTAGTGTGATGTCTATGTAAAGATGAGTTTTGTTCTTCCTCTTTATTTCTTTTGATTAATTTAATAAATATTTATGAATAAAAAATTTTAAATGAAATAATAAATGTCTAGCAAATAGTCATAAATAAAAAAACAAATGAAATTTTATCGATTACTATTTATTTAATGTACATTATTTCATTTTGGAACATTTTCTAAGCCGATTTTTATTCTCTAATTCAGATAAAAAAATTGCTAAAGCATTTTATTGCTAAAGAACCAGGATTCAATCAAACTTTATTCTTAAGCCTATCATCAATTTCATTTACGTTTGTACCATTCTAAAATTACTTTGACATTTTTGATTCTGTTGGAATTTATCAAGTTTTGTTTCCATTTTATTTTTTATTCTTTATTCCGTGCAAATGACGATTATTTATAATTACTTTATGTTTTTTCTTTATAAGAAGGATTAAAATTTAACAGATTTATGACAATACTGTGTATATATATAAACAAGACAGTCTCCTGAGTAACGGGGGGGGGGGTATAATACTGGCAACGACGTCCAATCCGCAAACCCAAAATTACAGTTAATCCGACAGCAGTTAAAAAAACACACAAAAGAAAAGAACATTTCATATTATAATTAACAAAAAGGCGCTATTAGCATTTTTCTCGCATTCTTAAATAGTTTAATTTTGATAATAAAGCCATTCAGTTGTATAAATTAGATCAGGATTTAAAAAAAAAGAAAAATACACTTTGAAAACAGAAAATGCAATACTTTTGTTTATATTGTTGTTATTTTTCTATATAAAGCAACGAGAATCAGAAGATTATGGGCTGTATACTCAATTTATTTTTTACGATTCAGTAATTTATTGTTAACTGAATATTTAACAATGTTTTTTCAGGTTATCTACAATAAATTACATACCGTTATGGATAAGAAAAATTGTTAAATACTGTGAAATTATTTGCTATCTTTGCTGTGATTATTTTTATTTATTCTGATGGTCTGTGATAGCCATTTTTCTATCATATCAGAATAAAAAATTGACTTTTTTCATGCTGTCAGTTTTAATGAAGTGAATTTTTATGAAGTCAATATTTATGAAGTCAATTTATTTGTGAAGATATATATAGAGATATACAATCAGATATAAGTACAGGGGACACCAGGTGTGAACCACAGGTAGAAAAACATGATCCTCGTATACTAACTAGGAAATAACACTTGACAAGCTACTATTCAAGCTTCACCGGGGCCACTCAAATCAGCTTTTTCGGCTCTTGGTGCAACCTACACCTCAAATTAAAGCCTCCAACAGACAACCGGCCACTCCTATTCGGCTGCCAGAACCACATTTTTTACCATTTGTTTGACTTTACTTAATTTACATACATTTTGCATAACATACATTACTCATATTCAATGACTTCTTTACTGTTGGACTTTACCATCAGAACATTAATTAAGTAGTCATAACTTAAGAACATTAGAAGTGTTTTTAGTGTCCCAACTGCTACCCAGTTGCTAATGATACAATTACGACCCTGGTGATAGTGAAAGAATAACCACTATTAGTGTAGTTAACCACTATTAATGAAATATATATATACATAATTTAGAGTTGGGAATTTTATTATTCATCGGTTCGCATTTGAAAGTTTACATAGTTCTGAGTTGAGAAGTTTATCATTCATCAGTTAGCATTTGAAACGGTACATATTTATTCAGTTCTCATTTCTAAAATTTTATAATTAACCATTGTGATAAAGCAACTTAGAAGGAGAGTGTGCGATTCACATCTAAAAGAAAGCGTAATTATTCGGTTCTTACACTTTTCATCACATAATTTTCCAATTTGAAATAAAATATTTGAATGTTAGTCATTTTAATAGGTCTTATGATTTATTAAGGCTTGGTTTAAAATTTAAAAATTGATTATCTTAATAATTAACCTCAATAAAGTAAAATTGATGTAATTATACTTTGTTTCCCCAAATGATTTCTTACAAATTTAAATAGACAATTTTAAATTTCAGTGAAGGAAACAGAAAACAATTCAACTTCAGGAATATTTATTTGTTAGTTAGTTATTATATACCTCACTGCAGTTGCCTGTCAGTGGCCAAGCGGTAAGGACTCTAAAAGGTAGTAATTCGACGCAGTTTCCATTCTTGGCAAACGGATGAGCTGCGTGGGATTTTCGTAGTTTTCTTCATACATAACACGAATATCAGACAGTTTTCATTAAAATGTCCTCCGCGAAGGTATCCCATCCGAAAGATAGATAGCCTTTGCGTTCTTTACTAGAAACTAAATCCAGTCAAATCCTCATTTGCAGTTACGCAGCATAAGTGAGTTCAGCTTTAGTATGCATAAAATGATCTTTTCGATAATGGACTGCTTATAAAGAATTGGTATTGTAGATTTTAAGAAGTTTAGGTTAGGCTATTTGACTATGGCAAAACACAAGATGGTTAATGCAATAAAGAACACGAAGGTTGTCTCCTTAGGAAAGAGATGCCTTCGTGGAAGTCTTTCTAAGGCTTGGTTTTGCTTCAAACAGGGAAACCCCAAAAGCAACACCATGCACCCAGTCCGTTTCCCTGGATACGCACTCGGGTCGGATTGCCACTGCACAGAGAACAATCGAAAGGCCACTGACGGAGCCACTTTTAGGAAGGAAGGGAACAACCAGAGGAAAACTTGAAGTGTTTAATGGTCTAATTTTTTATATTAACTCAAAGAACCTTCAATTGCTTGCTTAGAAAAAGACAAACTGCATTTTAAAATTAAATATATATTTATTTACCAAACGCAGCATTCCAGAGAAAACTCATTTTAATGTTAGTGTGAGGAAATTAGGGATGCAATGAAATATACAAATTTACGAACATTTCATTGTATGAGTTTTCTTCATTTACTAAACATAAATAGGCAAATAATAACGATTTTTATTTTCTCTTCATAAAACGTTGGCATAATTGTAATTTTTTTCCTTGCATGCTAATAACTGTTTTAACAAAAACGCAAAAGGCATGTTTTTATTCTCACGTTAGAAGCTAAGGTAAGTGACGGAAAATTTTCTTAAACGTTTCCCAACAGAATACTAAACTAATAATAACATTAGCTGCATCAAAAAGCAGAACTTTATGTAACTTTTGTAGTCAAATGTTTCTACTTAATATTCGTATGCTAATTATACTCTAGATATAACGAATAAGAAAAATTCAAAAGCATTATTTGAATTCAGTGATAAATCAGTCCATAAATTAGAGATGAAAAGCTCAAAACATTAGTGAGGAAAATGGCGAAACAATTACATGACTTCCTACCCAAAGTAGCGCCACCAGAATCCGTATTAAATTCAGAGCATTTAGTTAAACTACATGGATATTTACATAAAAATGTGGAACCAAATTTTGTTATTTCTTTGTTAAGTATTAGATTCCGATGTACACATTCATCTCAAAAATGAAAACATATTAGAATTTTCCAATATTGCACTTTTACATATTCCATTTTTATTAAAATTCATGCATCATTTTCGGAAGATAATGTGTGAGGTATAGCGAAAAGAACTTTTCCATTATTTAATGTAATGCCGAGTATATATTGCGTTACTATTCACTAGACTGTGACACATTTATCTTATCCTGCTCTTCAAAGACAAAGAAAAATAAATGAGAACCGAACGGCAATTTCTCGGATCTTTGAAAGGAAAACATTTAGCATTTTCGATATGAAATGCTTAACTTTCGAAATGAAATGATTGAACAATAATGAATGGAACTTCAGAAAATTTTACAAAAATGAAGTCTATTCTTTCCAACTTATTTCGAGTTTTACTTTTTCCTGTCGCCAGTTGATTTTATTCTTACTACAGACATTAGTTACATATCGTTCCCCCGGTTCCGCTCTGTAAGCAAAGGTAATGGCCTTACTATAGGTCCGAACTTCTAAATGCGTGCCGTGCTTTATAGCGCCGTATCTAGCCCTCGTTTGAAAATGCAATACCTCCTTCTCTCAGTTGATGTTTATATTTTTCTTAGTTCGGGTCATCAGACTCAAGAATTCACGGCTACCTTAGAGAATACCATTGGCGGTGATTACCTTGCCAACCTCGTCTAATCGTAAAACAGTGGAAGAGAGGTACGAAACAAAATCCAAAATAAATAACCATCGCGTTTTGGATAAAGAGTCTTATGACTCAGAAAAATCATTTTATTTTAAAAGGAAATGTTCGCCGCTGCAGGCAGCAGTGGTCAGTGATCCATATCCAGATATTTTCCTCCGAGCTCGGCTTTTCGATTGAGAAGCCGTTTATCTTCATTCGCATTTTACAACAACTCTTGTCGTCATCCTTCTGGGTTTTTTAATCTGCCCGCTAATGTTTAAAGGATTTCGTCGTTTTTAAAATATTTTCTTCTACATTGCCATTCTAGTTTATAAATTCTATCGCTCACTGAAGATAATAATTAAAATATTAACTAACTGTTTTAAGTTTTAACAATAATGTTTGTTTTCCGAACTATGCTTGTTTGTGGAAAATTCCTGCGTTATTTAACAAAGATTTGATAATACTGGTAAGACGAAAACTACGTTTTTTAAAAATATTCTAATGCTGATTAGCAGGTAAATTTCTTATTAACGAGGAAACACTTGACGTGAAATTAAATAAATTACACTTCAGTACATGCGCAAAAAAAGAATTCTGGTCAGCGTAACTCTTCCTGTTATTATTTCAACAAATGGAGTTTTCAGCTTAAAGAAAAACAAATTCCGCTGCATTTATGTTTTTTAACATTAATATTCTTGTCGGATAACTTTTTGTCGTTTGAAGAAAGAAATGATATGAAAACAACCCTTTCTTAGTAAATAAATACACTAATTTTAACAATTAAAAATGAATTCCGATTATAAAAAGGGCACAAATAACAGGAACAATTAAAATAATTATATTATGTATAAATTTTAAAGATTAGTTAAAATCAGACCATATAAGAAGTATTATTTAGAAATCTAAGTACTATTTATTTGATAAAAGAATGGCATAAGATGCAGGCCTATTTTGCTCTATAATCAGTAATATAAGGGTATAATAGTAATGAACACAGCTTTTCTTGAATTTAAAGGGCTTAAACGACGTTTCTATAGAATTCTACTGTGCCTATTTTATGAACACAAATTTACCTTTTCTTGTGCAGCCCAATTCAATCTAACTAGACACCAGTTATCCGGAAGAACTATCCGGATCACTTATTCTTTACTGTGATTTAAATGAAATTAAGCTTATTAAATTATTAAAAACTTTATATTTTTGTTGATTTAACTATTAAAAAGGTAAACTGTACAACAGACATTTTCAAGAAGCTATACTGAATTTTGGGTATATATCATTCGCGCCGAGAATTATCCGAACAATCGTCCCCAAACCGTAGAACAGAGAGATCTCAGATTATTACAAGAAGGTGAAAAACTGACTTTTTGAAAGAAAATAACGAAGTCTGACTTAGTGAATCTCATTCTATTCATCGAAATGAACTTGAAAGTTTACCACTAAATTCACGGTTGGAAATATTTAATCTCTAATACGGTAAAGTAAAAAATTCTACCGATGAAGAGGTATGACATCGGGCACCGTTGAAATAGCTGTTGTTCAAGGCTTTGAGAAAAGGTGAAAACTCCGAAGAGTGCAATGAAAGTAACTCAACTGCTCAATATTTTCCATACTGACTGAAAAAAATATGAGTGAGACCTTAAAATAAATAAATGATACACTTTGTCAGAAGAAGAGTCGAAAAATTCGTGAAAACTTTTTATTCTTTTATTTTGAATACTATTTTAAAATGTACATTGTATGTCGAACATTTAAAGTGTGTTAAGATTTCATACTATTTAGGGCATTTCTGTGTTAACTACAGTTTTACAGGACAATTTTTACTTGTCCGCACACATCCATGAGTTAATGAGCATGGATGAGAGGCTATTCAGTATTTATTTAATTTAGATGAACGTTCACGACATGTGGATTGGTCTAAAATATTCGAAAATTAAGTGGCTTTATAAACATTGGATAAAAAGTAATT
This sequence comes from Stegodyphus mimosarum, assembly GCA_000611955.2. Taxonomy (NCBI): domain Eukaryota; kingdom Metazoa; phylum Arthropoda; class Arachnida; order Araneae; family Eresidae; genus Stegodyphus; species Stegodyphus mimosarum. The sequence continues at coordinate 831,537 of KK116499.1, forward strand.
AGATACAGTATAAGGTATATCTCCCACATCCTTAGCGTGCCTTCGTGGTGTAATGGTCAGCACACTGAGCCGGTATTTCAGAGGTCCGTGGTTCGATCCCCGGCGAAGGCATTGCATATTTTTCATCTCTCCTGCTTGTAATTAACCTAATGTCTCTACAGTGGCACCCGAACTAAAGGGTTGTGGATGATGACTCTCCACACCCAGGATTTGGCAACTAGGTCCCTTAAAACCCTAGTCGCCCTTTAAAAAGGGGAGTATGTAAGGTATATCTCCCACATCCTTAGCGTGCCTTCGTGGTGTAATGGTCAGCACACTGAGCCGGTATTTCAGAGGTCCGTGGTTCGATCCCTGGCGAAGGCATTGCATATTTTTCATGTCTCCTGCTTCGTAATAACCTAATGTCTCTACAACTGTACACATTAAAAGTTGCTATTGCAACTGGAGCTATAGTTAAAAGTCCTGCAACCGTACTAGAAAGATAACATCGCTACGTCTTAAATACTCACAAAGTACTGACGAAGGAACCTATTCATTTTTGTCGTAAATTGAACATAAAAGCACAACTTGGGTTCTACCACTTGTGGTTCTTTAAATTAACAATAACAGGCAATTAAATTCAAACGCTCATAATGTAGTCTAAGATTGCACATGTAACAGAATAAGCTTATTGGGGATGTATTTTACTAGCGCGCAATTTAACTCATCGACTATTGAGAATGCTAAAGCCGGAATATCACTTTTAATCAGGCCTTGTGAGAAACACTATCAGCGAGACGGGAATGTCAGAAGATTCACTAAGATTCAAAACCCTTAGCTTAAATATACTCAAACCTAATTTGCATGCTGGTGAGGAATACGGAAAGGGAAGTTTTAGTAAAGACTAGAATTACTATAACTGGTTTGATAACATAAGATACCTTAAAATATGCCTAGTTCTTTGTTTACTCAGTTAATTATAGCTTAAGAAGGGCTTTTTACTTCCTTGTACGAAGTAAAATGGAATATTGTAATCGCGAAAAATTTCGGGTCTCATATTTCAACGAAAATATACATTTTGACCCCTATGGAATGCAGTTTAACGATGTTTTTGCGTAATATCTAAACGTAAGGACAGAATGAAGGACTTCCCCCCCCCAAAAAATTATAAAACTGATTTAAAATGGATTCTGAAGAGATGTTTTCGTGGCGTCTGTGCGTACGTACGTACGTATGTATGTATGTATCTCGCATAACTTAAAAACGACTAGCCTCAAAACGCTGCAATTTTGTATACAGAACTGCTATAACTTGTAGATGTGCATCTCGCATTTTAGGTGCAATCGGCCGCACCAAAAGTATATAAAATTCGAACCTGGCCCTTATTTAGCCTTTACATTTGACAATCAAATTTTTCGATAAAAAATTTGAGCTTTACATTGTAATTAGCACAGCATTTTATTATTTTTATTATTGTCTTATTATTTTACCAATTTTATAAATATTTCTTCCGATTGTAATTAGTCCAATTTTTTCCCTTGATTATAAATGTTTTATTTCGGCATTACATGTAGGTTTTTCCTTGCATTTGTTTCTATTTGTGTTCAAACAACAAAAACGGGTAGGGAAAAGAGACCAATTCAATGAGAGCCTCAAATATGTATAGATTTTTTGAAGAATTGTATATAAAAGATTTTTTAGAATTAATAACCATTATGCTAATTGACGATAGATGTCTCAGTGAGTTGATCGGCATGAAACCCGGTTTTTGTTGTTCAGTTAATTGACTTTGTTTAAAGCTTCAGAACACTTTTCCCTTGACAAGTTCTGTTTGGAGCTTTAAATTAAAAAAAGATTAACTTCGTTTTTCACTGTTTTTGTATTTTCAACTTTTTTTACTTTTTCTGTTCCAAATGTATATTATAAAATTTACAAATTCATAAAAAGGGAAATAGGTAAGGGATCATGATTCTTACAATACTTATTTAATTCTCTCATATATTTCGTTTCCTATATTAGATGTTCTAAATTTTGCAGCACTGCGCGCAGATTTTTCTACTAGTTTTTCTAGTTTTTTTCGCTCAACAACAAATAGAAAATTTGTCAACTTTCTCAGTAATATATGTGTATATATATCCACTCTGTTACTCGGCTCAGTGAGCTCAGTTTCTTTATTCTTATACATTTGTAAATTGTGCATTTTTTGCTTTAAAAATTATTGAATTATGTTTTCTTATCTTTCGGTTATTATTTTATGCCTTTAGTTAACCTGCATGCAATAATTGTGGGATTATCAACAATTTAAAAGGTTTTTAAGTGCCTAATTATCATTACCATACCAGCCATATTTGTTTACATTTGAAGCTTAGCAGAATAGTGGATTTGTTGCCAATCTAGAGAAACTAAGCTTCTCAAACAACAAACTAACGTCCTCTTTTATTATTGCGAATTAAATTATGCTTGATTCATTCTGGAATTATCATTTAAGTTATTAGCTTGTTTTTGCGTACAAATTGTAATTTGAATTGTAAAAATTGTTTTTTTAATTGTTTCAACCGTACTTGGTGATTCATGCTTTTCTATATCTTTCAATTTTTAATGAACATTTTTTTTTATTTTTATGTATTTTTGCCTTATAGCGAAGTGAGAACTGAATTAAGTAGTAGCGCATGCGCAATAGGTAAGCGGCGCTGAATCGTCTGTATTAAGCGCCGAAGTGTGGCTATGGTAAATATAGTGAACTTTAAAGAGTGCATTTATTATGTTGTGGTTTACGCGCTATCGACGAAGTAGATATAATTCAAAATTCGTTAACTGTTAATTCAATATGTTTAAATGAAATGCAGGAAAATTGCGTATAATTTAATATTCCATACAAGGAAGTCATGTGGTGTATACATCAGATTTTTTAATATGCTAAACAAAAACCTTGACATTTTCTTATTTCCAATACAACAAGTTTTTTTCTTACAGTATGCAATGTTTACCGAAGTAAAATAAATAAGCAAACATTTCAGTAATATTCAAAAAGTCGCATTGCAATTTTCCTTGCCGTAGCGACAAAAAGGACATACATGTCTTGAGTTATGATGATTATAATCCCCTTTCTGTCGTCACGTTGAAATAGTCAGCATAGCTTTATGCACAGGTTGGCATGTTAGTGTGCACATCGAAGATCGCGTGTTAGACTACTAGCAAAGGCATAGATTATTATCAACTATATCTTGTTCCCAAACACTTAATCTTTAAAATACCTTTCATGAAATCAAATGGATTACAAAATGTATTTCGACTGACTTCTCTCCTTATTTTCGATGAGAGTCAATAAAGTCATTTTCTAAGTGGTAGAGACAGTGTTTATTATTCTAAAAAGTTGTTTAAGTTAGTATTCTGCATACTAAAGGCATTTTCAAAACTGATAGGAACTTAAACTAGGTCCGGACAGAGAATACAACATTTAATTCACCGGAAAAAAGGACTACTTTCCTCGTTACTAATGAATCTGCGGGGTATTGAAAAATAATTTTACATCGCTCAGCGTTGAAGATGCATAATATTTTAATTGCAAACAAAAAATTCCATTACGGTTTTTATTAATTATATTTTGTTGTCTTAGGCTTTATCTTACAATTAATAGTCTCATTGAATCTTATGAATATCATGTTTGTTTTATTTATTTTCCCTTCATTAATGTCGAGCTTCTGAACTTTTGCCCATTCATTCAACTTCTGCTCCTGGGATCTGGTTTAGGTTCAAACTTCTGTCTTCGTATCTCAAGGCTCATTCAGGCGTACTTTTATAACACCGCAACGAGCGTCAAATGAATGAATGTTTAATATTCAATACTGGTTCCTGTTTTCAAAATACGAAGCAAAAGATACACGCTTGATAAAAGAAAGTTTCCAGCTGTCTTTCATAATATTTTTAAAAAGCTGTCATCAGACGCTATCTAAGAAATTTTCAGGGCGGTGATACGTAATTCCTTATTTATACTCCTTTTGGACGCCCATATTTAAAATACAAAATTGCATATTTCTAAAAAGCATGAGTTTTCAATTACACGCTAACTTCAAATTTACGTGATGCATCGTACATATATGGGAGGAAATGGTTAAAAACCTGAAATTCTTCGGATTTGTCGATTTCTTTTACCATGCTTATGTCCGATTCTATTTCTGAAAATTATTTTTGAAATTTTTCAGTTTGTGTTTGTGAAAATGATAACTACTTTTCCTACATCTTACTTACGTTACACGAGTACATATAGTTCTCACGAATAATATATGCATAATTTAATACATAATTTCTTTCTGAAACGAAATGTTAAGGCATATTTGTTCAAAGAATTAGCCTAATATTTTTTGACGATTATAAGATGCCAATTTACACTTTTTTAATCTACGCACAGTTTTAAAATAGTATTAAAGAGAAAGTAAAAAAGGTGCCTCCCAATAAAGAATGTTAAAAGTGAAATTTTCAGAATTAGAATCTGAAACATTCTATTAAAGCATTACACTGCGAAAGACTAAAGGAACGAAAATCTAAAAGAAATTGCTTATTTGAAATATTTAAAACAGCTAGGTTACAAAATTTTTTAAAACCAATGGTTTGATTCGGGGAATAATAAACTTTCGAAGCTGAATCATTTGTTAAAATCATACATGACTATAAAATTGAAGAGCTTTGAGGAAATTTACTAATGAACTCATATAAATTTCCTAATGAACTCATGGAAATTTACTAACGAACTCATGGAAATTCTATATTGAACATCGTCAGAAAGGAGCTTAAATTTTCCTCACAATTAAGGTTCTTAAGGCAAAATTTTAAGGCTTTCTAATTTGATGTGTAAGGAACCACATCAGTTAGGTATACAAAAAACCAACTCAATAGGGTAAGTAAAATATTTCCGAGTTATTCAGTACTATAACATGATCTATAATTTAAGACTATAAAAACAAATCATTTATCTGCCTTATTAGATGTTTTTAGTGAAAATTTTTTTCATTTATCAAAGAGCACTTTTCTAGCAGCATTTATCTAAATACGTCTGAAAGTTTACAGTGTAGAAAGCATCAGTGGATCGAGATATCGGAATTATAGTCTCAGCAAGGTTCTCCCTATCAATCACATTCTGCCAACGCATTATATTGGGCACACTCTCCGTGTAAGCTTCAACAAAAAAAAAAGGATAGATCATTGCAAACAGGTTATAAGAAATGTGGTATTCATCGCGTTCCAGCATGCTTCAGCACAACATGACGTACGAGTAATATCCATATGAGAGTCATTCTGAAAATGTCTTTTAAAAGGAACCTAGCTTTTACACACAAAACTCTGTTTTTAACAATAGCTTCTACAAGTGAATAAACTTATGGAAAACTAAGAAAATTTCGAAATCTACAGAAAGTTCCATTAATCATATTTAACCGCATTAAATATTAAGATACAGTGATTAACCGTCTATAGAATGCTAATTACCCATATATGAGGCAATCGTAACAAACATTTTCGAATACTCTTAAGAGTTTTGTACGCAGGGTTTTCTTAAAACTTTTAAGAAAAAACAAAAAGATCAACTTAAAAAAAAGATTCTCTAAAAGTTATTTTTAACAGCATAATGTTCATAGGATGAAATCTTTTAATCAAGTCATTTGAATTATTTTATTGCACTAAATTTTTAAAAAAGTCTTTTGCATTACATTAACGGCTTTAGCTTTAAAACATTGAAGTAAATTAGTCGTTAGGAGAAAAGGTTTTGTTTCTTTATTAACTAATTATTAAACATGTATTAATATAACTAAACTAAACTCGGCGACACAAACAGGCCTTAGAGAGTCGTGGCTGGCACTGTCCTAACATCTGCTAACCGTGGGCTCCGGGGTACTAGTGCATCTTTGCCTGGACACGTGATCAGCTTGTCGCAGGACCCCCGCCCAGTGCTTAGTCCCCAAGCGAACTTGGTATTCATTTTATCGACCTCCTCAAGGGATGAAGGGCTGAGTTCAATCTTGCCCAGCTCGAGGATCGAGCCCCGGAGCTGTGGTGCTGCTGCGCGACGCGCTGCGCCAACATGCCTCATTAACCACCAGGCCTACATTGTAAAATATTATTGCTTTCGTCCTCCTTCATGTCATTTCTGTGAAAATATTACTTCTTGAAAGCTGATTAATACATTGGTTTTGTTTAAAACACCATCTTTGAACACTCAACAGTTAAAATTTTAACGTTTCTTATTACATAAGCTAATCACAGCAATCAGTTGGAACAAAGAGCAATCAGTTGGAACTTTCAAAGTACATCTGAGCTGAGCTTTTATCTGAATTAATCATTATTTTAGTAAAATTACGAATTTAAATTAGAAAATCGTCAATTTTTATTGCTACTTTTTAAACAGCAAACATATATTTGAAAATTGGTAGAGTTTGTTATTTCTTCAATGATGTATCTTTTATCAGAGAAAAACTATTAATCTAAAGTTATACTGAGAAATTATATTAAAGAAAAAACGGCTCTTATGCATATTAACTTTTTAAATGTTATTCAATCTACGCTGGGAAACAAATTATATTCCAGTTCTATGTCTGTAAGCATTCTTGAAAATACAACTACTTTTTATACGCCATTAGGTATACTCTTCATATGGTCAAAGTGAATTAATTCTGGAAATTAGCCAATGCAGATGTTTGCTGTGTTATTATAGTTTGCTGTATTATTATATTTGTTGTGCAAACGAAGTTCTCTGCCCATTCATTTAAATTAGTCACCTCATGAAATCAGTAATACACTATGCTGTCGTAAGTAATACACTATGCTGTCATAACTGTCAAAAGGAGGTTATGTCATGTCATCTTAACAGTAGAGCTTAGAAATAGTTCTTGATGTCTATGATGTCTAGGCGGAGGAAGAGATTTTTCAAACTACATGTACTATTTATGCAGAAGGAAAAACAAAATGTTGTGTTATGCTCAGAGGCTTTGTGTTACTTCAACTCCTTCCAGCATGAGTAATAAATGAGATGCAAGTTTAAACACATTTTGCCCTTAGAAAGAGATTTTACCATAACCACGTTCCGTTTGATGTGATGAAAGCATGTCTACGAGGATGTTCGCATTTTCTTCTTGTTAGATGGTTAATAACTAACTATAATCCACCTTATCTTCAAGCATGCGAAACTTCTTCGACGCCATATTATTTCAACAGTGTCGTATTTTCTGATTAAGAGCTGTCACAGTAGGCGGCGAAGATACGTGCTGGAATTGAAAAGTGTTTACACGATTGAGATTCAGGCAAAGTCTGAACTTGGCAATGAGATCTAGTCTAGATGGAAGAACGTGACTTTCAGTTGGCAGCTGCAATGAACACCTCAAATTTGAGAACGCGATTCGACTTCAGGCCATTCCAGCCCATTCACGAACAGAATTCAAAAATAAGGTGCTGCTCTAATTTAAAATAAAGATGTTTGTCGAGCACCGTACAAATTTACATATTTAGTTCTCACTCAGAAAAAATCCAAGGTTGTGAAAAGAGAACATAACATAAATTGTTTTCTTAGATACAGCATTTGGATTTGCGGATGAAATTAATCTCTGAACATAGCGATAAATAAGTTTTATGAAGTTTCTTTCGTTGAAGGCTAGACTGAGAAAGAGTTCGATTCTTATGAAGAAGCAGAGAAAAATTATTTTTTGATTCACGTGATTTATCGTGACTGTACTTCTCATCACTATGTGGCTGTAAAAGTAGTTATTTTACAGTTTTTCCGCAGCTGAAAATTGCTTACATTTATTGTATTTACTTTCCAGTTTCTTCATAAAGAGACCGAAGTCTTGATTAAAATTAATTAATCAATTTCTCTATTATGCTACTCAGTCTGAGACACGACAAAGTTTGCATTTGATGGTTTTTATTATAAAGATTCTACATTTATCAAATACTTCACATTATCACGAATTAATATATATTGAATTTGAAAAGTTTGTAGTATCCACTTGCAGTTCACGGGACTTTGCAATACACTTCATTGTTAAGAGATTCCTTTATTTGTTATCTGTTATAAGTGCAAAGTGCACTTTTTTGGAGGGGGGCAATGAGGTTAGCATTTGCTTTCATAGAAACATCCTGAAATTTTGCACTTTAAAATGACTTTCCGTTTTCAGCCATATTCGATTTTCAGAACAGTATACTCAGGGTGCAATTTATTTTGCTACATGGACCATCGATGGCGTACGTAATTTGAATGTAAAGTCGTATCTGCAATGGGCGCAAAAAAGGTTTAAGAATTGTGAGTTACTGCATTTACTCAACATTTTTTTAAATTTTATAATTAAAAAACTTTTTTTATTATATTTTTTTCTAAAATTTATTAAGGTGTTATGATCGGGTGTTTTAATAAAAGAAATTTCGAAATGCCAGGTAGATGTTTAATTATCGTAGTAGGTAAAATAATTATACTGTTTAAACATTATATAAATCTCACAGGTAATAGCCGTGCATATAACCTTACATACCGTACATAACTACTGATAATTATAATATCCACGTCTGGTTGAGAGTTTTCAGTTTAGACGTGCATTCATTTACTATGCCAGTTCCTGGTATGCCGGAAAACAAATAAATAATAATGTGTCATTAATTTTTCCTAATTGTTCATTCGATATCATAGTAAAATATTGCATTTAATTAAGTATAATTTACCTTTCATTTTAATCATGAACAAATAAATTCTAACGAAAATCATGCTCCTATCAAATATTTTTTTATTTCTTAAAATGTATCCTAAAATTTAAGGGAATTTATTTTCGAATAAATATGGTATTAATGCTTCAAATTATGATTTCTATTTATATTCCTTTATCATAGTCAAAAGAGATACATCATCGACAGTAATAAATCTACACTTATCTCTCAAATTTCTGTTAAATTGTTTAAAAGATACGAGCATTTTTAAGTTTGCTTCCCGTTCTTCTAAAAGACATACTTGTTATTATTACTGGGAAAATGAATGAAATAAAAGGATGAATATATGAAATCAGTTTCCTTATCTAAATTATGATGTCTCTTTGTAAAAAGTCTCTTATAGGTAATTTGCCTCTCCAGTTATGGGTACGTTTATCAAGGGCAGTTTAAATCAGTAAAAGAGAAATGGACTGTTAAATATTGCATTTCGAGCTAAAATTATGGAATAAAATTGTTGTCTGTTTTTGATAATATCTCAGTTTAATAAATTTGTTAAGCAACTAAAAACTGAACAACAGAAATACTTTTGCTGATATCATGCAACGTGCACCTCTGCTAAATTAATAAGCGTATGTAACCTGACAACAAGAGAGAAGAAGGATAGTTGATGTTTAGTGCAAGAGAGAGAATATCACATTTCAGAAATCGTAAGAACGAAAATACGTTTTGAGACTCAATGAGGAGTCCATGTGAGAGATGTCCAATATAAGAAAATACTTTTCTTAATGTGTAAATAAACGGAAATAAATTTAACTGCCTCAACTATTATTAAAGAAAGATATATAATTGTCCTGAGTCAACGAACCATACACACGGCTCGATGGCTAAATTATTTTGTTCACAATGTCATGCTTCTTCCATTTTGACATTTTCCCTTTTATAAGTTTCGTTACTTGTTAAACTAGCTTCAATATAAAATAATTACCAAGGTATAAAAGCTGAAAACCATTGTACAACAATAATACACACATACAATAATACATAATAAAGTATTTTCTTGAATAGAAATTTGCATATGTATGTATCAAATCAGTATGGCAACCATTAAGAGTTTTAATTCTAAATTAATCTTCGTAATTATTTGTAATAAATTATAAAGCAGAGAAAATGTAATTGCATTGAGCTGAATACTGTGCTATGTTCTTTTATCTTATTTCCGGGGGCTGGGGAGGAGTAAAACAACTTTTTAGAGAAACTTTACGTAGAATTTGAACGATAACATCAGTCGAGCTGGATTAAAAAAAAAGAGAGAGAGACTGAACATAAGATGCAAATATGTATCTTTTTCAACGTTTCCGATTTTCGTGCTCGGCATGTCCGTGATATATTCTCCTGTTAGTATAAGTCAGCATCGCTGTATGCATGTGACTGCTAAAAAATAATAGATGCCAAAATGAGGCTGAATTATGGGCAAAACAGAGGTTATAGGTTCGAAGGTCTTACACGCAAGCACTCTTTATCTCCGTATTCAAAATTTATGGAAGAAAATTGGCTTACTGAATAGCCTCAAAAGAAAATCAGGAAGAGAAGTTTTTCTTAAATATTAAAGAATAAAAAGGAATGATTAAGTGAATATTTCTTTTCTTATTTATTAAGCCATCTAGCATAACCTCTCAACCCTGAATACGTTCTTTTATTGCGCTTAAATTTATATCCTTTGCCATATATATGATTTCCTCAGTGCGTTTACCAGCGATATAAGCTTTATTTTATTTTTACCGATAGATGGCGCTAATCACCTACGCTTCGTATGATGTATTAGAGGCTAATACGCTAAAATACGCACTAGAGGTAAATAAAGCTATTAGTTTAACAATCTATTTAATAACAGGCTTTTCTCTATAATGGGAAATTACAATAATACGTGCATTTTTTAGGGAATGTTCTACTGAACGAAGTATGAAATAAGATTGTCTTTATCCCATTCGTATCAATCATTTTGTAATTTGTATTTGGATCCATCCACTTACAAACTGTATTTATTTTCTGTCTTACGTTTTAGTTTCTGTCTTGCGTCTCATTTTGCAAAAGCAAATAAATAAATAAATTTTTAAATTCAAACAAAAGATTCTTTAATAGAAGGCAATTTCATTCTTACTCCATTTCTTACATACGTTTAAAAAGAAATAATATATACTTTCAAATTACTAATTACTAATCTAATTTTTAATAGCAAGGGGATTTAATAGCACTCTTGGAGTACTTTACACTTGTAGAAAGTATGTATGGATGGAAATTGGTTACTGGAGTGAAGATGAGAATATTCAGCTAAATTATAGCCTTGGATGCAATTCCTAGGTTCACAATATTACTGAGACAATACGGAAATATTTTATTTTCATAGAAAATAACTGCAATTTCTTAACTTACGCTTGATACATACGCGTAAAACATATACATGTATTATTATTTTTGCTTCGTGTAACAGCGTCGTATTTCTTCATGCAATTACGTAACAAATTTATTTGAAATGATCCTACTTGTTAAGAATTTTCTCAATCCCTTCTGTGGATTAGTTATTCTCATGTTTAAATAGCATTATAAGATCGGTGGCTCGTAGCCTACTAATTGCACAGCTATTTTTCACGTTTCCTGCAACCAAAACATAATAGTTGTTATAATGGGGCCCGAACTAAAGTGTGAGGAACGATAACTCGTCACCATCTGGATTTGGACGACTGAGTCTCGTGCTTTTCCCCAGCCACCCATTAAGTGAGAGATTATGCAAAGGAATGTTCGTATTTCCATCGCGCATACTCTTGATATCGGCCGCACCAGCGGCTAAGTGTTTAAAAGACCGCTGAAGGCTAAGAGTTCGATTCCAAGCGAGCGTTGTAGCTGCAGGATTCGTTTTCGTGGTTTAACCACGCGTAACATAAATACAAGGCAGTTTCCCTTTGAAAGTCCATCACGAAGGCATCCCTTACCGTAGATAGATAACCCTCGTGTGTTTTGCCATACTCAAATAACCAAATAAACAATCATGTTCTCAAGAGGGGTTAAGTAGTTAGCAGATCTACTAACGAGTGGAAGATCCGTAATTCAAGTCCCAGGGACAATACAACTGATTTGCTCATTTTTCCTGCTCTGAAAAACTGAATAATGGGTACGTATTTATGCTCCTCTCAAAAGATGATAGAGCATAAATATGCATTTTTCAGTTATAAATTAATGAAATATTTCGCTAGTGAAGAAGCAGAGTAGTTTAAAAACACGAGAGGGTAATTTTGGTATGAACTAAATTTGAAGCGAATAAAATGGAAGTAATTAGAAAATAATGACGTAATATATTTTGCATAGATGAATATTTTTTAAACTTTTTCCTGTTCCTGTCACATCTATCATTTCTATTTTCACACCATCTTATATCAATCAATTTTTTATACTTAAAACAGGAAATAAAAGTCATGCAAAAAGTATAGTGGATATTTCGCAATTTTTTACCTAATCAGTTCATTGTGTTAGGGGCGGATTAAGCCAGTTAGCGGATCCTGCTGGGAAAGTTTATGGGCCTCTAAAATTATTTACCTGCCTATATGAGTGAAACGCAATTAATGCTGAAGTGTGTAAAAATCAATTAAATACACTTAATAGCTACTAAATAATTAAATACACATAATTACTTAATATTATTAATAAGACTGTGATTTAGTATTTTTGTTTCTTAATATTGTTATATCATTTTTCTGCATAGAAAGACTAAAATAGATTAAAATTATGTTGAAAAATTAAATATTCCCTGGAAAAGAAAAATAAAACATCAAACTGCTAAAAGATTTTATGGAATATTTTAAAATTAAAATAATTTATTCTTAAATTAGATGACTGTTAAGTAGAAGGCTTAATAACTTTTTTTCTTGCGTTCTTGCTAGTAAAATCAGTTCATCATTAAAATGCAGGATATCTATATCCTTATTAATACGTAAAAATATAATTTTGTATGAGCAATACCTATACACAAATACAAAATATAAACATCTAATTAATAAGTTTCAGTTATAAATTTACAATTCATTCCTGCAACGTCTAGAAAGAAGCGCTGTACAGGGAAAAAAATCTTAGGAAAAAATATTAAACAAAATATTTATGTATATTTTAATTTTTTTCAGAGAGTTCTGATAAGACATTTACATTTGTCGACTAAAAATTATAGATATATATAAACACATACGATATATATATATGTAAGTCCTAATTTTTATTGCGTCTATAGTGCATGTTGGAGTTTTATTAGAAAACTGAGTAAGTGTTTACGATAAAACATTTAAATGCTTGAAAATGCAGCAGTGCACACACACATAGAAAGAGAGAGAGAGGAGTAAACACAGAAGCAAACACATACAAAAAAAGTGTTTACTCATTTGGAAGTACATAATATCATTAAAAATTAATTGTTAAATCATTGAGAATAGAAAATTGAAAACATATAAATCTACTACATTTGGCAATGAAGCGCTGATTTGGAGATTCCACGAAATCTTAAAATCTTGTCATAAAGTCCCCATTGGTGGTTGAATTCCTCGGAAATTTTGCCACTGGAGATGAAAAAAAACTTCATTTTAATACCTTTTCTGATTATCTTGAATATTTGCAGCTAATTTGTTTACTATTGTGTTTTCCTGGATAAGAAAATTCATAAATATATTTTTAAGAAAAATTTAGAGTTCAAGGTAAAGAGACCTTTCTTGTTAGTTAACAATGAGGAAAATCATTTATTGCTTAATGACTATCCACAGCTGCCGATAAAAGATATTCGGTTATGCTGTCAAGCAAAACGTTTAGGAACTTTTCACTGCAGCCACTTCCCTAATATCTGAAACTGACCAGCGGCATTTCTTGGAAAACGAACTGAATAAGCATATCTGTAATAGCCATAATAGTCATTTTCTCTATGGCGATCACCTTCGTGGGAACGCAAGATTGCTTGGAATAGGTAATCTTTTCGGGAAATTGCAGTACACAGTTTCTAAGAACAAAAAAAGGATTAATAGGTATACTATTATGAGATAAAATTTAAAATGCCATATTTTTTAAGTAAAATGGATTGTGTGAATATATTATTTAATATAGGTATTTTTGATAGACAATTTTGATTGATTATCTTGTATTTCCAGACGACTGTGTGTTCACGGGGTCCGTGACGGCCGCCAGGTCCGCGCCACCCCTTAACCCACCTCTGCATCTTGTTATGTTTTTGTAAAGCATTACTGACCCAATTTTTTCTGGCGTGGCTTTCTCAGGTACTGCTTTCTACAAAGATGCATGAATCGTAACAATTCTCTTTAAAAGGGGAAAGAGCAGACACTTTTAAGATAACTGCAATCGATTGTAAATTTTTACCATTAATAATTGTACTATGTCTTTAAAGACATATAAGTTTAAATGAGCTGTAGTTTTATGCTAGTCGAGGAACTTATTCAAATGTATTCCACGGTAACTTGCATTTCTTTTTATTTTGAATTTGGGATTAAGAATCACGTCTGTAATTTTCTAACTTTTGTGTGCTATGAAATAGACAGAAGTTCTAATTATTTTAAATGTTATGTATTTAATTTTAGATTGGCTTAATTTTAGGAATATGCTCTGTGATTTTTTAAAGAAACTGCCAGTTTCCTCTTTTGGGAGTAAAAAGAAAAATATTTCAGGTTACCTTGAAATACATCGAGAATTCTTTTTTGGTCTGAATTTCTCAGATCTATTATTTTAAATACTGCCTAATTCATTTTTTAGTTCCAAAATATTTCATATTCATGCCATGAACACGCATGGTAAGACATATTACAAATAAGAATGTTGTGTAAAATTTATTTAAAAATAAATGCATTATTACTGGATAAAACTAAAACGTAATTATAAAATGCATTATGTACCTGCATATCCTTGTATGAAAAGAACGAAAATTAATGTTTAATTAAAGGAAATAGTTACGAACTTCGTGGAAAAGAAGCGTATATATATAAAGCTGTAATGAAAATTGTAAAACTATTTAAGGTTAGTATAATTATCATTTCTGTAACTTATCCTCGCATTTATTCGTGTTCTTACTACCATGGAAATGAAGTTAGATAAATCTTGTACAAAATTATATTTCCTTTTAGGTGCCTTGAGCTACAGAAATAGTTAACTAATCACTGTAACCAATATTAACGTCATCTAGATGTATTTTATGCTATTTCCTTCTGCATAGAAAAAGCAACTGATTCTCTTAATTTTACCTTCAAGGATATTGTTTTGAATTATTTCCTTCATTTAGACAATATTTCATTTTCAAAGAAAGGCCGGGCCTCTTTCTTGCTGTTAAACTATGTAATGAAATGAATTTAAGTGCTACAAGAACAAGTCACTTTTTTCAAAAGAATATGTGTCCACTTCTTGTTCAACAGGAAGCTCAACGGAGAATGGTTTATTTCTTGTCTTACAAACGTCATGAAGTTCACTAATATTTTCTATAAGCCGAAACATTTCTCGTTGCCTTTCTTGTTTCTGCCAGCATCTATACATGAGGAGACACAAACAATTCTTTGTACTTTCTGGGGTTAAAGAATCATGTTAAGAATTTTCTTATTTCATACTCTTGCTTTTCTTTCTTACAGTTTTCTCAGCATCGCCTTGGCATATACAGAGCTGTAATTTTATAAGTAGTTGGTTGTAATAGCAAAGTACTTTCACAACACGTCCTTCTCAAATTAAGGTATACGACTACATCCTAATCGTCAATGTTGATGAAATTTTTCAAAATGTTTTATTACTTTATTTTAAAGTAATAAAACATTTTGAAAAATATTTTCAAAATGTTTTATTTGAATCTTTTAGCTTCCCCAAAGCACTTTCGTTTTATCTCTCCGGTAATTAGAAGCAGAATTATGGCTATTGTTGCTCTACATCGTGATCCGGAAGTTGCTGTTTAAGAGGCCTTAAGGTGATATTTACAGTGACGCAGAAATACTATTGTCATCTTTAAACTGAGAATTTTTCATCTTAACACTTTTATTGAAGTTCAAAAGATGATTTTAAAACTTTCTATTCATTATTAAGTGCTTCGGAACAAGATTAGTTTCGCAATTTCATTTTCATATTTGGCGATATTTTCTTTTTGTTCTATTTTGTTTATATATTTTGAGCCTTTAGTGTACTTGCTATTTTTCAGTGTTTTTTCTTCATTTCTGAATTTTTTTGAAAAGTATTTTATGAAAAATATTTTTGTTTACAAAATATGCATTCTGCCACTATAGCAGCATTTTCTCACTACTGCTCTTCGAAAATATCCCCGATTTATGGACAACGTTCGAAGGGAGTTGACAGCTGTTGCAAATTTCAAAAATGCACCGCTGTGAGGACAAATTATCAAGATAAAACTGAAGGGTTAGCAAAAGCTGTTATAAATATCATAAAATCTGTGTGCATGGAGCTTTGTGATGTCGAAGTCTTAAAAACGTGCTTTTATTGAAAACATCAAAACTGCAATGAGAGTTTTAATGATATACTATAGAGTATAATACGAACAAGAATTTGTTGAATTAGTAACATTGTTTTTTGGCTTCTATAAAGTAGTAATGCCATTTACTAACGGATTTAAAAGTATGATTAAAATATTAGAAAAACTTAATATGAACCTCCGCCGATATACTGTCAAGGGATATAACTGTATTTATGAAACGCAGATTGTCGACTAAAAACGACACCTTCTGCAAAAACAATGAGAAAAAATTACGAGCTTCATTAAACAAAAAATGTTCTAAATCAGAGTTAAAGAAAGGGTAACTTGCAGAACAAAGCAGTGTTAGTAATGTAGTATATCAGTTTCTAATATATTTGCTAAAAATAAATCTTTAAACCTGTCTTTTGAAAAATTTAATTTTTTTCACTTTTCTATTATGAAAATAACGTAACTCAAAATATTAGGATACCATAGTAATTTTATGGAACTTTCCACAGTTGGACACTACAATATTGTGAATAATTATTCTGCACAATATTGTGTATTAAATGGACTAAAAGTTTAGGTTTATATACATATTTAAAAATATTCAGGCAATTTTGTAAATGAAAAGAGAGAAATTTATTGCAATGTAGTTATTGAATGTATTCAAACGGGCAAATTTGATAGATTTAGTCCATTTAATTCCTTATACCTTAATAAATATAAGTGACAGAAGTAAAAGTAAAATATTTCTATGGGAACAAATCTAGTAACCCTGAAATTTAACACATTTTTAGCCCAAAGTATAAGAAAAAAAAACAAAAATTATACTTTGATAATATGTTTATGACCTGCTTCTATTATTTTAAGTAGCAGTCTACTAGATAACACCAATAATTGATTTATTTATATTATTCTTCAAAATTTGCGCTTGGAGCGTAGTCGGATACCTTAAATAGCTAATAAAAATCGTGATTATAATACCGTGCTTTAAACTGCAGTTACGTACCAAATTGTCGAATAGATTTCTATTTTACCTATCAACAGGAAATTCTTTATTTACTTTTAGTGTTAAAGCAAATGCCATTAGTTTTTTTATCTATTTAATCTTAATTCGTAATTTAATTTTCTCACATACATAAGTAAATAAATGTTCAGAACCTTTCGGCCTTTGAAGACTGAACTTAAATCTGTTGACGTAAAGGAATTTAAGGATACGTTTTAATGTTTACCTGAAGAGCTTTCAATGCCTTCAGATAAACACTAAAATGTATTCTTCTTCTTATTCTTAGTATACTTTTAGCTTCTTCTTCTAATTTTTAATGTACACTGTGTGCACAAAAGTCTTTGACAGGCATTTATTTTCGCAATAATTGGTGGCAGACGTATCCATCCAGTTATAAAAATGTTTTAAATGACGCGAAGATTGATGTTTCTGCCTTTTTAAATTTAAAAAATATAATTTTATATAAAATATGAAATCTCTCATTTCATACGTTCACTCGGTCCCTTTTGGGCTCATTATGTAGAGACATTAGAATATTTCGAAGCAAGAGTAATGAAAAATGAGCAACGCCTTCGCCGGGACTGTAACCACGGACCTCTCGAATACGCGTCGAGCGTGCTGACCACTACACCACGAAGAAATGCGAAGAAGGCGGAGAAATAACTTGTGTACTTCCCCTTTTAAATGGCGACTGGGGATTAATGGACACAATCGCCAACTCTTGGTGGTGGAGATCATCATCCACCACCTTTTCGTTCAGGCGCCACTGTAGAGACATTAGGATATTTCTAAGCAGGAGTGATGAAAAATGAGTAGTGCCCTCGCCGGGACTCGAACCACGGACCTCTCGAATATGCGCCGAGTGTGCTGAACATTACACCACGAAGGCATGCATGCTAAGAAGGCGGGAGAAATACCTTATAATTATACAAAATAAAACACAGTAACTTCCACTCCCGTACGATAGAAATTGGTTAGTTTAGTTCATTTGATTACCGCAAAGCACATTAGGGCTATCTAGCTTAAGGGGAGGGATGCCTTTGTGGAGGGCTTTCTAAGGGAAACCGGCTCGCATGTACGTTAAACATGGGGAAAACCGCGAAAACGTCCATGCAGCCAGCCTGTTAGCCTGGAATCGAAGTCAGGTTGGAACTACCAGTGTTTAGTGCCTTAACCGCTTGAGTGCTGCTGGACTCGACAAAAATTGACCGAGATATCTGGTATTAAAATAACGGATCATATTTAGGGGCCATTCACAAATTGATGAGCAAAGTGTCTCCATATGTGCGAAACTAAATATAAAATCTAAATTTAGATAAAGTTTTTTTGATATTAAGAGATCACGTGATGAGCATTTCTATGCAGATTATTGGGAAATCTTAATCAATACATATTCTTTAAAAATATATATCTCATTCGCGGAATCTTATAAAATTCGTGTTCTACAAAACACTGGCAGGGTTCAGTATTGGTCCACAACCAACTAGCAATATTTTTTCATTAATTAAAAACGAAAACTAATTGTAGTTTAAGGAATTTTTTGTACAAATACCAGCTCATAATTCTAAAATAATAAAACTTCATGAGAATATTGATTCTCATGAAGTTTTATTACTTTAGCATTTAGATTAGTTTTATTACTTTAGAATGTATTTTTGTAGACTTTGAAAACTTAAAAACTGCTTGTGCGAAAATCATTTCGGCATATCAAATGTTAAAAAACGCAAATTGAAAACGCTAATAAAACACAATAAAGCAGAACTAAATGGCATTTAAGGGGGGGATTAATCTCGAAAAATGTAATTTATTTATTAACGGATCCCTTAAGACAAATGAATATGACATCAAATATCGCAGATTTTGAAATTAGATATCTCGCTCAATTTTTTTCTTGCCGATGTCAATTTTTGTGTTTCATTTTTTATGACGAGTAAAAAAAAGTGTTTCTGAAATTAACTATAAGGACCAGAGAAAGGAATGAACATTAGATTTCATAATTTTTACAAAACTCATTTCGTAAATTATTTAAAAGGCTAAAATATGAATATTTGCCTATCTAAAGCATTTCTGCAATTGGAACTCTATGTCTAGGACCAATGGTTGCCAATTTAAGGGCCGTTTTGTAAAACACGGTGTATATTAAACTTAGCGATTGCTTTTCAATATCTTGCATTTATCACTATTTCTTCCCTTAAATTTCACAGTTTAGAAAATGAATTACTAAAGAATTTTTTTATGTAAACACTCTGGTCATTACACAGTCATTCAAATGAAAGCAGTTTCTCAAATTTTATAACACAAGCTTCTCATACGATGAACAACACAGTATAATTTATGTTATCCTGTTAATTGAAATTTTTAGGTTTTTCCTCTGCGAAAAATTGCTAAAACGTATTTTCTGATAAATCTTTTATATCAGTTATGTTTAACCACTAAAACGTGTTCATTAGAAGCATTGTACTGATCAGAAAACTTAATTTAAGAAACTTTAAAAGTCTGGAAATTTGGCTTTGATCCAAATTATTGTCACAGTCGCTTCTTTGTTTAACAAGATCCTTTCACTGCCGTAAACACCATACAGTTAAATAGGTTGAAGTCTTGAGCATAAGTAAATTCATCATCGAAAGAAACATTATATGCTCAAATTAGTTTGAAAATAAATGATGCTATTTCCGAAAGAAAGCAAAATCTGCTTTAGATTGATATTGGTTTTATTCAAAATTTTTTCATGGTCAAAGAAAATTTAAGTGAACCAGAACTTCAAAAACTAAAAATATTCTGAAGTATAATTTTAGAAGCAACAAAAAGGTCCTTCTATCAATTGCGGAAACTATTTGTTTTGTTAATGACGGGAAGAAAGCATAACTATGTTATTAACTATTTGAACAGTAATTCAGCTAATATTTCAGTAAAAGACTTATCTTTAAGACTTCCAAACATGTGCATAAATTTCCTGAAGTTTATTTATATTTTTTTCCTTTTGGTAATGTCAAAATATTTTTGTAATCCATTCATCTCAGTACGTGATTAGGTATGTATGTATAATATACTCTAAAGTAAATTTACCAACCGTATTCTTTTTTATTACTTTCGTTTTATTTGAGGAGTGGTTTAAATTAATCTTTAGTAAACTGGCCATGATGAAACTCGGTTCCAACTTCTTCTTATGAACACCCATCTATTGTACAAGCTAACTAAATGCTTAAAGCTTTCATACTTTTATTTAATTAGAAACGGTTAAGTGTAAGAATAATTTTGAAATTAGTTATTGGACATTAAAATACTAGTTGAAAAAACATTCAATTAATATAATAAACATATATAAAATTATTGTAATAAGGACCTAATAAATTATAGAAAAAATAAGAAAAATTAAGCACTAAGTTTAAAAAAATTTATAGTAAATGAAGCGTTATATTTGTAAGTTTTGTTGTAATTTTATGAGTAATAAACTATTTTTGTTTCGAAATGTATTTTAATTATTAAGAGTTATAATATATTTCTCGCTCTACTTTATCAAAAAGGGACATTTATAAAACTTTTTCCCTAAAATATTAAAAAGGAATCCTTGAATTAAGTTTGCATTTTCGTATTTATATAATCTGATAATCGTAGTCATTTGTAAACTGCATTATATGCTATAGTTATAAATAAAATATTTTAAAGTTTTTATAGCTTGCCTTTATGTTTCTTCGTTTTCGTTTGCTTAAAGAGAAAGGTTAAAAGTTCTTTACTCAAGATAATTAACGCTTTGACGTCATTAATTAAAAAACTGGGGTTACCGCATTAGAACTAAAACAGAATAACTAATTTGGGATAACTTATTTGAGTGCACATTTTAAATCGCTGTTCTCCGAAATTTCTTCTTTGCGTTTATTAATAACCCATGCCTTAATAAACAGTAGTTACTTTTTATTAAGTATATTTTGTAGTAAAAATTTATCTGAAGATATCACAATGAAATCCCGCAAAAGAAATGGAATATTTGAATCTAGATACACATCTTTCTTTGACATAAATGAAACGGTATAGTGACAGCAGCAACATTCACCCTTTCACTCGTTGATACGGAATCAACAACAGGTATACTTTTTGACACTAACTCCATTTGTTTCTTTTTTTCTATTATTATCTGTCAAGTTGTTCATTGACCGATCAGTCTGAGCCTTCGAGCTGAATAGTCGTTATTATTTCTGATAGAGGAAGTAGCTTAAAAAAAAGGTATTTTCATCATTTAAAAAAATGAAAGCAAGAACAAAAGTATTAAGTTAGGATTTTTCTCGCGAGTAATTTTGAAAAACTGTTGGATGGACAGTTTAAGGAAACATTCTGTCCAGGGTGACATTTACATTTTTTTCTTTGTTAAAAAAAGACAGCGTTTTACATATGACGAAAGAGTACTCTTTGAACTATAACAAAATTTTTATTTTACAAGAAACTACTTTTTTTTTATTTAAAGTTGCAGAAAAGAAGACTCGACTTCCTGAAACTTTTAGAAGGTTTTTGATTTGAGTTCGATGCATTCATAACCTGTTTCAAGTGTTATACATTATTCATTTTAAAAACTTTCAAAAAAATAATTTTACATGTAAATTGTCCATTAGTAGGTACTTTAAATTCTGATCCATTTTTCAGCTATATTCTATGTAAGATTCTAGAGTCTTTTTATGATCACTTTTCTCTCAGTTTTTTTCTTTGAATCAGCAGTTAAATTCGTGACAAAGTTGTATTCGTGCTAGTAATTATTTTATTATTACTATTACTTAAAGAAATTTTTATTTTAAAATAGTTAAAAATGCAGTTTATTTCAGTTTAATAACTTCAGAGTAATTATTCTATAAATAATTACACCATGCATTATCATTCCGTCGGAAATCGAATTTACATATCCCATTACTTCATGAACTTTTGCTACTTACTCCTCCGCCCCCCCCAAATAATTAAGACAATATAAATTTGTTAACCGAAGGATATTTGGAATAACATTGAATACATTACTGGAGTAAACTTCTTATTTTTTTTTTGTAGTATGAAACGTTTAGGTATATCCGCTATCATATGAAAAATTGGATCATTGACAGAAAAATCCTAATGAACGAGAAAAGTTAATTTATTGATGAAAAATTCTGTGCCTTTGTAAAAAGTACTAATTTCTGAATTTCTTCAAGATTTTTGTCACTGTAAACCGAATTTCAGTTATTAGCTCAGTATTGAAGCTGATAACTCATCCGACTGTATTTTATTCAAAGACTTATTTTCCTAGAGAAATGATACGTTTAATATAAAGCTATTCCAACTGTGGGATTCATTGTATATTAAGCATGGGGGAGATAAATAAAAATAATAAAATTTTCTTGATCTCATTGCTTAACATTAAAGCATTGCTTAACGAAAGTTGGGAAATATTTTCCGTTGTCTGCCTTCTAGCTAGTCTCTATACTAGCTTCTTTCAAATGAAAATTTCCCTTTTATTTCATGAGGTAACGTGAGATAATATTAAAAATTCCTCTTTATGTTAAATAATAGTTTATATATATATATATATTATATTACATATGTGTGTGTGTGTGTAAGATAAAAAATATGTAAATCAGCTTTATAATTTAATTTAGTAATATTTCCTCTCTATATACTAAGAATTACATTAACTCTTCTGGACTGCGCCATTTCTATATCAATCTAAGACACATGGCCTGCGTAACGCTGATGACGTAGCTAATTCAGAACTTGAATTCAAAGTTTCTAGAACTGAAACTTTCCTAATCTAAACCACAACCTTCTTTTGGTCTCTTTAATAGTAGATAATTCCATATTGGATAATTGACGCTGTTTCGCTGTGCTCTCTTCCAATCGCAACAGTATCAAAATTATAAATGCTCTTGAATAGACACGATTACAGTGTCAAGTAAATTGTGGTCACAAATGTCAATTGAAATAAAAATGAATATTTAATATTTCTCGGCTGCCAATTTTCCTAGTCATTACGGATTCAACATTTTAGCGTACTACGCAATCAGAATTCTTCCTTTTTAATATGGATGTACGTTCTATGTACTATCTATCTACGTACTAGCTATTGACTGCACTATCAGTATTTCGGCGTTTCTACTTCTCGGTGTTCCTACATCAGTACTTCTAAATTTTGTTTTTATTATTATATATATGTAAGATAAGAAATATGTGAATCAAAATTATAATTTAAACTAACCCCTAATTCCCTTTAATTCTCTTCTCTCTCTGTTTTAAAAATCGTTTCTAGATCATTCTGTTTTGCATTACCTGCGCAGCGCTGATGACATAATAATTGGGAACTGAAACTTTTAACTCACACCAAAACTTTTCTCTTCGTATGCTTCCATATTGGATAACTGGGCACTTCAGCTTCTTTCTCTTCGCAGCTTGGTCGCTATTTCGTTGTGCGCGCTTTTTTTCGTCATACTTTCCAAAATATAAATGTTTTTGAATAGGCACGACTAGAGTGCCAACTGATCGTGGCCACGAACGTCAACTGGAAAATAAAAATAGAATTAAAACCGCCTCGACTGCAAGTTTCTTTATCTTTAGCTATTACGCATCGACGCTGCCCCGGCTTTTCCTTACATTTATTATTATTACATTTATTTTTAGTCAGACAGGATAGTTTCCAGTAGTCTGAAACCTCAGTGGAAAACTTATTCAGCTCTACAAATCATGGTTTTGTGATAAATTCAAAGGCTATGTGAAAGAAATGAATCATCAAATTTGTTTTTTCAGTGTTTTAAAAAAATAACCTATCATCCTTCAGCTGTGGTGCTTTGCAAGTGCTTCAAAAAATGATCACGAGTAGTGTTTACAGAATAAAAGTAATCTCCCGATAAATCCTGAAGTCGAATGGCTAGTAAAAGGGAATATTGAATCTGCTTCGGCCATCTCTACAGTATTTAGAAGATGAAAAAAGTGCTTTAAATCATCAGTGAATTACCGCTTAGGAGATTCAACAGTACAGTTGGTTGAAGGTCATCGATCTGTGTTTAATGTGGTTCAAGTATGTGCGACAGAAAATTATTTGCTCTTTCGGTTTTTCTAATAGTATTCCATCAATCGACAGCTGAAAAATTGTTATCTTTGTGTGAATTTAACTCAGGAACGAGACAAAATTATTTAATACGCTGCAGATTCTATACTTTTCATTTCAATTTTGTTTAAATTTTCTGCAATTTGACTGTGCTCTTTTGCAAAAATGTGAAATTCTTATTCATTAATTTTGCTAATTTTTCATGAGTATGTGTCAGCAAATTAAGTAACGAATTTTAAGCTATTTAAATTATTTTTAAGGAAGGATATTAAGGTAAATAATTATATTTTTGAATTTATGTTGAAAATTTTGAATTGTTGATAATAATTTTTAAGTGAATGAAATAATTATGTAGAATTAGTATAAAATATGATAAACAAAGAGTGTTTTTCAGTGATATTATAGGAATCATAAGTAGTGTGGAATTATGTTAACTGATTTTAAAATTCATGGGCCATAATATGTTCAGATAAACTTTGAAGGCTCCCACTCTTATTTATTTGCAAATATAATACATTTTTTTATAATGGAGTGTGGTTAATTTTTTTATCTATTAATGGAATGTTTTAGAGATGTTCAAAAAGGCCAATTGCCTTTAAACAAGGAATGGAAGCTTTTATAAGCAACTGCCAAAGCAACCCTTAACAACTCATACTACATGAGTCAGTTTTAAGTGGATTTGCCCGTAAGATGGATATGTTCGTATTAAGAGAAAGCTGTGGGGTCTTCCAGTTTGTACAAAATTAGAAAATTAGAAATTTCGATAATAATAGTGTATTATTTCAAATGATGTTTCAAATAAAAATTTAATTAAATTATAAAATTTTGAAATTTTTTGCGATTTTGTAATGTTAATGAATGTGTTTGAAATTTTTATATTTAAAAAGTTTTAAAAGCGTTCCCTAAATAGATATAATTCTGAAATTTATTTTCTTATTTTATGCTCACAAAATTATATAGTCCATATTATTATTGTAGGGCAATGTAGAATTTAATATATCTTTAATTTTTGTATATTTTTCATTTTATTTAACTAGCTTGAAGACTTTTATGGCCATAAATTATAAGTGTAAACGTTGATAATTATACAATACTAGAGATCAGTTACCTTTATTAAGGAACGGCGACTTCTATGTGTAATTGTATTTAAGCACCCCACAGCCATCAGCAAGTTGTCACGCTGATTTGCATTGTAGAGGATTTGCCCATTTTTATCAAAGTTTATTTTGTTATTGTACTGAATCTTGTTATGTACTATATATTAAGTTTTCAGTTCCATTTTACATTGCTTTACAATTAAGAAAATGTGGATTATTTTATAAATAATCAATTCAAACCTCATAAATCTGTAAAGGAAAATTTTGGTTTTATATTGGCAACATCAATTTTTATGAAAGATCCTGGATCCCCCCCAACAAAGTCGTGCCAATATTTTTGTACCAGCTGAGGGCTTGACCTTTTAAATTCGTCGTAGCGATGATTATTCTCTGTGGCTGATTCACAGGATATAACGTGAAGTGTAACTCCAGCTGTTCCAGAAAGGTCATTACGGATCCTTTGCCGTCAAACGTTGCTGTTGGCTTCACCGCCGCTCTCATTGATTCCAAGATGAATCCAAATCCCTCCATCGGTTTTGGTTGTGCCTGAGGGAACTGAAAGGGGGGAGGGGTCAACGAGAAATCTTCACTACCCACCGGCATGGTTCGTTAAGAACAATTTCGGGCGCCAAATGTGGGGTTTTACTATTTAATCCTAAAGTTCTAACTTAGAACCCCACGAACACTAACAAGCGAATAATCGCTTAAGTGTGTGAACAGAACGCGTAAGACTTAAAGAGGGTTTACAAACCTTTATTTTTCAGTATATTTACAGTCATTTCCTACTCAGTCAGTTCCTTTACAAACCTTTATTTTTCAGTATATTTACAGTCATTTCCTACTCAGTCAGTTCCTTTACTCGGGCTTGAACTTAATAATAATTTAAACTAAAACTAGCTTAACTAAGCTATTTAAAAAGTTTAGCCGAAGCTATCAGAGATCTAACTAGTTGGCCCCTAGGTATTAATTAAATCGGCGAAGCCAAGTAAGGGCCTAAGGTATGGCCGAGTGTAGCAGTAGCTCAGAGAGACGTAGCCAAAAGGCAAACGCGCGCTAGTCAGGGAATCGGACTCACTCTCCCGAAGTCGGTGAAGTCACGACTTAAATAGTACTCTTTCTCATTTACATTAACTGCTTTTCTGAATTTACATTCTGGCAGGAAATTGTAAGCTGAAATTAGAATAAGATAGGAAAGCTACAAAACTTAAAATAACTGTTAATAAACTTAGGATAATCCTTACATACTACTAATCTGAACAACGATTTACTGGATTCCATTTTTCTAATATGAAAGGGTAATAAGAAAGTTAAGGTTCCTTCGTTTATATAATGGCTGCCTTTATTATGAACTTTCTCCAATGCAAAAAAAAATATGTATCAACAACTTAATTACTCATTTTATACGTAAGTGTGAAATTGATGCGATGTATTCCACAAAATTCAGACCTATAGAAAATTTTATTTATTATTTTAGTATTTAAAACATAATTCATAATCTTAAGTTTCACTTATTGAAAATTAGTTGCTCTTATATTTAGTTCTTTAATTCTTCGGAATCGTAGTTTCATGGTGCTTTTCTTCTCTAGAAATGTAATTTCATTAATACATTCAATCATTTTTTAATTAAAATTAAAAACAAAGACAGTATTAGTTTCAAGAACCTTTATTCTAAGATTTATTCTAAGAACGTTTATCCTAAGATTGCTAACTTATTACTTTTTAACATCATCCATTATCTGGAATTTTTTTTATTAAAATCATTATCGGAAAAAAGCATTCATAATCTCATACACCACAAAATGCCCAACAACAATGAAAAAAAGTCTGTAATTAAAAAATTACAACATTTCCTTAAAATAATTAAATTGTGAATTTCTTTCTGTTTATACTAAATCTAATCAAAAATTCAATTAAATTCATTTATGACATTAATGGAGTTAATAAAAAACACTCTTACTGCATATAAGTCTAGTTTATGAAAATCCTTTTTTTAACTTTTTAAAAATAAACAAAAGCATGAAAGATTTTGGGATTATAAAAAGGCATTAAAAATATCGCATCACACGCCAGTTCAGATCACAACATTGAAATTACGTAATATTTCGGTATAATCACGCGATATATCGATTACATTATGGTCGATGATGCATGAGGTTTTTCTTAAATCATCACTTCTCTCGACCATTCCTCCAAATTTACTAAAACATTTTTTGGGAAAAAACACGTTGAATTATGTGTTTATGAGTTAGATTTCGTTAAAGTCTTCAAATTTATTTTAATCAGTTAATTCTATTCAATAATTCCAAGCCCAATCTTCACATAAAATCTTTTTTATTTACCTTAGCTCACGAATTTGTTTTTTCTTCCTACAACAGATGGCGTGAAGTATCACTTGCCTTGTTTTACAGAATTCTTCCTGTTATTAAAGTCTTAAGTTTTGCTGCTGACGAGAAATCACATTTTATTACAAAAACTCGCTTAACCTCTTTCGTATTGAAATTAATATTAGTATAAGTCTGAATATTTCTGTTCATAAAAATTTCTTACCTAGTTTCATTACGTATCAAAACTGATTATGTTCTAACTTTTCAGGAGAGATTTTTCATCTATAATTTTTGACCTACAAGTAAATTTTAACGGATGCGGTTAAAAAATTCTGATGTACATATTTATTACAAAAAACCAAGTTTATAGAAACTGTATTTCTTCATGAAATCGTTTTACGTTAGTGAATAGTAAAATTTAGATGTAAAATTCAAATACATATATTTTTAATTAATATGGAAGTGAGAAATGTTCCAGTAAATAATCAGAATAACGATCTTAGGACAGTATTATTTTAAAATATCAAATCCTCAAATTTGAAGTTTTTTAATGAAGAAAGCCGTTTTAATACAATTATTAAAAGAATGTACTAGATTATCCATTGCCACACAATTAAGTCCAGGTAAGAAACATTTTATTAATTGTTCATTATACACGTTCGCAAGTGTGCTGAAATTATATATGTAGATATAGTTTCAGACATGTAAGTAATTCAGATTTCAGATGCAGATAAGTAGATTTTATAATAACTGTGTATGCAATACGTATTTTAGTTTATTTCCCAGATGTAGGTTTAGTTTATTTCCCACACACGTTTTAGTTTATTTCCCACATACACATTTAGTTTATTTCCCACATGTTTCCCACACCTTATCAAATATAATAAATCCGATATGACTTTACATTAGTGAATAGTAAATCACTAACTATTTAGTAATTTACTATTCACTAACGTAAAGTGATTTAATGAAGTAACGTAAAGTGATTCTATTAAATTAGGCATATTGTTTCGAATAGAAGGGAAACTCTTCAGTTTCCTAAAAAAATACGTTCTTATAAATTCGTAATGTAGTCTTTTACGAGATTATAGAATACTACTTGACCTTTCACTTGCATACGTTCCTGTGTGTATTATTTATTCTCAGACAAATTTACCATCATCATGTATAGTTTTAATGGTGCAAAACTTAACGGTTTTATTTCTCCTTGGATTTAATAGCATACATTACATTAAGATGTACTTAAAATTTCATTTTGGAAGAAAAAATCTTTGAAAATAAGGCATAAGCAGGTACATCAAATACTTATAGCACGTTCATAGATGTAGCATTTCTCTTGTTCTGTTCTTTATAAACACACTACCTAATGAGGAAGTGTCTTCTTTTTAGCAATAGGTGGTTATAAATCGTACAGACTTTATTTCTGGGAAATGAAAAAAAGTTCAGCTAAGATTTTCTTGTAATAGATAACCGTGAAAACCACAATCTTTTATGCCATTTGATAATATCTTAGATGCAAAATGCTGCTTGCTCTGTCACGCCGTGTCGACAGAACAAACTTATAATATGAAACGGCCTCAATGCCTTATTGCCTAGAAAGCAATTGTTGATTTCAATGGGTAAAAATAAAGAGTTTTTTCCGCTTTTAATTGATTGTCAGATCGTCATTTTCAATGTCTTTACATTCGAATGGGGATTTTAGTATACTTAACAGTAGTCTAAGATTATCCTTTGAGATAAGTTATAAAATGCTACATTATTTACTTACGTATAGTCCTAGACACGATATATTTTGAACTCTGCAGATTTAAAAGTTAAACATGTATGGAAATACGGAAGAAGCGCGCTGTCTGTGTGCACATTAGTGTAGAGATATTCTAAATGTTCAACGGAATATTCTATAACCTTCTCATCGTAGCGTTCTTTTTATAAGAACAGGTCAAATATCGATTATTTGGATATCAGATAAAAAATAACTTGCCATTCCACTCTGAGAAATTGCCACTTTATCTGCGGAAATGAACGGGTACAATACTCTGAAATGAAATCGGCTGCCATTTCTGAATTTCGGTCTAAGTTTCAATAACCTGTTATCCCTTAATTATTCTTTTATCAGAAGCACATTCTTCCGAGGCTCAAAGGTAGTTTCTGAAAATGTATGATTTATATTTATTCATCTGCAGATTTTTGCAAGCTGACGGTTTTTGAAAACTGATGACGATAGTGTTTTTAGTTCTACACTTATTTATTAGATACGTTTGCGGTGCAAAGCTATTCAAACTACTGCCTTATCTTATATATTACCTTCACAATAGCGTAATCTGGTATAGATTTTTGAACAGGATTACTTTGTATTTTTAAGCAAGTTATAAAGAAGGCAGCAGGAAAGTAATTTAAATACTAAAAATAATCTAACAATTATAATAGAAATTTAAAAACTGATATGAAAAAAAAATCTGAAATGCTCAAATTCTTTAGCATTCGCTGAAAAAAAAAGACAAATATTTGCGTAATCTCAGAAAGTTCCTAAAAATTCGGGAAAATAATCATTTATGTTATGTAATTCAACACATTACTCAGTTATAATAACAAAGTCACAAGATTCCAGTAACGTTACAAACACTGTTATGAAATTATCAGAAATTTGCAAGCACATAATTGTAATATAATCTTAAGAAAACATAGTCAAAATATATGCAAAACGTTTATTATGTAAAAAAAACTGCAACAATTTTAAATGATTTAAAATAAAAAATTAAACCACATATTATAGAGATGCAGTTTTTTAAAGGGGGTGAGATATTTTACAAAAAAATTTTGCTGATTAAAATACTCCAAATATTCGCCTTTAAAACTGCACTAAACACTTTCCCATCAGTATCGCATTGTACTTTCGGAATTTAAGCAATTAAAAAAGAAAAGAAAGAAGGAAAGAAAACAAAAATGTGCGGGATTCCAGAGAAAGAAAGAAAGGCAAGAAAGTTGTCCCTCCCGCCGTAAATTCATTTTAATTTTTGGTTCCACCCTCGTGATTTTATGGCCTTTACTAATATGCTACAACTTTGCCTTCTGCTGTCTGAAGATAAAATGACCTTCTCACATCCTTTGCATAGTGTTATCCAGGCCCACGTGCTAGTGAGTTTTGGCGTGACCACTTGATTGTCAAAGTCTGTCATCTATCCATCTCGGCAACCCACGCTTCTCTGCGTTATTTTCAACTCTATATCAAAGCTGTCCTAAGCTGGACATAGGCCGCAGTAGCCGACGAGGCATAATGGAATTCAAGTGCAGGCGTGGTGCACATAACGGTTGCCCTCGTCTCGTAACATATTTGAAAAGGTGACGATTTGCATTCAATGCTTTTACTGCCATTGAAAAGCATAAATCTCTCCACAGTTTCTTGTTTTTATCTCTTCTTAAAACATACTGGGTGCTGATAATATTTTCGCGTTTGAAAACTTTCTGGAAACACGCGGTTTTGCAACGGCCCTACGTCCAGTTTGATATTTTTAGTGGCTTATATATTTGCTGTAGTATATAGATTTATTTAAAGATTTCAGAGCATATGTTTGCATTGGAAAATGCAGGAAAAATAACTCAATGAAACACAAGAAAATGTGAAATGTTATGGAACGTTCGAAGGAAAACTGGTATAGTGTTTTACTTAAATGTTTTGATGCAAGTAGCTAACATTTTCAAAAAAAAATGGTTAAATGCGTGTGTTAAATTTTATAAGTAATGAATTCATATTCATTTATAAAGCATACTCTCATTTTAATTGGCCCTAATAAGCCGATGTTTTTATACTTTAAAATTCCCTTCTATCCATTTATAAGTGCATTCCAAAATTTAATGCATGTCAGTATGGTTACTATAAAATTATTTCTATTAGTTTCTAATTATATTCATTCATCGATGTCCCTTTCTTTAGTTGGATAGATTGTCTAAAATTTGGATTAGACTGAAAATTTAGGGGTTTTCTTATACTTCAACAAATTAGAGATAATTTACTTAATGAATGGCAAATTAGTCAATAATTAGTTTCGTTTGTTACTACTCTAGAAAATGTTTCAAATTAATGGGAATTCCGCAAAACAAAATTCCGATTAGACTTTTCCATTTGTGTAAATAGTTTCCAGAATTGAATTGAATTAGCTTGCTTTACACCTGTCAAAGTTTGTATATAGCAATACATTTTAAAAAATCACTGCGTAGCTATATCAGCCGTGGTGTTAAAATTTTATGACATAAAGTAAAGGATATTATAGGATTTAAAATCATCTTCCTTTTGATCACAGAAAGCAGTGGTGAAGTAAATATCCATAACATAAAACATCCTAAGAATATATTGAAGCTGAAATAAATCAGTGGTGCATTTGGATGTGTTTAGGCATGAAATTGCTGTTATTTATGTTTAAAAAATAGATATTTTTGTGTGAATCGTCTAACTTTTGATATATTAGAAGGACGGAAAATGACGTATAATAAAAAAAATTATACATTTCTACCCGATAAGCTTTACGAAGCTCTTTTTCTTTCTTTCTCTCTTTTTCCTACCATCAGAAGTAGCAAATAAATGGGCTTAGAAACTTTCATTTCGCGTTATGGAATTCGTGTCTGTGATCTTGATTACAAGAGTAGCCTTAAGCGACTATCATGTTTCCGATTCGATGCTTTTACGTATTATTGAAGCAGTGGCTTCCCAGTTGGCTAGTTATTGGACTTCAGCAAAGCAAGATGCTGAAAAAAATTAATCAATACAAATCGAAGGTAAGTGAATCCATCAAGTAGGTCAGAGCTTGAAGCGTTTTTTTTTCTTGTTAATGGCAATATCTATAACAGTACTCCAACATCTACTGACCGCGCATTTGATTTTATGGGGAATACTGATGTTTGTACTAGTTAAAAACATTTATTTTCTGTCATATTATGCAAATATATCGAACAAGAGCATTAACATTGCATAATAACTTTTATATCAATAAAGTTTTTGTTTCAAGCTGTAAAAACATATTGCAAGATTGTTCCATTCTTTTTACAAGATGTTCTTTCTTTCTTTCATATTTGATGTTTTAAAACTGTTTCTCAGTTTTAGACTATATGATAAAAAAAGTCTTCCATAAAGTAACAGACTTATCTTGACTGTTGTTTGCCTAGAAAAACCATTGCTTCGTTTTTAGTCAACGTGGTTCAGATTTTCTGATGTTTACACAATTCTATGTACAACAGCATCGTGAAATATTGATAATACTGCTTTACTCATGACTTATGCACAGAATACGTATAAACTTCCTATCTTTAAATTGATATAAAAGTGATTATGAATAGATGCACTCAAATTATAATTACATAAACTCTTATGTTATGTGTATATTAATATTATCCTTTAATTTAAATAATTCCTCATTCAGGATGGATGCATTTGCAATCAAATTTTACAGTTAATACCTGGGGACTAAAAAAGCCAGTGAAATGCTAGATGTTGGAAGCAGTAGCTAGTCAGGTGAAAGAGAACTGAGCTGGAGACAATATAAGAGCAAGAAGCTGAAAAGAGCAAGCTATCATTGCAGACATAAGAAAATAGGGAAAAACATTTGCAATTAAGTTAATTAAAGTAATAAAATCAAATAGCTATTCTTACCTTTTTTCCAGCTTATAGGATGTAAACAGCTGATGCATATGAGACAATTCTCAAACATATCAGCAGTATCTTAAAGGAATTATAATTCTTAGCTATAAACATATTTATTACTGAACAAAATCAATTAAGATTAATCGGAGACGTCGCTTGGCGAATAATACGTTGAAAGTATAATGTATTAGGTATATAGTATAATATCTAAAAACTACAGGATGCAAAATTAAAATAAAAAATAATGAAATTAAGTAAGAAATAATGAAATGCTCTAAGTAAAAAATAATAAAATTTGAAATTCAGGGATATTTAGTAAAACAATTTAATAGTATGCACAAGTCGAGATTTATGATTGTAATTATATTATTAATAACATTACACTCTTCAGTGGTAATAAGACAGTAATTATTGAAATGAATATTCAAGCAAATGAGAATTTGAAGCCGTATGATATAAAGTATTACATAGTAAAATAAGGTAACTACTTCGCATGCAGTAAGTACAAACATGGCATTTCTATTAAAATTTCTATACAAAAGAGAATTAACCAATTTTATAGATCTGAAGTGAAAATAGAGTTAACTTATTAGAAGTACTATAAAACTAGTTCTTTATAAACTATAAATAAAAGAAGAATATATGTAACCACAAATATCTCCGTGAATTAAACTTAACTGTGTTTCGAAACAAAGCATGACTTCAAGTGAAATTTTTTCTTTCTTTCTTTTTTGCTCCTTAAAGAACATCAGAAAATAGATTTAGAAAAATGTAAGAAAACCAGCTCTATATTTCATAATACAATAGCAACAGGACTGACGTTTTTAATTTTTATTTTAAATTTTTACCAGTTACAGCTTTCTAGAAAATTATATCACGAGAGTGATTGCTAATTTGTAATTTATTCTTTTAACAGCTACAGTAACTTTTACAGCCTTTTAACAGCTTTAATAGCTTTAGAGTTAACATTAGCTTATTTATGGCTCTCAAACAAGAGATCACACCTAAGAAAATCACAGCTAATTTTAAGCTTAAAAAATCTTTCAAAATCCTGAATATAATATACATTTTATTCCAGGCTGGGGTATTTTTGGCCCAGGTTCGAATCCTGGAGAATGTTTGAATGTTTGTAAGTGTATAATGTCTCTGCGGCGTGGAGGCCTTTAAAGTACTGCCGAGCCGAAAATCCTGTCGAGAGTTTTCGTGGGAGAAAAAGAAGTGGGAGATCCTTAGCTCGTCATCCGAAGTGCTCTTCATCAAAAATAAGGGGGAACTTCTCTGTATTGGGGGGAGTGAAATCGGTAACTGCCTGTGGTGCACATTGAACAACATTCTCCATGATTAGATGGCTAAATGATTGCTGGGTATTGGCCATTTCCAACGAATGCATAAATTTGCACGTATCCGGCCGTTTAAAACAACAACAAATTTTGCAGTGAATGTCATTTTTATTTTTATGATGGTTAATTTAAATTCCTGATATTTGCTGTGGTAAAGGCCTCCTCTGTATTAAGAATTATATTGTATATAATCAAGAGTTATTACCAGTGTCTGTGTCATATAATCAAGAGTAATGTTCAGTGTAATACGTAGCTGATACTCACAAGGTATCGTGTGTAGAAATGAGTTTTCTAAGGTGTTTTAAATATAGTGCAATGTCCAGTGTGACATTATAAAAATTAGAGTGTATTGAGTGTTTTTTATATAGCAATGTGTTAACGTGCAATGTGACCAGGGGAATGTTTAATTAAAAAGTTATTTTTGGAATGTTTTCAGAATACAGTAAAATTTATGCAACAGTGAACTTTTAGCATAATATTATTTAATCAAAATTAGTATGTGCTGTATTTTATATATTACAAGTACAGCATAAAGTGACCAACGTGTATTTCTGTGTGTAATTGTGTAATTTGTTTGTAATGTGTAGTTTTGCTCTATTTAACGCTCTTGTATCAAAAACTATGTTTTATATAACCAAGTTATGTACTATATAATCATATTATGTCTTTATGTAGTTAATTACATTATTCAGTGCTTATGTTGAATTGTCAAGAGTAATGTTCAAGAGTTTGAATGCAATGATCAATTTCGGAGTGTAGCTCTAAGATACACTGGTGTGCAAAAATTAAGGACGAAGTCGAAAAATTAGCATATCAGCTGAACGAAGAGGCAGAGCGGACAGAAAGACCAATCAGGAGATTAAGTAAGGTGATGTACGGTAGCACATGCGTGGATATGCAGGTAGGCGTAATGGGGGAGTGTCTGATTAGTATAAAGCATGTTGTCGGTGTAAGATCAGTATTTCTGGCAAAGAGATTGCACGCCGTATAGCAGTTAAAATCACACCGAGTTGCTGCCTCAGCGAGAAATGGCGAATAATCAATCTGTTAGACGACATCTGGATGCTTTTACCCAAGGTCGAATCATTGGGAAGTTGGAGGAAGGCCGCAGTGTGACAAGTGTGGCTGCAGAGTTCGGAATTGCTCACAGCATCGTTTCACGACTTTGGAGACAATTTCAAACTACAGGAACAGCTATCCGGGGGTTTAGTAGTGGTCGTCCACGAGGAACCACACCCGCAGATGACCGGTATATTGCCTTACAGGCCAGAAGAAACAGGCGGCAGACAGCGGGAGAAATCGCTAGACACACGACACAGGCGACTGGACGACCGATATCGCGTTTTACCGTGGCCAGAAGACTGCACGGTGGTGGTCTGTTTGCACGACGCCCTGTACGGTGTGTACCTCTAACGCCTGCCCATCGGAGAAGGCGTTCTCTGTGGTGCCGGGAACACCGGAATTGGAGAGACAATGAATGGGGACGAGTACTCTTTACAGATGAGAGCAGATTTAGTCTGAGTTGCGATTCTAGACACATACACATCTGGACAGAGCGGGGAACACGCAATAACCCCTTCAACATCATCAAAAGGGACTGTTTTGGAGGTCGCGGAGTTCTCGTTCGAGCAGACATAATGCTTGGTAGCCGGACCGACCTTCATATCTCCCAAGGAGGTTCGTCACCTGGGACTGCTATTGTAACGAGGTTCTTCTTCCTTACATGCGTCTTTTCACAAGGGCTATGGGTCCTCAGTTCCTCTTCATGGACGACAACGCTCCACCTCATCGCACAGTTACTGTCGAAGAGCTGTTGGAGAGTGAAGATATTGAACACATGGATTGGTCGGCAAGGTCTCTGGATCTAAATCCCGTCAAGCATGTACGGAACTTACTAGGGAGACCCGTGGCAGCACGTAACTTATCGCCAGTAACGATTCCGAAACTGCGATTGGTGCTACAAGAGGAACGAGCAGCAGTGTCTCAACAGCTCATTAACAACCACATATCCAGCATGCACAAATGATGTGAAACCTGCCTAGCAGTCAGGGGAGATCATATCCCCTATTAAAGACCGGATGTTTCTTGCTGGACATCCTTCACAGGGATGTTTCGGCCTTCAGTCGCATTGCGCTCCATGCTACTTTTTCAATAAAGCTTCTTTTTATCCCTCTGATTTCTCTTTTAGTAAGTGTTGCTTACATTACTCATGTCCTTACGCATTGGGGATCTTACGGTATTAAATGTGTTGATTTGGAAAGCTTCTCGTCCTTAATTTTTGCACACCAGTGTAGTTGCAGGATCCGGACGATGCCCGATTAGTCTATGCAAGCCACCCGGGTGTCCGGACCTGCTCTCACCTGTCACATATGGTAAAGCCTCACAGTTAACTGTTATTTGTAACTTTATCGTAAAATGCAATTTTCTGTCAGTCCTTTAGTTAAGTACACAGCATTTGCTGAAACTTTACCTCATAGACTGAAACTCTTGGTTTCTTTATATGCGGAAAGATATTATATTAAGGACTACCTTAATGTAATTAACATTAAAAATACTTATGCCATGAAAATAATTTTATAATTTTTGGAAGAATTTTGTAATTTGCCGCCCTTCAAAATACATTAATATTTTCATAAAAGTGTCTTTCATTGCGATTAAAAATGGAAAATCTTGATTAGAATTTGTTATAATGTTTACTAAAATATCGGAAGAAAATCATAATTGCAATTTATTCCTCAGATTATGAATTTAGACTTCTTATCACTGCAGCAATATAAACCAACAATTAACATGCATTAAGGTATTTTAAATGATATTTCGCGCTAATAAATGCGTGAAAATATATTATTACAATACAAACCAAGTGTAAAATCTGAAACAAACAATCATGCAATATTAGAAGTTTCTAAGCCTATTTAACTTACTTATGTCCTCAGACTCAGACGACATTTGAAAATTCATTTGATGTGTCTTCTCATTCTTCTGCCCTGCTTTAGCATTTGAAACATACAAATGCAACTTAAAGTTGAAATAGAGGTCATGTTAGTACATTACGAAATAAATAATAACAGTACTCGACATAAAGAAAATAGTCCAATCAATGGATGTGCATAGAGATAGGTATACTATTAGGCATTAATGGCAGACAGAGACGTGTAATGTACCTTAAAAATCGAAAAATATGGTAAGAATTGTGATTTAGTTTTCCCTTTATAACTGATGGCAAAACACACTGGGGGTATCCATCTAAGGGAAGGGTGTGATTTCCTAAGGGAAACTGACTCGTATTTATTATTTATGCTACACATAGGGAAAACGACAAAAACCCTATGCGTCCAGCTCATTCATGAGAACTGGAACGCGGGTTCGAACTGCGAGTATTCAGTGTTCTTATCCTCTAGATTATAAAAGCCTCTCTTCCTGCTAAATTTATTTATTTATTGTATGGTTTGAGAATATCAGTTATTAAATGGGTCTCTTTCTTTCGGTCGATAAGATTAAGCTTCTAGAGTTACTTTTAATTTTTGTCAGTACTCTGAGAGAGTAATCTGATAATATCAGATGGTACTAAAAAAAAAGGGGCCCACCACTGCTGGGCGGTAAACTCGCTGAACGCTGGTAGCTCGGTCCGAACTACGATAGTTCGGTAGCTCGGTTCGAACCCTAAGAACAGGCTCGCTGCATGGGCGTTTTCGTTGTTTTCCCCATGTCTAACGTGTATACGAGCCAGTTTCCCTTAGAAATAACTTTCTAAGGGTTCTCATGAAACTGGCTAAGACTGGCTCGCCATCGAACTTATGGCGAGGAATGCACGAAAGCATTCCTCGCCATAAGCAGAGAGCCTTCGAGGCTTTGCCGTAAACACACGATACTGAGACTTTAAAAAATCGAAACCATTACTTAAAATGATAAGGATATTGCTTTATTTTTTGAAGTTCAAAAAAGACAGTGTGTTAGTGTAAAAGAAGT
This sequence comes from Stegodyphus mimosarum, assembly GCA_000611955.2. NCBI lineage: Eukaryota > Metazoa > Arthropoda > Arachnida > Araneae > Eresidae > Stegodyphus > Stegodyphus mimosarum. The sequence continues at coordinate 870,097 of KK116499.1, forward strand.
GAAAGGTCTAAATTAGATTTAAGAATTATATAATACATTCTCCCTTTGAACTGAAAATTTTCTGGGAATATTATTATTTTTATTATTATTATTTTAGGAAAACATGGTATAATTTTATTAGATGAAAGTGAATTGTAATAATATATAAAGCAATATAGTACAAAAATATAAAAAACAGGTGTCCAACTGCTCGTAAGAAATAGAAAGGGGATGTATTATTCTAAAATATTGGGGGGGGGTATGTTCAGATGAAGCAAAAATTCCATATTCTCATTTCCCCAGTTGTATTCGAATTAATCTAGACTACCTCAGTTTTTAAAACCCACATTTCGCTGGTCTTTACACGAATTTAAATCATCAGTTAAACTTTGTCAGGACTGAGTGTTCTGTGCATAGCTTTAGAGAACATGGTGAAGTCACTCCTTCTAAACTACAGTCCTGCTCTGGAACAGTGAGCTGAAAAATGTTGGCTTTGTTCTAGTGTAGATAGTGTGCTGGAGAATAACTGCACGTGAAAGGGATTTAAAATCCTCTTTTATTAAATCACTATTATTTACACACTTCCCAACTCGGGAGGGATACAGAAAGTAAAAGACCACACTTGGGCCTAACTTAACAATCAAATAAATTTAATACTAAACCTAAAATAGAAATGTATTTAAACTTTGCTTCGCAGAGCAAATCGCGGAGTTTGGCCTCTAACTAAATGGTGCGTAGCAAGAATTACTAATACTAGCGCACTTCAATTTATTTCAATATGCAATCACGTAGTAAGCACTATGGCTTATAATTTTAGCTGCTAGCTGGTCAGGCAAACGTCGAACAGAATGACCGTGATCTGAGACTAAAGCTCTCTCACCCTGAAAGGTTTCTACCTCTGGTTTAAATAGTACTTGGCTGTACTTCAAAATTAGCATAAGCTGAAAACGCGCGCTTCTTCTGACGGGAAGTTGAAACAGAGAAGAGATAGAAAGATTTAAATTAATATAAAACTTGGTTAGTTTAACTAAAACCTTACAACTTTATCAAGTAAAATTCAAAATTAAACGGAGTAATTAAAAGTAAAAAAAAATAATATATATATATTGATGTATTTTCGGTACTGCTTATTTATAGAATCAAATTTTTTCTGAAATCTTGTAGGGTCATTAGATTTTTCGAAGGAGGAAACATGAAAAACTTGCATTACCCTCGTCGAGATTCAAACTCCGGACCTTCTGATTGTCACTGGGCGTGCTTTCCAATTACGCGACGAATATACGCGGTAAGCAGGGAGAAAATGCCTCATATACTCCTCCTCGTCTCTAGTGTGGAATTGGGTGCCCCTTCGATTGGCGACAAGTTTTGTTAAATTTTGGCGATGAAACTTCATTTCTGGTTACCATGGTAGTTTAACTTGTTTTAGCTTTCTGATTTTTTTAAGTGAAACTAGATCGATGTGTACATGGACAAAGTCAAAGCAGTGCGCAGTGCCACGTTTCTGCAATTCTCTGATGTTTTCTTAAGTGAAAATAGGTCGATGTGTACATGCACACCAATTCTTTTTACCCTCTTCCTCTTAAAGGGCGTTTGGGGAAGAGGCCACTTGTAGAGTCATTTAGAATTCCTTGAAGCAGGTAACACGAAAAATATGCAGTAGTCTCGGAGGATTTTGAACTCCAGACCTTCTGATTGCTAAACGGGTGTGCTTTCCGGTTACACCACGGAGGCACACGGTAAGGAAGGAGAAAATATCTTACAAACTCATTTTAAATTAAAAATGAAAGCATAATCTATAAAAAGCGAATAAATAAAACAGACAGTTGACTGACTAGGCACTGGCACTCCTATGAGTGAGTGATGCCTGAAGATTCCACGGTTCAGATTATTCAACTCAACACTTAATTAAAGCAAATGTGTAGTGAAGCGTAATATCTGTATTAATCATACAAAATTTTATATCTTTCTTGAGTGCTCTTATTTTGCAATAGCATTATTATTAGATACATTTAAAGCAATAAATAAAAATTAAATAAGGCGTAAGTTTCTATTCAGGACTATTATAACACAAGTTCACATTGTTATAACCAGTTTTATTAAATACTTAATTTTTATCTCATTTAGGCCTTATAACTTCCAAAATTAACAAATTTTCTCTTTTTAAACAAAATCTGAAGTTGCATTGGTTGATTTTGTTTATCATTGAATTCTTCTGATGTAGTTTTATGAGGTATTTCCGTGGTGTAGTGGTCAGCACAATCTGCGCGTATCAAGAGGTCCGTGATTCAAGTCCCAGCAAGGGCATTGCTCATTTCTCACCTCTCCTGCTTTCAAAAATTACATAATGTCTCTACAAGTGGCCCCGAACTAAAAGGTGGTGGATGATGATTCTCTACCACCAGGATTTGGCGATTGGGTCCCCTAATCCCCAGTCATTCTTTAGAAAGGGGGTGCATAAAGTATTTCTCCCGCCTTTTCGCATGCCTTCGTGGTGTAGTGGTCAGCACGCTCGGCGCGTATTCGAGAGGTCCGTAGTTCGAGTCCCGACGAGTTCATTGCTCATTTTTCACATCTCTTGCTTTCAAAATCGTCTAATGTCTCCACAGTTTAAGCTCCCAGTTTAGCTAAAATACACGTAGAATTAACAGCAAAAAGGGAAAAATTATAAATCCTACAGGTATCTTTAAGAAAATCTAACTAAAATATTTTTTAATGTTTTAAATTAATGATTGCTCTGTAGGTTTTTTTAAAATAATGAAAACTGGTTCTCATTTCAACTCACTTAAATTTTAAGTGGCGAATATATTTCTTATGAAGACATTATCATTAGAAAGACGATGCAAAATAAGCCTATTTATATGGCTTAATTATTTCATATTTTCACATTTCTTAATTTTATATATGATTTTTAATTTCGTTTTTTTTAAATTGCCAGAAGGACCAAACTGAATAGAATTGCAGAGTTTCCCAAATTAAACCGAAAAACCACACATTAAACTTTCAACAAAACTTCATGTGACTGAAAGATATTAATTTAGACGTTTCGTGAGAATTTCTTGAATCTTTCCAAGGAAAGTTTAAAGACTGAAAAATATTAATTTAGAAGTTTCGTGAGAATTTCTAGAATCTTTCCAAAGAAAGTTTAAAGACTGAAAATAAAATAAATAAAATCAACACCAGAAGAACCGCTGTATGTTGTATATAAAACTTGAATTTCGAAGTTTTATTTTTATTTTGCACGATAACTTTTAATTTTTGATGCACTTCGTGTTAGCCAGAAATATTTATCAAAGACGCTAGAAGTCTGGATATTGAAAACTATCCCGTGAATTGAATCATTTGAGTTAAAAAAACGCTGCAGATGAATCTCATTTATTTTTTCAGTTTTCTGAGAAAAATTTGGAACAGGCATGATAGATATGGTTCGATTTTTTTAAAGTTCCCTTGGCATCTGGGATGATACGTGAGAACTGATAGGTTTTCTTTTATTAGCAATGAAGGAAAATATTGCTATATAGCATTTTAAAGGGTTGTATTGTCTTGCATTATTTGGAGTGCAGGAAAGTATTGAAGGTTGTCTTCTAAGCACAGACGTGACTTTGTGGAGAACATTTTAAGGGAAACTTATTCTTATTTTTGTTTCACAAGGGAAAAAGCACAAAAACTTCCTTGCAGCCAACCCGTTTCCCAGAGTCTGAACTCAAGTTGAACTATTAACGGTTAACGATCTTAATGCCCAACCACTGGTGGTCGCAGGTTTAAAGAAAGGCTTGAGAAAGTGTGCACTAATTACTTTGTGGAGGTGTACAAGTCTTTGCCTTTACGTCTTACTTTTAGCAACAACGTCAATCGTTTCGATGACGCATACTGTGTGATTAAGCCTATATAATTGGTTCCCTGTACTTCAAACTGAACTCAAATGAGCTGAACCGTGTTAAATCCTTTGCAAAGAACGATGAGATTTCATTCAAACTTACATTGATTGGCTTCTCATGTCACAGGCCTATTTCTTTTATTTCAAAATAAACAACCCTTTCAGTTTTTGCGTTTATAAATTATTATTATTATTACCTTATTATTATTACTATTATTATCAGCCATATAAGATAATCAGAAAATAAGAACATGAAAAAAATAGGTATTTTATGCAAATATATACACTGATGTATTTTAAAGGTTTGAGAATTGAATGAATCATATCCTATGCTTTGAAATCAAAGGGAGGGAGGGAAAATTTCTCCGTTTAATTTTTGCTCTCCTTCGTTATATCGTTTTAAGAGATTTACCTATTAAATCGTCGGTCTTATTCTGTTATATGTCGTTGTATTCTTTTATCGTATAAAAATGAAGTGTTTCTAGAGCCATTAGGTTATTTTGAAACAGAAGGCAGAAAAAATTAGCAATGTCCTCGCCAGGACTCGAACTTAGATCTCTCGAATACGCGCCCAATCCGCTAACCGTTACACCACGAAGGCATGCAGAAAGGAGGCAGAAAATATACACCCCCCTTTAAAAGGGCGTCTGGGTACTAGGGAACCCAATTGCCAAATCCTGGTGGTGAAGAATCATCATCCACCACCTTTTAGTGCCATTGTAGCGACATTAGGTTTGGAGACGTGAAAAATGAACAACTCCATCGGGGGGGATTTGAACTTGGACCTCTCGAATACGTACCGAGTATGCTAATCGTTACACCACGAAGGCGTCCAGAAAGAAGGGAGAGAATACTTTGTAGAGTCATTAGGATTTATTTGGAAGCAGGAGATATAAAAATGAGCAATGCCCTCCCCGGGACTCGAATCACGGACCTCTCGAATACGCGTCGAGCCTGCTGACCACTACACCACGAAGGCATGCGAAGAAGGCGGGAGAAAAACCTTACATACTCCCCCTTATAAAGGGAGACTGGGGATTAGGGGACACAACCGCCAAATCCTGATGGTGAAGAATCAACATTCACCACCTTTTAAGTTCGGGCGTCATTAGGTTTTTTATTATTCTGAGAAACTTGAAAAAATGAGCAATGCCCTTGCCGGGATTCGCACCACGGACCTCTCGAATACGCCTCGAGCGTGCCGACCACTAACATCACGAAGGCATGCGAAGAAGGCTGGCGAAATACCTTATAACCTTATATGTTTATCTTAATTTTTATATTATTACACAAACGTGTAAAGAAAACTTGGTTTACATTAACTGTTATAATGACAATTAATCGATCAATCGGTATCACTGGCATATAAAAACGGAGAATCCCCTCTAAAATAAACGCAAAAGTTTAAAGACTTTAAAGTTAAATTTAAGAGTTATATTAGACATAATTACCCCACATTTACAATTAAACATATATAATATACATTTACATGATATGTAACTAAAATAAGGTCATTTAAAGTTAAAATTATACAAGAAATGCTAAACTGGCAATTGACGATATGAAAAATGATAGTAGTATTTTGTATTCAAGAAGTTCATATCGAAATTTTTTTATTTCGATGTGAATGAATTTCGCATGGAAATCATCAGCACTGCAGTTTGAAATAATAGCAAGGATATTTTAACTTGCAAAAAGATATGACAATCGTTCCGTTAATATTGCTGAATTTAACTTTTTCCTCGTTATTCTAAGATTCGTTTGGTGGGTATCACATAGCAATCAGTTTTCAGTTTGGCGCAGAAAACTTGGCTGTTGTTTTACTGCAACCCTTGGGTGAGAGCGATCAGCAACTGGTTCATGGCCTGAGGCAAGGGCCGAGTCTGACGGGTGAAAAATATTCGGTTTTCCTCGTCCGTCGAGCCTTGGCCCTTTTGGATCACAGGTCAGACCTCGGCCATCAGCGAAGGTCGAGCTGCGGTAGCTCATCGAAGGTTGAGTAGGGCCTGACTTGAATGACGAAAGTTGCCCACCTGCAACAACTTCTCCTCTGCTCAACCCATTACGTGATTCATTTGCACGGCATGATCTTGTTTTAGCAGCTACTCCATCGGGTATCGCTATTTTTATTGCAATTAAATTTAGTTTCATGTTTCAAACGAGGTAATTCTAATATGTTATGAAACTGCAATAAAAAGCATGTAAAACTCTTTTGAGGCCCATTAAAATGATTTAAGGCAGTTAGTTTTTCTTTCATTCTTTGAATTATTTTCACTTTCTGGCATTTAAAAATAACATTTAAAATTAAAGTATTTAATGTAACCTAGTGGATGGAAATATAAATACTAATTGTTGAATGTTATCCATAGCAATGATTCTAAGCATTTCATGCTTAACTTCTGAAAGCTTGTCTGTAACTGATTTACACCTTGACTCTTATGACTCTATGTTAACTTTTCTTCTATTTTCCTTTCATATTTATTTTATATTTTCGAAGATTGTTACTTACCTGCAAGCTAATATGTTACATGTGTAACAATCAGCTTCAATCTATTAAGTTCTTATCAACGCTTTTTTAACGATGTTTATCTGAAGACAGAAAAAAAAAACAAAGTAAAACATAAAATTAGCAGAGTAACAGCCTTCTATTTGGCTTAGATTTTAGTCAAGACACTATAGATTTCGAAGGCATGTTAGTACAGGTCCCTCTTCATCAAGAGCAAAAACATCTGACAAAACTGCAGATTTATATGCTGCTCGTGAAGAGGGACTTGTACCTGTTTGCCCTCTAAATTGAAAGAGTTTTGTCTAAAATCTACACCAGACACAAGGTTGTTGCTTTGCAAATTATATGTTTATCTAGTTATTTTTTGCATGGGTACTGGCTATTTCCCAAAAATCAGACTGGTCTTTCTGCTTTCCGAATAGTTTAATAATCTCACGCTTACAGATATATTTTATTAATTTTGGCAGTGACTTCTTGCTTGAATTTTTCTGATTCGATAATCATACAATCATGAGTAAATTAATTTATTAACTAAATTCATTATGTTTACAAATTTAATTCATTCTCACATTGTATGTCTAATCAAATCATACTCTAAGGTCATAGATTTACGACGGAAGCCAGATCGATGCGATTGCACTTCTAATTTCTGCTTCCTTGACTGCATAAATTAATCACATCCTAAGCATTTAAAATTTTTTTTCACATTTTTTTTCTCATCCTTTTTTAACTGTATTAAAATATACGATGGAATATTCAGTTCGCTGGGAATTAAACTTGGTTATAGTTATAGTTTTTATAGCCTTCAAATTAATCAGTTATTTATTCATATGAACTTTTACTTTATTTATTTTTTAACTTGCTTAGTTTATTGATTACTATTTATACTTAACATTTTAAAACTTTTATTTAGTCATTCTTATATATTGCTTCCAAACTCATCCCCCCCATACTTAGGTTGTTTTTACTTTTACTTTTTTGGACTTTGGGAATGCCGTCTTTTACTAAGAGATCATATTGATATATATATTCCTATTTAATTTTACTTTAAAATACACATGCTTATTTTTTAAGAGTTTAAGCTTTCATTGATCTCTTATAAAATACTTTTGCATTCTCAATCAATATATCTCTTTATAATTCAAGATATGTTAAGGGCAAAATAAAAACAAAAATAATTTATTAAAAGCATATCTTTTGCTGCTGCAGATAATGTATAAACTAAAGAAGGAGCTGAGTCAAATTCACTGTCTGATGAGGCAACAGCAGAAAGAAAATTTTACTTGGAAACAAAATAAAAATAAAAAGTCTTAAAAATTCAATAAAAAGTGGAGAAAGTTTTAATCGGAAAAAAATGGAACTTGATATGCTTGTCGGCTGCTGCTGATGACTAAAAGCATATCAAAATCCACTTTTCATTAAAATCCTTTTTGCATTTCGGAAAAATTTTGAATTTTATCTGTAAAACGCTACGCGTCAGACTGTTGTTTTTTGCTTCTGGCTAAAATAGTACATATAGCAAAAGATCGCAAAGATATTTAATGCTAATCCGGTAAGCTACAGTAATTATGTCTGATTGATTCACGCTGGAGTTAAATCATACTCTCAGTTTGAGTATTTTTTTTAACTCCAGTGGAAATCATTTAACCTTTTGACTGCTAACTGCTCTAGGTTGAAACATTTCAGCGCAGAATGACTTACCAGATAAATGAAATTTAATTTTTTTCTTGTTGCTAAGCAACGAACGAGGTATGAGGTTTCTGCGTGCGTTGGACATATATGATAGAAATAATTTCCTAAAATACACATGAGACAGCAGTAAGCAGCCAAAGCCTTCGCCGTGCTCTCATTTGCATCCATTGGCTACACCGCCGAACGCACATATACGCCCATAGGATACACCGATGATTTTTGCTAGACGCATATATGCACCCATAGCAGTCAAAGGGTTAAATAACATTGCCATTCGATTAAAGTAGGATTTTTTTCTATTTTTAATGGTAGCTTTTTACGGTGTTTTACGGTAGCTGTCAAGATTTCTGTTATTTATTTACACGTTTAATATGTTCGTTTCATGTAAAAAACACCATAGCTTACCTCTATTTTTTAAAATTTTTCATTATATATATATATATATATATATAGTATAAAAATATATGTGCGTTTGTACGGTTACGTAAGATATACTTTTAATTTGAATTTCAGCACTTCTTCTTTAATAGCTCTTCTTTAATTAGGAAATTCTTCTTTTCAGGTTGCCCTATTTTATCGTATACCATGCTGTATTTGACTTCAGCATGTTTTACTCTGTTATCTGTACACATTTGCCTCTTTTCATAGCCATTCAGCTAAATTAGTACATTTTTGACTGCAGCATAACCTTCCTTGATCAAAAGATCACGGAAAGATCAATAGATCAAGGAAGGGTTGGCTTGTGAGAAATATGTGGTTAAATTATAGTAGGAGTAAAAAAGCAACAATTTTTCTTCCTGGCTCAAATTGCCTGACACATGAAAATATTATGTTAGGGCATTATGTTAGGGCTAATAATATTATTCGATGATATTGAAAGATGAAATAGCTTTAAATTTCTTTTTTAATTAATTTTTAGTGTTCAAACTAAATTTGTTTCTCGTAAGCTGTGATTTTACAGAAAAGCAAATATGAAAATTACGCCTTAAATTTAAACTGCTTCTTTAATTCATCTTGCTTATTATGGGTGAATAAGAGCCTTACCGTTATAAAGTCCTCCATGAAGACATCCCTGCCCTTAGGCAATTAGTCCTTGTGTTTTGCCATATTCAAATAATCTAACAATGCTTATTATGCAATTATTCTACTAGGACACAAAAAATAAAGCTTTCACTGCTTTAGTGAAAAACTAGTAAACAGGGCAAAGAAATGCCATTTAAATACACACAACAGACAAAATATATGCAGTAACGACCCTTTTTACCTGATTTTCACTGAGTCACATTAACAGCTGGCTTGGAAATTTTGAAATAAAAAACCGATTGCCCTGAATGCCTCGTCACTGAAAAAAAAATTCTGATACAGTTTTATCATTATGAATACAAGCACAAATAATAATATACGCGTGTATGTAAAGTAAAAAAATTTAAAGCAAAATTCAAACTTTAATTTGTAATAGTCCCTTGACTTTTTAATTAAATTTGGATACTTCCCCTTTCCACCCTTTTCATGGCTATCTGACGCAGCTAATTCGGAGCCGAAAGTAAAAATTGCAAACCAAAACCTTTTTCCTTGACATCTAAACTTCCATTTTGGAATACGACGCACTTGATTTTCAGCTTCGCTTCTGTCAACCTGCTATTGCGGACTGTCCTGTCTCAAAAATTTATGTCAAGAACAGGCACTTATTGTGCTCAGTTATTTGTGGCCGTAAATATCAATTAAAATAAAAGAAATATTTAAATTTGCCACGACTGCGAGCTTCTTTTTATTGCATAAATATATGACATAAATATATGACAGTAGACAGTAGATGTGTAGTATAAAACAGTAGATGTGTAGTATAAAACAGTAGATGTATAGTGAAGAAGATAAATGTTGAAACATTTATCTTCTTCACTACACATCTACTGTTTTGTGCTTCAACATTATAACTTCACTTTATATTAATTATTACATACGTATGATCAAATAACGAAATAAAATGCATTTCACCTAGATTAAAATGCAGCGATGTGTTTCACAATTCCACAATGAATGAATTTAACTGCCCTCGATTTACAGTACTGGAAGATAGCAAACAATTTACTGCTTCAGGAAAGATGGTTAAAAGTTTATTAATTCAGTTCTGCACTCACCTTCCGGTTTTAGCCGGTTTAGGGAGTTTCAGTTTTAGCTGAAAAGTATTCGCTTAAAAGCATTACGACACCGAAGAAAAACCTAAATTATGAGCTCAGTCTACGTATGTCTTTCACTTATTTATATCATTATATATACTGTCTAAGATTACAAACCAGTGCGGCTGCGTGTTAGGCATAACCATGCTACTTAATTTAATTGCGTAATACCTTAGACATTCGTCAACGAAAACTAAACTTAGATGAGACGAAGTTCAGTATTTATCCCCCTCCTTTTTAACACACCTCGTACTTGCTCTCTGATACGCTTTCTAACTAAAACTTGAAAGAACTCAGCTATAATTAATATAAGTCTAAATTTTGATAACTAAACCATAATGCTTTTCTCGGGTGTTAAAAAGGCTACATTCGTTTTCAGAAAATGGTTTAGTTATCTTGAATATTAATTGCTGCTTATATGTTAATAACTAAGCCTCCCCTTAAAATTATTCTTACGTATTTTGAGGCACTATATGAAGTGTCTAATTAGAATAGGCGTATGCTTGGTTAAAATAATGATTAAAGACATGTAACCTCTGCTTAAGGAAAATAATTTTCTGGAGTATAATAGTAAAAGAAATCAAGAAGTTCAACGTGATAATTAGTGAAGAAATTAAAGGTAATAATGGAGAAGTTGAATGTAAAAAAGGAAGAAATTCAGTGTAATAATTAATGTTAATTATTGAGTCGAATTTCTTCATTTCTTTACTATGTAACATCTGCTTACAGATGTGATGGCAATAAATCTTTGTATTATAGTACCACTTATGTAACGCATCTGCTCATGGGTAGTCACAGGTAGAGTTAAACGTTTACGGCGAAAAAACAATGTATGCAATTATTTTTGCGAATTTTGAAACATTTTGAGGTTTTTCCATGAGTGTAAAATATGCCCTCTCGGTTTCAGATTGTTTCTTATTGTTTTGTAAATTTTTTATTTAAACTGTTTTAAACCTTTTTTTAGTGTTTTTTACATTGAAAATACTTAAGTTCGTCCTTTAAGAGAACAGGGGCAAAAAATGTACCGGGAAACAATTTCTAGTCAAAAATCGAAGCAGGAAATTGAACTCATTTCTTGTCAAAAGTTCAGGCCACATGCACACAGTTAAAGAATATATATGTGGTTTTTTATGATTTCAGTCTCTGTTGTTGAATTATCATGGTGCCGATTTGCTACATTGTGTAATTAATTGCTTTCACACATTTATTGCAGAAGCATTTTATTGCATTTTACTTTTATTGCAGCTCATACAGAATAGATTAACCGCATACTTATCTTAATTTGAGAATGATTTACACGAATAAAAAACAAACAAACATTTCATGTGAGCCACTTAAATTGTCCAATTAGCATTATTTTGTAACACGCAAGCAAACAAAAGGGGGGAGGAAAGGAAAATTAAAAAGTTAAAAAGGAGAGAGCGTCCCTGTAGAATTAAATTCAGATGAAATGCCGGTACTTCTGGATTACCACAGAAACAATTTGCTTGTGTTTGAGTATCAAATGAAACGTTTGGAACGTACAACAATCTCAACGGAGCATGAATGGCTTTACACTAAGAAAATTAGAGAAAGATAAATCATCACAGTTGTTTGAACAATGACTAAAATGTTCCGCACCTTAACATGAGCTGAAACCTAAGATCATATGTATACTAGTTAAAAACTGCAGCGGAATCTGCTGTTATGATATTTAAGAGCCAAGAAAAACTGTAAACCATGAATGACATTTGTAGTTAATGAATAGGCACATGGGTCATTGATTTTTTTTTTATCGCGGGCTCTAGTCATTTTAGGCTTTGGCCACTATTAAGGCCAGAAGCGTTGGTCATTTTACTATGAAGGCACCTAATAGGCGGCCGCTGTTACCTCCTGTGAAAGGACAGAGAGTTTACATCCACGCCTTTTCCGGGTTTGGAGCCCGGGTCTTTCGGTACGGCAGTTTGAGTAGGTCATTGATGTAATAATCGAAAGCGCATTCTCTGTTTACCAGATAACCCCCCCCCCAAAAAAAACTGAAAGGTTTTAGATTTTCAATTGCGTCCAAAGGGGCGCTTTTTTTAACATTTTGTGTGTTACCTTTATTTATTAAATATCATGTTCTTCGCACTTAAACCACAAAATTCAATTCAAGAGCAATATCGCAAAATAATTTTAAATTGAGCATATCTTTAGAATTTCCGATACGCAGTCTCGCGGGCTGGAGATAAAATGGTTTTTCTGTACAACGTTGGCAACGCTCGCTTTGAAATCCTTGAAATTGTTAATCAAAAATTCGTTAAAGTTTTACAAAATATGAAATTGATAATAAAACAAATTTCAAATTTGGACTTCCAGATGTCTATATTCGCAGTAGGATTACGTCATTCAAAATTTGATGGCTCTAGGTACCGTTGTTTTATCATAATGCGAGAAACATATATACTTTTATGCAGATTCTTCATTATTTAATTTCTTCAAATATAATGCAGGGCGATCAAATTTGGTGGCAATAATTTGAAAAGTGAAATTGATATTCAGAGTGATTTGACGCAAAATCGCAAAACAAAAATAATAGTCCTTCAGGAACAAATCCCCTTTGGACTGAAAAAAAAAGACATCAACGGAATGCAGCAATAAATGCCTGGATTGAAGGCAAGATCGAATATTAAATTCAAAGATCTTATTCTCAATATTCTACTTTAAGACACTTTCCATCAGCTGAAGATATCAGTTTATATTGAAACATAACCTAATGCAAGTTTTTGCTCTCAATTCTGGTACAGGAAATTTGAGATAGGAACTAAAATCTAAGATATCTTTCAGTTTGAAAGTTATCAACGCGAAAGAAATGTTTCAATTGATAACAGAAAGGCAGTCTATTTGAATCTGGTTTGTTGGTTAACTTATTATAGCAAAGCACGTGGGGGTCACCTGTTTTAACAGGGATGCCTTTCAAGAGGGCTTTTCTGAGGGAAACTTGTTCGTGTAAACTCTGCGCATGGAAAATCACAAAAACCACATACAACTGGCTCGTTCGCCGGGAATCGAACACAGGACACATTATCAGAGTTCAGAGGTCTTATCAACTCGACCAGTGTTTGATTTCTTGTGTTTCATGCCGTAAATATAGCACTATATTAAAAATCACTTAAATTCTATTTTCAGTTATTAATAAAAGGTATTTTTTTTAACTTTTAATTAATTAGCTCAACACCTACCCCTTTTTCATGTTATATAGCCGACGAGTACTTTGCTGCAATGAACTAACATCTAATTTGAATGAAACTGAATAGCCTTAAAGCTGAATTGCCCATAGAAACGGTGAAGATAATTTTGATCGCATTAAAGGGCTAATTATCTAGAAGTCAATTTTTTAATATTCAGACCCACGGAATAAAGTTTATTTACTTGAAATCAAAATTTGCTAATAATTTCTGCAGAAATGGTTAAGCAATTGATTAAAAATTTAAATATTTTATCTTTAAATTAAATTATTAATTTAAAGATAAAAATAATTTGCTTGTTAAATGCTAATTCTGTGCTTTCAATAAATAGTTTGTACCTTGCATTTAAAGACCTAATGCTGCTGCCGAGTTTGTATTCGTAAGTATTTAATTCCTTCTGCTAAATTTGTTTTACTAAAAACTTTTAATCAAATCCTCGTTCTCAAGTTACTGAAATTCAGATTTTAAATGCATTTCAGTTAAACTGTTTGTGATTTCTCCTTTGTTCTTAGTTCTTGTTCCATGTTGGAGTCTGTTTTGTTTTTAGATAGCACATCATGTAATAAAACGTTATTTTTTAAATGCCGTAGACATATTTGTTAATAAATTGTCTTCTTTTATCAAAAAGTAGGATTCCTTGGTAATTTTAATTTTAAATCTCAAACACCAGTGCCATAGTTTGAATTTGGTTCATTTAAAATGGTTGGAGCACAAGTTCAATAATAAATAAATAATAATAATAATAATAATAATAATATAATTTTTAAGCGTGAAGTAAATTTTTAAAAGCGTATTTAAATTCTGAACGATCCTTAAGAGTTCAGTATTGTTTTGTAAGCATAAAAAAGTTGCGAAATGCCTTGAATGAATTATGGGCTTATAAAGATAATACTGCTTTGTTGAGTTAAGAGTTTATGTTCGACGTATTTTTAAATTGTGCGTAACTGAAAAAGTTTTTTTGTAAAATATTTCCTGAATAAAATCTTTTGAAATTTACTTAAAGCTCTCCGCAGGTCGAAAATTTGTTTACTTGATGTTGCTAGCAATCCAGCTCGGGTCGTCGGGTCCAAGCAGGGAAGCATAACCACAAAACTACCAGTGACTATTGCAATTTTATGTAAACGACCATTCTGACTATTTAATCACTACTGAAACTATGCAGCTGGTTCATGCTGTATGCAAATTTCAGGAACTACAATTTTGTTTAATTTACGGGTTGGTCAATTTCTGGCGGCCTCGGGCGTGTTACATTCTCGTTTCTAGATACTCAAATCGTGTGCCACACCTTTTCCCCTTTCCTCCTTCCACGTCGAGAAAAATCATCTAGACCTTGCCCACGTTTAGAGCGGTAGCGAAAGCGATGGTCAAGGCCATTGTCTGTGCTCAGCCGGTTTGGTTGAAGAATTTCCTGATTGGTTTTTCATATTTCGCCGTCCCATATTGCAGTTATAATGCAAGAGAAAAGCATTTGCTATTAAGCGAGAAAAATGGAATGTGTATTCAAGCATAGTTTTAAGCACTTCGAGCCGCTAAATGCTTTCGCAGCTTAGTAATGAATCAATAATCATAGATGTAACCACACCTATTTCGATCCAGCGTTATTATCAGCTGAGCCCAAGGCCCCTTGGATCGGCCAAGTTTATAATCGATATATACTCTTTGGATCCCCAATATATATATATATATATATATTCCTCGCGTCGATCAGTTTTTTACGAAAATCGATGCAGGAAGGAAAGCGCGAGACCATAATGGTCTAAAACAACTAGTGTACTCTGATCGTCCTACTGTTTGATATAACTAGAACCGTAATAATAGCTTTAAAACTATTACTTATCACCTACCCAATAAATTTAAAGAGTTTCTTTATTTATTGAACCTCACGCATCGACCTCTTTAAAATAACTTACATGCAATACTCGATCTTAAGCTGTCCGAAAAACTTTTTTAAGTATTTAAGCTATAATATTAACTAAACAAAAAAAAAATTCAAAAACACTTCGTCAAGGAATGGTCATATTTCTTGTTTTAAAATACATGCGGTTGTCCTACTGGCATGGTGACGCAGTAGTAAACTACCCCTAACCTTGGACTTGGTTGGAATCCCGGAAAAGGCAGGGGTGTTTGTAGTGCAAAGTGTCTTTGCCGCATGGGGGTCTTTAAAATATTATGAAACCAAAAGTCTTCTCGAAAAAACGGTGGTAAGGGAAGAGAGGGTGAGACATTTGGATCCATCCCTGAGGTATTCTGGATCAAAATTGGGATGAGGCTGGTGCAGAAGTCAAACTGTCATCTATAATGTAACCAAGGCACTGGCCAATGACAAACGCATATTACCTCTTGCCCTTTATGAATTTATAGACCTGATTAAAATCATCGCAGATCACGAGGATAAGAAAGAACAGCAGCATAAAATACATTCAGCAGATTAGACACTCTTGCAATCTTCAGAAGGAACAGCTATTCAATGTTATGCTTTTCTTTTAATAGCATACTAGATTTGATGCATTTAATATCGAGCGAAGTACGCTAACAAAAGCAATGCGCATGCAAAATAAAATATATAAATTCTTCAGCACAAAAAAAAAGTGAAATAACAAGTGAATTTCCTCTTTGTAGACTAAAAGGTAAAATAATTGTAAAAAATATTTTAATTAAGTTAGCAAAAAATAGATATTTATAACATACTCTGAAGCCGACAGCAATAAAAAAACGATGATCTTCCACAAAGCAACTATGAACGCCGCTCTTCAGATCTCATAAAAGATCAAGATTTTTTAAAGGAGAAAAAATTCGTATATTCAAAAGTTTATGTTTTATTTCTTAGAATATGATAACGAAATTCTGATAGTACCCCGTGACTTCCCCCCTTTTTTTTCACGTCTTGAAATACTAGGATTCCATCTGTAATCTTCTACAGATGAACAAACGTGTTAACTTGTCAAAGTAGTATTATTAACTTGTCAAAATTTTATTATCAGCTTCTCAGTGTTGTATTGCCACCTGTCAGAACTGCATCACTTTTGCGGATTCTTCTCTGTTTCTCATTCAATTTCAAGACTGTATTTTTTAAATACACTTCATTTCCTATTTTGAGAAAAGTTAATTTATAATTTTTTTTCTCCTCGTGGAAAAGTAATTTATAAAATTAATTTTTTTAAACTGCATTGATTCTTGCCAAATTGTAACCGTATTCAATACATGCATAACAAATCAGTATCAAAGTTAAATAATTAATTTCTCGTTTCATTTCGTTGTTCAAATAAAAGTGAATTAAATAAATTTGTCGAAAATCGAAAAATGTAAAATATTTTTTTTCAAACATATAATTTAAATTCGGTTAAATAATATATTTAGTATATTTAAATGTCAAAAATAAAATTCGATTTGTTTTCGATTTTGTCCCCCGTTTTCTTTCTTTCTTTCTTTTTCTTTTCTTTTTTTTTATAAGAGACTGCGATTCGTAAGATCTATCACACACAATATGTAGTGCTTTGCAATAAAAATTTATAGACGTTGAATTCATTAAAAGAAAATTATTTTTGAAGTGGAAAGTATTAAATTGATTATTATTTATTGATTGACCGATAGCTCATGTATGCTTTGTCATCCCATATAACCTAAATCTTCATTGGAAAAATTTTATCGTGGTATTTAATACACTTGAATAAGTTGTAAATTAACTGTTACAAACTCTTCTTAATTTACTTCCTATCTGTGTTTTGACATCCACAACTGTATTTTGCTTCGGAGTGTATAAAACTTTCGCTTAAACGCATAACTGTACTCTTTTCATTTCGTTCTTTTACTTTGGGGGGAGTAAAAAAGAAAGAAAAAGGAGAACAATTTCAACATTACTCCAATTTCGTAAAAACTCTACTAGATGATAGTCTCATAATTTTTTAAAAACTAGTCAGCCAATAAAAAGGAGTTGAAGGCTGTTTCGTAAAAGATGTGGGACAGGCATTTATGCCGATTGCCAGAAAAGCGGTTATACTTGTAAAGAAAATATGCTTGCGGCGTAGAAGGAAGCAGATTTCACATCACCGCATCGAAAAGAGAACTAACTATTCTGCATGCTCCATCCAAGCAGTATTTGCTTCCGAAGGTTAATAAATTCTTCAAAGGAGGGACAGCAAATACAGGGCGGGTTTTGACACTGGAAACACCCTTGTCATTGTTCTGTAACGAACAGTAGAGAGAGCATGAGAAGCTGAGATTCACTATCTATCATATTCTTTCTGTCGTCATGTTCCTTCCGCAGGCGAAAGGTCGCAACCGTAAGGAAAATGAAGAACATTTCCTAAAGGGCTCTTCATTTCCTTTACAGCTGTGACTGTTTCCCTGACAGTCAGCATTATTGCCTGTTTTCTATGATTTTCTCACTTACCTCCAATTCTTTTTTATAGGTTGGTCCGTATAATAAATTTAACACATTTTAAAAACTGTTTTAAACACAACTTAAAAATATATTTGTTTTTAAAATGCTTACGTCTTCTTTAATAGAATTACTCTATTAAGGATTAAATGTAAGTACAGTTATAAGGTATTTCTCCCGCCTTCTTTGCATGCTTTCGTGGTGTAGTGGTCAGCAAGCTCGACGCGTATTCGAGAGGTCTGTGGTTCGAGTCCCGGGGAGGGCATTGCACATTTCTTCACTCTTCTGCTTTCAAAACATACCTAATGTCTCTACAGTGGCGCTCGAAC
This sequence comes from Stegodyphus mimosarum, assembly GCA_000611955.2. Classification (NCBI taxonomy): domain Eukaryota; kingdom Metazoa; phylum Arthropoda; class Arachnida; order Araneae; family Eresidae; genus Stegodyphus; species Stegodyphus mimosarum. The sequence continues at coordinate 888,238 of KK116499.1, forward strand.
TAAAAAAGGTGGTGGATGATGATTCTCCACCAGCGGGATTTGGCGATTGTGTCCCCTAATTCCCAGTCGCCCTTTAAATGGGGAAGTATATAAGGTATTTCTCCCGCCTTCTTAGTATGCCTTCGTGGTATAGTGGGCGGCACACTCGACACGTATTCGAGAGGTCCTTGGTTCGTTTACCGGCGAGGGCATTGCTCATTTTTCATCTCTCCTGGTTCCAAATAATCTAATGTGTCTACACAGTGAAGCACCGCTTGTATGTTTTTAATTTATTATTCATCTTCTGCATATATATATTTTTCAGCTGTGATTCATTTCTTCTCATATTAATGGTAAAATATTTCATTTTTATAATGCTTAATTTCGGTTATACGTTGTTTTTATCGTTTCGAACGACATCATCTACGTTTGTTTCAGCAGTTCAAACAATTTCTTCAGAAGTCACTTATTTCTGTCGACAACAGAGCTTCAAAATTCGATCTGGGACTGGAAGGAAGTCTCTTTGATGTTTAGAACAGACAATGTTAAACGTGTTAACTGGACTAGTGTTTGTCTTTTGTATTCTTACTTCTTTGCTTAATGTTCAAAATCAGATGCTACATAGGAGGTCGCTTGAAGAATTTTTTTCCGTTCAGGAAAAGTTGAAACCTGAATCTCTATTAAATATTCCTGAAAAAAATGTGTTGTATATTTAAGATCAGCGATTAAAATAGAAGTACGATCATTCTCATTCTTCTAGTAAACATTACGCAGTTTGGGTCCTTATGATTTTAGAAGAGAAATGTTTTATATGAGTAGTATTTTAAATAAACTAAAATCATAACGATAAAATTAAATTTGTATAACATCAGTAGTATAGCAGTAAGATTAAATTTCTACTGCTGAAATACACGCATCATCGTTCTGAAATGTGGATTATACGTTTTTCTCTTTCATATATTTTTTTAGCAATCCCTTGAAAAACGTATAAACGGTGTTTTACAGTGTAATTGTAAATCAGCGTTTAATGGTACTTAAAACCTTTATAAAAGCCTTTTTATAAGATTTTATTTAATTCAATTTTAGTGTTTGTCGTATGGTCAAACGTTTGTCATCAAACCTATAAACTACTTGCTGACAAACTATCGAGTTTAAATTTTGTATACCCTCTGGCTGTGATGACAATGAATATGACAAAGCGATTTTCTCAAGATTCAATTTAAGTTTAATATTTAAACGAATTTACAAACATAGCTTCGTTTAAAGAACAAATTAAAAATTTCAGAAAATTACTGTTTGCAACATCGGACAGAGCGGAAAAAAATTTTTAATTAAAATTTGTACTAAATATTTAACATCATTTCTGATTTCTTTTGGCCAAATTTTATTAAATCGCTGGATATTTCCAACTATTTGACGTTTATAATTTAAAATTTCAGCATTTAAAAGTGTCTCGATTATAAAATTTTGAACATTTCACATATTATGACACAAACTCTTCGTCCTGTTTTAAAACGAGAATGACAGAAAGATATTTATTGTTCGATTTTCTATATTAAAAATGTGCTACGTTATGGAACAGAAGGCGAAATATTGGTTCTTTAATTTCAAGGTTATGATGTCATTACGTCACACTGCATTGGGCACCACTTAACGTGATCGCGGTAAATATCTGGTTGTAACGAAAGTTTTCCGCCAAAAACTTAAAAACTTCGAAAATGAAAAAAAAAAAAATAAATAACTTAATAAACTTCGAAAAAAAAGTGAAAGCAGTACCTTTAGTGCGGGTAGTAATCTCCACCCAAATCTATGATTTTCTGCCAACGTTTTGGTAGTTTTTCAAAGCCTTTGGCCCAGAAACCTGGTGGCCGCAAGTCCAAAAACAGATCAACCTCATTTTTGACGTCCTGTGCAGAATGGAGGATAGTACTAGCAAGATGTAGTTGCAGGTGTGAAAAAAAGGTAAAGTCCGAAAAAGCGATGTCGGGGCTATATGCTGGGTGCGGCAAAAGATCCCATTCGAGTCCGTATAGAGTCCAGCCGGTGAATACATGTGGTCTTGCATATCTTGGTGGAACATTACCTTTTTGTGCCAGAACTCAGTTCGATGTTTTTCCTTGATAGCAGCGTCAATACGGACTAGCATCTCCCTGTACGCCTTACTGTCGAGGATTTTACCTTTCTGCAGATAATCTTTGCAGACAATACCACGGCAATCCCACCAGATACAAAGCATGATCTTTTTGTTAGTCAAACTTCGCTTTACAATGCTGTTGACGGACTCACCGGGCAGACCAACTTCGTTTTCGACCTGTGTTGTTGAAGTCAATCCACTTTCATCACAAGTGACGATCCGGTACAGAATTTTGTCCTTGCGTTGATATTCGAACAGATAAATGCAAGCTCGAACACGTCTGTTCTTATATGCTTGAGTCAGCTCATGCGGCACACAGCGATTGAACTCGTACGTTACGTTTATGAGATACATAGTCCAACTAATGGGCATGGTATAAAGTCTGACTCCTTAGCAAGCTTTCGAGTAATTGCATATTGATCTTCTTCCACAAGTTCTGGCAGGCGGGCCTCATCAACATCACTAGGACCGCCAGAGCCCTCTGCTTCTTGAATGTCGTGGTTCTTGTTTTTGAAATTTCGGTACCAAACCTTCAGAGTGTCATATGATACAACATTAGTAACTAAAGCTGTGCACATGATTTGATGACATTCCGTAGCTGACTTTTAGCAACAAAACTGGGGTAGCAAACGATGATTCAAATCTGGTAGCGTGATAGTTCCATTTCAGACACCTTGTACTTAAACATAACGATACTTTTTTCTAAATTTTACAACACAATGTTCTAAAGCAAGTCTCTTTCTTTCAAATGCCAAAAATCGTTTGTCAAAATATGGTTAAACACGACAACGCGGACTGTTTGCGCAGACGATATTTGTCGTGGCTTGAAACTTTCGTTAAAACCCGATATTATCATTCGGTGTAACATTATGTTCTTTTATAGGATATTAAAATCATAACATCCAAAAATGTATCTGTTATAAAGATTTGAAATTTTCGGTGGTTACAAATGAAACTTTTCACCCTCTTTTAAAACAGAAATGTTAAAAAAATATTATTTATACGACTTTCTATTATTAATTAATTTCTATTATTTCTATTATTAATTATACTATAAATATTAATTTTACTTTCATTTATCTCCCTCATAGCGTTTGTTACTATAGACGAAACTTGGCCATCCATTTTTAAACTATTTCCTGATAAGATATCGAGCTCATATTTCGCGTGCACTCTCACTGTGGATGTACAACGTGATGCAGCGATTTTTACAAAATTTGATTTAGAGTTTTTCTTTTTTATTTATTTAATGTTGCAATTATTTTTCTCACATTATCATCGTTTAATACACTAACTAAAACTCTCAGATATGGGCTATTTGAACCATTGAACAGAGCGGAAAAAATTCTTCAAATGAAATTTTAACGTAATTTCTGGATTTTTAATAAAATTGCTATAATTTTCCAACCATTTGATATAACAGAGTGGTTGAAAATCAAAGAGTGATTATTCGTTGTTGAAAAATTATTTTTAAATTGAAAATTTTGACAGATTACCTATAACTGAAATTAAAAAGATGAAAATAAAAAGCTTAAAATAGCTTTTATAAGATTAGCTCTTATTTAAAACTTATAAAATCATTCATGATCTAAAAGGAGAAAAATGATTTGCCATATAGTTTAACGGGAACAAGAAATTAAATAATTCTCTTCACAAAATTCATCTACTATTTTATATTACGAGTAATATAAATAGTAACATAAATAGAGCGTCTAAATGACGAAATCGAATAAAGTCTTTATGAATTTATCAAAACCCTCTCTCGCTTTTCTTATTGGTGGTATACAGTTGTACACTAGATACCGTTGTAAGTAATCACGGTTAATGTTGTTAATTGGATATCGTTATCGGATTGCTCAAGTCTCGCCCTTTTTGTATACAAAAATATAGAAAATACATCGCTTACTGTGATCAAAAATTCGGTTAATATTATCAAAATATTATAGAATATTTTTTTTAAAAAAACTGAAGTAATGTCACCAGGTAAGGTCAAAATTGATTATAAAAATTATATATGCTAGTGACAGAAAAATGTCGCCAAGTAGGGGATTCAGTCACCAAACGGCTTATTTCTCATTCCAGCCAAACGTTTAAAATTAGGCAGAAAAGCAACCTTAGTTTGGTGTAGATTTTGAATAATTATATTGATTTTGAGGTGATCAAACACAGTTCTCTCTTCTTCAGGAGAAAAAAAAAATTCTGCAATTTCTTTTTCAATTGGTCCTTGGCCGGAAAAAAAAATATCCCTTAAAAGCAGCTCCGTCAAACTAAAATTTTTTTTTGACTAATTTTAAATTTTTATATTTGCATGATCTCTTTCAGTGAATGAAGGATATCCTCCAAGTATTAAGATTATAAATATAACATCGGACAATTAATTTCCAGAAATGTCATCAACAGTTCATAAATGAAATCTTGCATTAAAGATATTATGAAATGTTCATGAACAAATGTTTTGCATTTTCGAAGTTAAAATTCTATGAAAGTACTTCTTTATATGTTTTTGGCTGTAATTATATTAAATTAGTTAATTTCCGTTGATGTTTTGTAAGATATTTTTATTCCTCGTCGTTTAATGTTATCAGTTGGTTACTGTTATCAAAATAAGTATGGCCGAATGTGATCATATGAATCGCCGCCTATTGAAAGGAATTTTTTTATAAGAAATATTTATTTTATTAATGATTTATGAGTTTTAAACAAGAGAATATTTTTAAGAAAGTTATATATATATATATTATATTTAAAGCTTAATTTTCTGCATCAAAAGTTTGAAACTGTGGATTTTCTTGCTAATATGAGAGGTGAATGACTAAGAGCTCGCATTTTCTGCTTTTTATTATCAGTCAGTGCAGTTAAAGAAATAGTGAATGAACTGGCCCTTGACTTAACTGCGGTTCTATCTCATTGATGCGTTATTCGGCGTCATCAATCAGAGCTGCTCTGTTACACAAAGGACAGTCGACCCGTCTTCAAAGGACGTTTGTACCATGGAGGTTTCTATGAGCTGCCATTTCCTCCCCTATATTTAGAATTAAAAGAGCAATATTGTAAATTCAGCCACGCAGCTGATTCGCACGCATAATGATGACATTCAAATAAAGACTTTCCATTTGTTAACTAAGCTGGGGAAATTCGTAAACTTATTTTATTTATTATCGTTTCCTTTCTTTACGATACTGTTTTCATAAAATAGCGTTAGATGATTAAAAAAATTATTTTTCTTAACCAGCGGTAATCCCACAGTGTATGGAACAGTCGTGCTTTGTTTTACCTTAAAGGAAATATAAATAATTGTATTATAAAATCTGTCTTCTTAAACTTATTGTTGCTGATTTCAGCGTAATGTATATCTATCAGTGACCATCTCTACACTTTGTAAACTTTGTTTATTATAGATGTGTAAACAATTGCTATAAGATACTTATGCTAGAGAAGCAAACACTTTCTCAAAGCTTTATTTTCTTAGAAATGTCAATTGCATGAATATTTTGAAACTGTGGATTACTTTCTTGTTAATATAACTAGTAAGTGAGTAATGGGGACAATTCCTTTTCAGTAATAATATTTTATGGAAGTAAAATACGTAGAAAAAATAACTTTTAATCGGAAATTAGAAAATATTTTTTGGATATTTTCAACTGCAGTCTTCATTGAAACTTCAAGAATATCAGAGTTTTGAAAGATCTAAAAGTAATCGCTAGGAAATCTCGTAAAAGTTTAATGTAGTAAAATTGGTTGGACGTGTATCCGTGGACCAAATGAAGGATTATGAACAACATGAATTATAATATTGCAGTATAAAAGCTTAGAAACTTTACAAGAAGTTACCTGTTGATGACTCTAATAGTAGCTGGTTGAAAGTCTATGAAGAGTGCAGTTGTATTGGTATAAGCTATGATAAAAAATAGTATTAATTTCATGAGCAATAAAAAATAGTATTACATGAACTATTATTTATCAATTTTAAGGTTATTTTTCTCTGAATTTCAGTACTGTGGGAAAAAAATTATTCTTATTCTATTTCTGAGCGGAATATTTTTCAGTATCCTTCTAACGAGAGTCAATATTACCCTTCCGTATGACTTATAGAAATAGGGATTATTTAAAAAAAAAAAAAACATTTACAGATAATCATACCAAGCTTTCTAATTTTAGCCTTTGAATAAGTAATTTTCTAGTTCTAAATTAACTTAAAAAATAAAAAGACAAAACTAGTGTATCAGTAAGCCTGTGGTCAAAATATTTGACTATAGAAGGTAAGTTCATCGTTTCCAATCAAGGTGATAAAATAAAGTTTCGCACTTTCAGCAGAGTAAGTTTGTTTTGATTCGTAAAACCGGAACAGATAACAACGAGAATGAATTTATCCGGCCAAAATTCTCGCTGAAACTCGTGAGAAGTTCGTGCAAATTTTTGCTGGGTTTTACGTAATCGTTAAGTCCTAACAAGACTTTCATATTGCCGCTTTTAAAAAATCGATACGAATAATTTTGACGTTAACTGCCACAGACACATTCAAATCAGCGTTAACTGTCACTACAACCGTTCTCAAAAATGAAAATGCTATGTTTCTGGACTAGCTTCCGGTCATCTTTGACTTCTATTAATTTGCCAGCATTTCTATTTGGTCCAAAGCTATTTCATGCAGGGCATCAGCCCGGTGTCTCGCAATATTTAATCTATGGAATTGTGACTAGCATGCAGAGAGGTGAAATGCTAGTGAAATCTAGAAAAGTCGGATTCATTGGAGCATCTGTGTTAATTCGAAGCGTCCGGCGATTAACAAGGATTGCAAACCGGTCCCTGGAAGAGCAAAGAACCTTTTTGGTATCGAAGTGTTACAAATCTTAGTAACGGAAATAATAGCTCCATTTATCAGCTAGTGCGTGAGAGAGGGGGAAAGAAGTCTGGGTCTTTCACGGGTGAGGGGGAACGGGTAGGGAGGGCATCGACCTTGGAAAACTGCTCAATCAGAATTTAGAGGAAGAAGTGAAAAAAAGTAAGGGCGATAGATCCATGGTTCATTTGATCTGATGTTGTGGCCACCTCTAGCGCCGACGGCTCCCTCAAACAGCCTCGGGGAAAGCTATTCAAAGCAGAACCTGCTCGTCAGTTTAAAAAAGAGCACTCGAGGCTTCCGCAATCGCGTGGCGAGTTTGATTAAGTGAATGCTGATGTATGGAACCACGAAAGCTTCGACATTTTTATTCAGAGGTGGAGATTTATTTACCGAGCGCATATTTCTTCAACCAGGCCACGGGTAGGAGTTTCACCCACGTAGGTTAAAATCCTAGCCTCTAGCCTGAAATTCGGAAGAATTTCCCTTTCACGTTTCGGAAGAATCATATGCCTAATTATAAGCCAGGGTCCTTTTCTTCGTCGAACTATAGTTACCTCCAAGGTTCGGAGTGCATTTTATTTATTTATTTATTTATTTTTACTTTTATTGCGTCTTCTTTATTTATTTCCTTACTTTAGAAATACGATGACGGGCTTGAACTTAAATTGTGTTCTTTGGTAAATGATTTCTATAGAATTTAGGTTTCTATAGAATGATTTCTACAGAATTCGAAGAATTGAGGTGTCTTTTAAAGAACGAATAACTTTGCCTCGGTCACGCATGTTTACCGTGTATATGAACCAGTTTCCCTTAGAAAGTCTTCCAAGAAGGCATCCCCCTAAGGCAGATAGCCCTAGTGTGTTTTGCATAGTCAACTAAACCAAACCAAACCAAACTTTCGTAGGTCACAAAGGAAACATCCCTGGGTGAAATAGTGATTGTCTTCGGTTAGTTTCAGTGTGATGAAGTAGGATTTTTCTGTTCTATCTCCCTTATTCTGGCCAAAAACTATAAATATCGTCAGGATTTTCAAACAGTAACCTGGTGATCTTGTAACACTCATGCAAGTGGTACGTGTTAAGTTTGGCTTAAAATTTAAGGTATGATTTAAATACTACTGAATTTTAGTAACCTGGAGTACCTAATTTAAATCACTTCTTAAATTACATTCATGACAGCCATTTGTTCAGGAAGTATTATTTGTGCAAAATTTTTTAAACACTCAGTACGTTCTAAAGTTGACTGTATAAGGTATTTTCTCCGCCTTCTTCGCATGCCTTCGTGGTGTAGTAATCAGCAAGCTCGGCGCGTATTCGAGAGGTCCGTGGTTCGAGTCCCGGCGAGGGCATTGCTCATGTTTCACATCTCGTGATTAAAAAAAAAATCCTAATGTCTCTACAGTGGCGCCCGAACTAAAAGGTGGTGAATGATGATTCTTCACCACCAGGATTTGGCGATTGGGTCTCCTAATCCTCAGTCGCCCTTTAAAAGGGGAAATATATAAGGTATTTCTCCCTCCTTCTTCGCATGCCTTTGTGGTGTAATGGTCGGCACGCTCGGCGCGTATTCGAGAGGTCCGTGGTTCGAGTCCCGGCAAGAGCATTCCTCATTTTTCACATCTCCTGATTAAAAAAAAAAACTCTTAATGTCTCTACAACTTAAACTAATTTCTGTCAGCTAACTAACCAACCTTATCTTGTTCTGGATAAATATCGCCGTCCAAACAGCAACTCCCAAGTTTAACCTCATATATATACAGAATTAAAAGGAAAGCCTATACCCACCCCTTTTGTTTTTAAATACAGGACCTAGACTATAAATGTTAGATGTGTCTCCAAAAATTGGACATAAGTAACCGAGTAAAAATGTTTGTCGTGACCTTAGAAGAATAGTAGGAAAGTTATTATACCTAACTGTGCAACGAAGCGAAATAGTAAAACAAAGTAGGTGTAATATAAAATATGCCCTTTTTCTAAAAATTTGCCTCAGGCATTGTTTTTTCATATTCGTCGCCTTTCTGCTGCGGCTGAAATGGCAAAAAGCATATCCGATGGCAGAGTTTTATGAATTGCTGGAATACCGAGCATGTTTAAATCTGAATTAATTCTGATACGCAGAATGCCTGACAAATCTTGGGCGTGAACTGCGATACTTATTTTCTTTCGATAGCTAATTGTATTAGAAATCACTTTAGCAGTTGGATGACAGCTGGGTAGAAAACGCTAAGCTTGTAACTAACTGAGTTTTTGGAGTGATTTACATCGTACGCTATGCGCTTTATTGCATAATTTGCTATAGCTGTCCTTGATTTGACAGGCGTATACGTTACAGACGTTTGAATGATTCCGAAGCCTATCCTCCGATATAATTTTACCGTTCCAAAGCTAAGTATGGAGGCTATAAGCCGAGATATGTGGAGTGACGCTTCAACATTCGTTAAAAACTTTGAGCAGGCATAATATTTACCACACATTACAGATAGAGGTTGAAGCAAGGCCGGTACCTGTGCATCCATCTAGGTTTATCAGGTATCAGTTGGATTTGCTAACTGCTAAGCTTCCGCCACGTATGGAATTCTGAGGGAGAACACCCTGGGGGGAGTAATAGGATCTCCTTATTCTTCCCTCACCACCAACCTCTCAATTTCAGCTTGCCGTGCATTTTGAGTGCCCTTTTGTCGCACAGACACTGTACTCCTACAGACATCCTTGCGGTTCCCGGGAGCGTAATGGCAGATTGAACATTGAGTTGATCAATGTCAAACGAATTTCGCTTCCTGCGCATGCTCGATGGAGTGCCTTTGGCCCGGGGAGAAATATTGGGAACTAAGTTACCCTACACAAGCTTATTCGGGTAGTCCATTGCTGTCGAGTTATGTTTACAATTACAATATTGCGAAAATTTGTTTACTGGTTATTTGGCATTCATATCGATTGCACTGGCTTCTTTCTCTAGTATTGTTTCATTTTAATGTGGGCTAATTTATGCTAAACAGCCCATTTAATATTTGTTTATTAAATTATTATTGTTATATTATTGTATGTAATAATTATTTTGACTTAATTTGTTAACGTCTTATATCAGGAATATAAACTGGATTTTTTCGTTCAGTTTATTAACGGATGTTGGTGTTTTTATTCTCTTATTTCAAAGAATTAAATAAACAGCATTAAGGAATTTTAAGATTCTTTAGTGCTATTTACAAACACTTACTATATACATCCGTATTACTTTATGTATATAGGAATGGAACCTGTAGTAAATACTGGATTGATTTTATTCATTAGAAGTATACTCGATAAACTTTTAACTGATATATCCTGTAGAGTCTCCTAGTTTGTAACCTTTTTTTGAACTAAAAATTGTACAATTCCAAAGGAATGTGCAGAGTTTCATAAGTACTAAATCTTATATTTTGTATGCAAACTCTGCTTCACATAATTTAGCAATAATTAAATAATTATTTGCATTTTTTGCTTCTGTGTTACTTAAGATTAATTTTTTCATCGGAATATTTAGCAATTGCTTCTGATAGAATCAAAAATATATTTTTTGTCTATGACACTGAGTACATAAACAATATATAATTGATTCTGGGGAGTTTACATTGTTATTAATGGTGATATAATCAAATAAATAACAGAGAATCTTTGAATTTGAGCCTCAGTTAAAGATATTTTACCATTTCTTTGACTTTTTATACTCTCCTGAATGTTGCTGGCATTTAGAATAAATATATCCCATATTTTACATATAATTGAAATGTAGTTGTATTTTTATTTCCTAAAGTTCTGTAACTCTACACGAACACATATTTTTTTTGCTGTGGTTTAGCTGGCTTACTATGTTAAGAAATAAAAATAATAGTTTTTTCTATTTTCCTTAATATTTCAGAATTATTAACAAATTATTTTATATTAATAAGAAGCTGAGTTAAATCCTTAAAATTGTTTTCCTTTATTTGAAAGTAAAAGCATTTAAAATGTCCAGTTGAGTAGAATTTTTTTATCTTAAAATATATCACTGTTGTATTATTTTTAAAATTCATTTCTAGAGCATGATTTAAATAAACTCAAGTATTATTTGGAATCAGGGCAAATCTTAAACACATGGTATTATTAGTGACGTGCGAAAGTAGAACTGTTAGTGATATATGTGATTTGAATGTTCAGGGTTTTACGGAGTAAAAAAAGGTTACTAAAATTCAGATGCAGTAATTAAAAAAATGTAATATATACTTAGATATATAGATATAATTGATATGTACAACAAATCATTATTGAATGAAATACATAATATAAAGAATCAAAGCGTAATTTACAATAACACAAGATTCAAAACAAACAGAATAAAGGATATTCATATAAATTTACAGTATATTAAACAGTTAATCGTTATGAGTAATAACATTCATCAGATTTGTAGCTAATTCTTGCTTCATTTTCATTCATTTTTTAATGTCTTGTGTTGGCGAATAGTCTGCAAGCACTCTTCTTGTGATAATCTCTGTGGCACTTCATCAAAGCCTACATTGTTGAAACAAATATTGTAAATACATTTGGTTATTTTGAAGCAGGAGACACGGAAAATGAGCAATGCCCTCGCCGGGACTCGAACCACAGACCCCTCGAAATACGCGCCGATTGTGCCGACCACCACACCACGAAGGCATGCTAAGAAGGCGGGAGAAATACCATATAACATTACCAAATGCTAACTTGCAATGACACTAATAGATATCTATGCCAATATTTCTTGCTTTATTACTATTAATTCTTGAAATATCATAAAAGTGGAATAACACATTTTTAAAGAAAAAATTAAACATTTGGTGATACATTTACCAGTTCCAGTATTATATTGTAGAACCATTGTAATTATACGAGACGCACTAATTCCCTCGAAGATTTCTGATTTACAAAATAGTTCTGGTAATAACTTGTAAAGACATATACAGTTCTTAAGTAATTATGGAAGTTATGCAGTTCTTAAGTAATTATGGAAATTTTTTGGCAACACTTCTAAACTGTTTGAGCTAGTATTAATGAGAGTCCTTGAGTAATTTTTTGAATGAATACAAATGAACCTAACTGAGAAACAATAGACTACAGCCAAATTATACTCCTAAGAGTTCTTTCATTTCACTTGCTAAATATATGCATAATATCATTAATTAAAAATTTAATAAAAATATCAAAATAATTTCAGCAAACAATATCTTTAAATATTCAGAATTACATACAGTTAAAATCTAATTTAATATATGCAGCGCTCTTTTAATTCATCATAGCTCTATAAATTTTACTTTACAATGTAAGAATTACAATAAAACGTACTTTATGACAAAATAAAATTACCTCCTAGATTAAAATATAATACGTATGACCTGGTGTGAGACAAAAACTATTCTAGGGAAATTTTAGAAAAACCATTTTTTAATATATTTTAAACAGTTTTACAGTTGTAGATAAAGTTTCATTTATCCCATCACAATTATTGATTATTTACCA
>KK116500.1:5782-29176 GCA_000611955.2 Stegodyphus mimosarum
TATGTATATATATATATATATATTGTATTTATTGTATATATATATATATACAATAAAAAAAGAAGGCTCACAAGTAGATGTTACAGCATTCCCAAATACAAATTTCAATGTTCTACGGCTAATCGTTTTTGAGTACAGCAAGATACATACGTACGTACTTTCATATAGACCTCAGAATACGTAACTACGCACGCACTTAATACACGTTTTGAATCCCTTTTTAATGCATTTACTGTCCGTTTTGGAAGAAAAAATCCTTATTCTATCCATACGTCATGCAAAAAAGTAGTCAAACTGGATGTAGAAACCGTCAACAATGATATTTCTTTGAAAGCTGATAACCGAAAATTTTCGCGATGACGGTATTTCGTTTACATCTTACAAAGAAGTAAGAAAGTGAAATATGGCAGTACTAGAATCTTGGTTTCTTTTAAATATGCTAAAGCGTACGAGAACTTAGTGCCTGAAGGTATCGACGCCTTCGTGGAAGACATTTTAAGAGAATTGACTCATGGGAAAAACGATACAAATTTCCACATTTAGCCGTATTGCTCACCTGCCAACAGATGCTGAGAAGCAGTGAACACTTCAACTTTTAGAGCAACATCCTGATTACTTCATCTCTAAATCTTTTGTTGATCATGGTGCTGTATCTGGCATGGTATTGTGTGGGGTATTTAATATACGCCCAATTAAAAAAAAAAGTTTAAGAAAATGTAAAACAAAATTTGCAAAAAAAGCTGAAGGGATTCAGATTTTAACGTCACATCAGAGGGATTCTTAAGGGTTTTTTTTATGCTGTATCTGAACTTGCAGCTTAGGGAAAGGAGGAGTAAGTGCTCTCGCACTTATTCCTTTTAATACAATATATTTTAATCGTTTTAACATTATTATTAAACATCGTTCTCCTCGCACCGATGACACATAAAATTCAACAGTAAAATCATAAAAGCAGTATATTTTTAGAATTTCGGAGTGCTAGTGTTTAGTGTTGTTATATATTTTTCTGTTTTTTTTTTTCCCTCAGTCTTTTCTCTTTATCATATCAGTATTCAGTTTTCTAAGTAAGATAACTTTTCTCTCTTCTTCTTATTGAAGTTCCATCTTTATTTATTAAACATCACTTTTTTTCTCCCATTTACACTACACGAAATTCAAGAGCAAAAATTACGAAATGTTTTAAAAAAATACAGATTTAGAATTGCCGATAGTGTGTATGTAATTGTTATACTTTTTTTTTTCATTCGCTATACTATTTCTTTAAAAATAGTACACGACGATAACATTTTGTGGCAGCATCCTTTTAGTTGACATAAGTAATGTGTACAAAAATGTGAGCATAGAGATTAATAGTTTCTTTGATTCCCATCCCCCCCTACAATGCATGTAAAAAATTTGACCAAATTTCTTAATTTTCACAAATTTTGAGTTGTTACTTAAGATTTTTTCATGAATATTTTTCACGCAATGAAAACTGTGCATTGATTATTTGTTAAATGAAGAAAACAAATTTTATGCAGTGATAAAAGAGTTTGTTAAAGCATTTAGTTGCACTTGTGCACTTACTTTTTATTTCAACAAATGGTTTTAATTTGAAAGAACATGACGAAAGAAAAATCGGCATGATTTAAAATTTAATTTTTCTTAATCGATTAATAGAAGGGAGTATGGTCCCAGATATATGCAATAATCAAGATTCTGCTGTCTGAATCTTACTTAAAATATCCATGTTCTGTCTTATCTTATAAATGCTGGTGCTTCTTGAATATTAAAACTTAAAGATGGTATGATTCTTTTTTTTAATGTTAACTGGATGTGCTTAGTCTTTGCTTCGCATATTAATAATCAAGAATCCGCATGTAGGTAGATCTGTATGTAAATCTATGTGTAAGTATGCAAATATTTTTGCTCCTCGCTTTCCAGGAAAAGGGAGCAACTAGAGGCACTAAATTTTGAACACATGTAGTTCTCCAGAACAACACGTGAAACCCCAAAGATCGAATTTTAAATTTAGAACTTTTAAAATATATTTTCGTATTTTATGCGAATTTAATGAGAATTTGGTCAACAAACTCAGCTATCTAAAACCAATGTGTTGCACCGCTCGAAATGAAATATTTTTATCTTCCAGACGCCAATATGTTTTCTTTCGGTAAAGAATAAAATATTTATCGTTTATACTGAATCAACATACTCTGCCATTAATCTTGAAGAAACTCCGGAAACTATCTTAAATGAAATACTTAGCCTAATGAATGAACTAACTTGAATGTCAACAACGAAGATGCTAATGAGTGGATTGAATTTCATCTTTTTTAAATGAATTCTTAAATGAGCAACAAGAGTTAAATGAATACTCAAAGGAAATGAGGAAGAAGCTAATGGGTGACATTCAACTCACCCTTGACATGTTTATCAAAATTAATGGATAAATACATAAATAAATAAAATAAAACCTGAAAGTGCTTAAGTTTCATCTCGTTAACTTTATAGACATTAGGTACTTTTTGAAAGCAGGAGATGTGAAGAAATGAGCAGTACCCTCGCCGGGACTCGAACTACGGACCTCTCGAATACGCGCCGAGCGTGATGACCACTACACCACGAAGGCATACTAAGAAGGCCGAAAAAATACCTCATATACTCTCCCTTTTAAAGGGTGACTGCGGATTAGAGGATCCAATCGCCAAATCCTCGTGGTGGAGAATCATCATACACCACCCTTTTTGTTCGGGCGCCACTGTAGAGACATTAGGTATTTTTCGAAAGCAGGAGATGTGAAAAATGAGCAATGCCCTCGTTAGGACTCGAACCACGGACCTCTCGAATACCCGCCGAGCCTGCTGACTACTACACCACGAAAAGATGCTAAGAACGCGGGAGAAATACCTTATAACTTAATTATGTATATTGATAAATAAATGTTTTTAAAATAAAACTTTTAACTTTTTTCCAACATCCCTCTACTTTCAAACATTCGCACATATTTTCGGGAACCAATTATGTTCGAAAATCGAAGGCCGCCTGTATATAGTTTTATATTTTTATAACTATTTTAGAGTTGACTGCCCGCGGAGGCGGCTAGTATACGGAAATAGCTGGGTGAATATGGAGAAGCTTTGGACAACTTCTTCCATTCGCAGCAGCTGTCCAACTCCCTTGATATCCTGAGGGCAAAGGAAATCTCCCTGAATGTGAAGAGGAGAGGCAACAGGGAATGAAAAGATCTTGTAAAAGACAATAGAAATAGCCACGTGCGCTTGTTGGCGCACCTGCGCCAAAAGACGAATCTTTCTCACCTTGTGTGTATGTTTCTATAGATCTTTAATCGGCCAGCCCCGTCTCCTTTAGCTTTGCACGTGGCTTCATGGGAAAAAAAAAAAAGAATTTCTGTAAACTACCTTCTTCTCGTAAATAGTTTTACCTAAAGTAGACCGTTCTCTTTCTTCATAGATTAACAGGTGTATGGATGCAGGTCAACTTTAGGAGTTAACTGTTTTACTTACATGAAAGCCCATGATGGAGATGAAGATGCTTTTTCCAAAAATTTTCTGTTGCTACAGACGTTAAATTAATAATATAAGACTATAATGAACAGCAATTTCTAAAAAAGCTGCAAAAACCAAAGTTATGAATATAATAATGATTATGGCTTTTTAATTAGGAAATACTTTTCAAATATAATTTCATCTTTGGGTTCTTTTAAAAGTGTTATAGTTGGTATTGTGTGTTACAGGTGGTTGCTTTTATCTGTCAGTTTAGTTAAAAGTTTTTATACTGTTGCGATATTTTTTTTGGCCGGAGAAAGACAGACTGCACCCCGCGCCTGGATTCTTTCAGAGACTCTCAGTGCCCAGTTCTCATGTTTGCGTGAGAGAAAGACAAGATAATGAAGAATTAGGAATATTTTGAGCCAGATAAAATATAAGACCATAGGGCTTGGCCTTTTCAACTTAAAGGGTTACCTATTAAACAATGTAGTACTAGATGCACGGGGAAAAAAAAAAGGTTTTGTTAGATTTATGTGATTACGGGAAAGCCGCAAGGGCTATCTGCCTAAGGGGAAGCGAAGCCTTCGTGAAGGACTTTCTAAGAAAAACTGGCTTGTATAAACGTTTCTCACAGAGAAAACCACGGAAACGCCCATGCAGCCAGCCCGTTCGCGAGATTCGAACTTCGGACCGAACTACCAGTGTTCAGCGATTTTATCGTTCTGCCGGAAAATAAAAACGGACTAGAAAAACGGGAGGTTTGAAAAGTATACGAAAAAACATCTGACATGGCGAACACTTGAAAATAAAATCTAATTTATTGCTCCAACAAATAGAAAGTCTCTCATATGAAATTTTGCATAATATTTTATTGTGTATAACTGTCCACGTGTTTAAAATGTTTTTCATAACTTATACCAACACAATCAAATTGTTGTCTTTTTATTTTTTTATCAAAAATTGAATTTTATTGAAAAAGTTTAACTAGTTTAACAAGTAGTTTAAATCGTTTTTAATTAAAGAAAATTAAATGTTTATAGAGTTTGACTTCTTCGGATGTCCATCCCTGGGGGGTCGACTGCGACTGACCAACCCAACGTACTTGCTAGATCAATAGCCAGTCTTGACTTCAGGGGTAAATAAACTGTCTTCTCAGGACTAGAACCATCGTTTACTCGGGCTCGGCAGGGACCATACTGGCACTGACTTGTCTGCCCCTTGGTTGTAGGGACATTACATGGTCTGATATCGAAGGTTGTTCAATGGGGTTTGGCCTCCCTTTGGTCAAGGCTTGGGGAGGTCGATGTTTTGACATGTGCTTGAGTTTCTTTTTCGGTGGATGTTCGCTGTCCACCACTGACTTTGCGTTTTTTTAATTGAGGAACGAGACAAAAAGTTTTTCCGGGTTGGCCAGGAGAGTTATGCCCACTCGGAAGACCTCTAGGATTTGGGCAATTAACCGTGTAAGGCTGCCTCGAACAATGCCAAGTCTCGGCGCCCTTTCTTCCTAGTGTACTGTCAATGAAGAATCGGTCTCTGCTTGTGGAACTTTTTTACAAGAACGGCGCGTATGCTTCATCTGCCCTGAAGAAGTTCAAGTTATAAATGTGTATATGACGCGGCTCGATCCTGTGGTTTTATTCATACATACTCTTGGGTTTCGGATATTAACGGCTTGATGCTGATGAAAGGAGAAGCGTAAATCCACATAGCCATATAAGGCCATGTAATTATAATAAGGTGCGCCCAATTCGCCCCACAAGCGAGTATATATTCAGCGGTACTCTCATTAATACAACATAAACTTGAGTAACTAAAAACAAAAATAATAAAACTAAAGAAGCTAAAACATACGACCAATCGGATAAACCCAATTGGACCTCAAACGGTACAAAGAGAAAGAGAGGTTAGGTTAGGTTACTCAGTTATGGCAAAGCAAACGGGGGCTATCTGCCTAAAGGGAGGGATGCCTTCGTGGAGGGCTTTCTAAGGGAAACTGGCTCGTATACACGTTACACACGGGGAAAACCACGAAAACGCCCATGCAGCCAGCCCGTTCGCGAGATTCGAACCTCGGACCGAACTACCAGTGTTCAGCGTCTTTACCGCTCGGCAGCTAGTGGGCCTTTTCCTAACAAGAAAGAGAGAGAGAGAAACTTAAGAAATTGAAATAATAAAAAGAGTGTTAATAAATAATAATAAGAAGAAGAAAATGTGCACACGAAACAGAAACACAGAACTGAAACACACAAAACCACAGAGCTGAAACTTAAGTCAAAAGCACCATTTGATAACCATTGTTATTTATAAAGCATATCAGTTCTCTCTCAAAATCACCAACAAGTCTTCTAATAAAGTTACATTTCTTTCTTATGTAATGAGGCAGACGACAGTTCTCAGCATAATGTTTACTATCATCATGTTCATTACTTGTCAAACACAAACTATTATTTTGTAACTTAAATATATATATATATATATATATGTGTGTGTGTGTGTGTGTAGGTCGAGAAGCGCTCAGTGTCCAATAATGATTTGGTTCAAATCGATAGCATTTCTAATTCGACATTTCGTTTTTAATTCGATTGATTCAAGACATCTCTTTTGTCTATTTGAATCTTTCCATTCCTTTTTCTATAGTTCAAAATAATAATTCTGCATTTGTGTTTAAGCAATTCCTTTGGAAGGCTAGACATCAAGCTCCTCTTCGGCACTAAGCAAGGCTGCCTCCTTAGCCATCACGTCGGCTCTCTCATTCCCAAAGATTCCAGTATGCGTTTTTATCTAATTAAAACAATTTCATGGCGACAACAAAGTTCTTGATATAGTGGTTTAATATTAATAATTAAAAAATTATTGCAATCATAAATGGCAAGAGATTGGAAACCTAAAAGAAAATCACTATAAAAATTAATTACGTAAAGTTCATATAAATTCGTTTAAATCCATTTGAGAGTAGAATGAATGGCAACCAGTTAAGCCTGGTAGGCGGAATTATGACGTTTAAGTTTTATATTACCGTAATGTACTTCTGTACCAAAATAATAGACCACATATACAGCACCGATACCATTCTCAATGCCTGAACGATCTATAAAAATTATCAACCTATCCAGATTTCACCTTTCTTTTCCCATATTCGTAACAACAGGCTATGCAGGCTGTGTGCAATTAATAAATACAGAAAATGCAATAAGTGAAATCACAGAATCATTATATATAAAAAATCACTTTTCTTAGAGCGTAACCTTAATTTATCATAAAACAATTGATAATATATGGAGAGAGGCAACGTGCCAACCAAAACACATACAACTTCACTGGACACTGTCTTAAAGCACCTAGTAAGTATTAGTAGCCAGAATCGCTCTACAGTGAGTAATTTATTCCGTATTCTCTGCAGGACCGCTGCCCTGGAACCCCAAGCTCCATTACCATTTCATTATAAGTGATATAACAAGAGCGTCATATATGGGCTTAATAGTTTTGTACTTTAACCTCTTCACTCCCAGCGTATCCTACATGATCTCTGTGAGCCTACCGTTTGAAATGTAATACAGTAACGAAATATCAATAATGGTCCACCATATCATATTTGATACTTTGAAACGGAAAGACTTGTTTAAATTTTAAATGCGTGTAAATCATATCAGAAAGCTGCGAAACTTACTGAGTAGAATCTCAAGAATGTTGGTATTGTTGTGAAGTATATTATTTATTATTTTGTACTGCGAAAGTTATAAGGTATTTTCTCCCTCCTTCTTGCATTTCCATTCGAGAGGTCCAGGTTCGAGTCCCGGGGAGGGCATTGCTCATTTTTCATGTCTCCTGCTTCAAAGAATCCTAATGCCTCTACAGTGGCGCCCGAACTAAAAGGTGGCGCATGATGATTACTCACCATCAGTATTTGGCGAGTGGATCTGCTAATCACCAATCGCCCTTTAAAAGAGGAAGTGTATAAGGTACAAATAAGAAGAAATACCATCTGGTCTAAAAATAGACCTTATGATCCTATAAGTATATAAGGCATTTTCTTCCTCCTTTCTGCATGACTTCGTGGTGTAACGGTTAACACACTCGGCGCATATTCGAGAGGTCCAGGTTTGAGTCCCGGCGAGGGCATTATTAATTTTTCATGTACTTCTGCTTAAAAAAAAACCTAATGTCTACAAAATAAACTGCGCGATACTAACAAACCGCGTTTACGATTTAGAAATGTTTCATGCTGTGAAAATGGCTTAAGATTTTTGCAGATAAATAGGAACATATGATATAAAATACACTAATATTTAAATTCTTAAGTATTTTACAATAAGAATTATTTAAGTAATAAATAATTTAAGTATGGGAATATAATCATTATATTGCAATTTAACGTAATGTGAATTTTTATTTTACTTTTAAGTATTAGGAGTTTCTGTTTATGTAATAAATAACATTCAAATAACACATGTAAGAATACAAATATTTAGATAAAAAGCAGGTTTTGTAGGAACTATTTTTGCACGTTAGGCTTAACTGCAAAATGGGCTCGGACCCATAGTGACTTTCAGCGCTCCGGGGTCCGGTATACGGGTAAAAATGTTAAAGCCAAGGTTTCTGACAAAAAATTCTTTTTAGAAAATAGAAGTACAGAATTAAGTTTTTTTACTTTCTTGTACGAAGTAAAGGAAGTACTGGAATTACAAAAAACTTTCGGGTATAATATTTCAACGAAAATACCATCCGATCCCAAATCCATTTAAACCATGTTTCTGGGTGCATCTGTACGTACGAACGGAATAAAGGACTTTTTCTCCCGAAACGGATTTAAAGCGCGTTCAGAAGAGATTTTTGTCGTGACGTCTACACATACATGTCGCATAACTCCAAATCGAGTAGCCGTAGAATGTTGAAATTTTGTATATGGGTCTGTTACAACATATAGTTGTGCAATCTCTTTTTCGTTTCAATCGGCTGTACCAAACGTATATATGTAGCCACTCTATTACGCAACTCGGCGAGTCCATTTTTTATTCTTACATGTTGGTAAAATGTACATTTTTTGCTTTAAAAGTAATTGAATTATGTTATTATTATACTCCGGTTAAGATTTTTGTGCCTTTAGTTAATCTGCATGCAATAGTTGTAGAATTATCAGCAATTTAAAAATAGTTTTAGTGGTGCTAAGCCTAACGAGGTCGCCATTTGTTAACGTTTGAAATTCTTAGTAGAACATTGAATTAAGGCAATTTGTGCACCAGTTTCCGTGTCTTTCTGCTGAGTGGAACCAAAAATAAACTTTCAGTTTTGTGCGCCAAAAAATATGTCTTCCTGCCCACTGGCTTTGTGTTTCCGTAGAAACTCTAATTTTAACTGAACAATTTTTTATTAACTCTTTTTAAATGTATTTGGTGTTTTATTTTTTTTCTGTATTTTACGATTCTTAACGAAGATGTTTTATGTATTTTTGCCTTGCCCCTGAAGGGAGAACTGAATTAACTGAATCAGAAATGTATCTCTAATGAAATTCAAGGAAATAAGTTTCAGTGAAATGCAGCAAAAAAATGTGTATTATTTAATGGTCCGTTTAAGAAAGTCATGTAGTGTCCACATCAGATTTTTTATTTACATTTTTCAGATGGAGGTAATTTCAGATTCAATAATATACCAGTAAATCTTAACTTAGGAGGTCTGATATTTGGGGAAAAACAAGAAAAAGACTTCTGAACATTAAACTTCAAATTCTCTTCATTAGATGACTGATGAAAGCTTGAACAGCGAAAAAAAAGTTCTGCTCCAATTTTTTCAATGATACATCATACACAACATACAGAACTGCGTGACACAACAAATAATTTCTATGCCATCAAGGGAGCTGATCTTTTAGCAAATTATATGTAATTGAGTTCTCGAACAGCGGAGGACTGCAGGAACTTTAAGGGCATCCTTTAAAAATAGATTTTTCTGTTTTAACACCTTTATTGAAATGGTACACAGTTCTTTTCTCTTTTAAATAATTCAACAACATATAAATATTCCCTGAAATTTTCTGCTGTTCTAGAATAGAGAGTAAAGATAGATGGCCCTGTAACTGAATCAGATGCCCCCGAGGCATCAAAAGAAATCACAGTAACATGATAATTAATCCTTTTAGTCATCACAATATCAGCAAAAGCATAAGGCCCGTCCAACCGGGTACGCTTGCGAATTATTTTCGCTTTTTATCGGGGGAATGTATTATCATTACGTAGAGTATTAACGCCTCCAAGTCTCAATTACTTCTGATTGGGAGACATCGCAGCAAAAATATTGATTCCACACTAACTTTATTCGGAGAAAGAGTCCCGCTTGTCAACAAGGCGACCTACCTCGGTGTGAAATTTAATTCCACTTTAACCTGGAAACCCCACATTAACAGCGCCATAGGTAAGGCCACTGGGGTCTCAAGAAAACTTGAAAATATCCTCGCATCTACATCACCCCTGGATCTGGCAAGAAAGAGGCGTATATACACCTCCATTCTTCGCCCTATGCCCTATGCTATTTCTTAGAAAAATCACTGGGGCCCCCTGGTTTATTCGCAACACAGATCTACACAAAGACGTAAAACTTGAGGAAATCAAAACATTCATTGGAAGTCTCAATAATAATTTCTACACAAAAGCAACTACCAATGACACAGTAAATTACGCCGGATAACTTCAAATATGAACTTCTGGAGGACGATATTGATCTTAGGCCTTACACCACTCACACTTTCACTTATGACATCTAATTCTCCCTTCATATTTGCATACATATTCATACTTGCATACACTCTTTTTGCATATATATAGTACCTATAATACTCACGGTCACGATCAGTTGAATGGGTCACATGCCATAATCACAATCTCAAAGGTAACATTCTTGCTCTCTTTAACTACATTGGCCAGAGTCATTCTTTTAATAACATGATTCCCCCTCTTCGGAGGGTAACATGTGGTAATTCACGTGATGTCATGGCAAAACAAAATAGTATCATAGTATCATTACGTAGAGGACGTAAATCTGAGTTTGCTGGCGTTCAGCTTTTTCGTTCGCGACGTGAACAAACAGCCAATAGCTAACGGAGTTCTTATCACGTGTGATAATGTTGGAAAATTTCTTATATACACTTTAAATATAGCATCAGAACTACATATAGATGCGTTTTTATTTAAGCAGATCGTTATTGCTTTCATCAATAAAATCATCGGCGTTGTTTAAGGAATCCTCACTTCTCTCAAATAATATATTAGTAGAAATTTCAAATTCTCATTTCTTTACTAAAATTGCATATCCATAAAGTAATGATTCGACCAATTTATCCATGTGCTTCAACTGTATGGAATATCGTAAGGAAGAGGACCCGAAATAAATTACATTTTCTATGAAATTCAATTTACTGAATTAGAAATTATTACAAATGTTCGCTATTTTATACGAGAAGCTCTGTATATATTTCAATATCAAACACATCAAAAGCTAACTCCAATAAAGTAATGCATTCTAAAATCAAGCAGCTGACTGAGACAGAGTATTCAATAAGATACATCTATGAAATTTTCAAGAACAGTTCCAACCGGGGCCAGACGACACTCATTTATGAGTTAAATAACCGTAACTGTGACTTTTTTTATTTGTTCCTTTTTTTTTTCTTTTTCTTTTGGCTGTTAATGGACAGACGATTTTATTTAACACCCATCAGCCCTGCGCCATGGTGGTGTGGCTACAGCGGACACTTAGAAACTCAACGTGGTTAAATCAGACACATCTTTTCCCCATCTTAAGACAGATAAAGGGTGAAGATAAATAAGTAAATAAATGCTTTTAAAAATCACAAATATAATTTAAAACAGTATTTTAAGTGGCAAATCTCTTTCAAGTGGGACAACTTTTTTTACCGAAGTTTTCTGTTTTTGCACTCGATTACCGAATTACAAGTATAAAATACATTTTTGCTAATCAAATTTAATTATTTATGTTTAAATTGTTATGATATTATAGCGCGAATGCATTTTAAACATAGCGAAATGTAATAAAAAAACTTTTTGAGAAATATTTTAAAATTAATAGTAAGTAACAGTATAATGAAGGGTACGCACAAATTTCAGGGATTTATTGGAAAACTGTATTTTAGAGTCAAATGAATATTAGAACAGGTTCAGTTGCCATAAAATTAATTAGTTTCATTAATGTAAGTAAAAATAAATACTAGAACTAAAATATACAAAACAGATACAAGTAAATAAAAGAAAAATAAATAGAAGTAAATTAATACTAACGAACCTTTATTATAAAGGCAGAAATATCATTTACCATTGGATTTAGTCCAATGGTAACCTAGTTACAAAATTTAAAGCTTTTAGACATTTTTCTAAATCGTTTGATGTTTCGAATTCTTTTAGGATGGTTTCAATTCTTTCATCCAATTTTATATATGCTTTTTTTCCTTTTTATTCCAGGGTCGCCTAATTCTCTGGCTTTCAAATTAAAAGACACTTTTTGTGTTTCTTCTTTTAGTATTTTAATTAATAAGTGCACATTAGGCTGGTTTCTGCCAGCGATTGCATTTAATTTGGAATTTCACCCTTCAACAGAATTATTTGTCCTATGACGCTGTCCATATACATTCCATACTTTAATGGGAATATTTGGATTGCCCATCCACTGCTCGACAAAGCAATCAATGAATGTGGTAAGTTTGTCAATGCTAAAAGCTTTTTCCCATACAATGCTCCAAGCATCATCTATGTGTTCTTTAAAAAGCTTTAGAAATCATTCTACAGACATTTCTTATATCTTCGTTCTCTTTATATTCCTTTACTAGATCCATTTTTTGTATCTTACGCCACAAACATTGATTAAAATGAAAGTTACAACCGGAAATAGTCGAACTGGAAAATTCTAACATACAGCTATTGATGGCTGCGGCTTCAAAATCTAATTTTATAATGTCCGGCTTCCACTTAGGGCACCAACGTTTCACTTCCTGAAATATTGCAATGTAAGTTGCTTGTCTATTATCAGGCAGAAATCCAAAAAGCGCTGGATAAACGTTAGTCTGAGTTTCTGTACTCCTTAAGTTGACGTGTATTGTATATATTTGAGCAAATTGTTTCGAACAACTTTTAAATGTTCCATCTAAGAAAAGGTCTTTCTATTTTCCAAAAGGTACCAAGATGTTTCTCTTCCAAATACTAAAATCCTGCTATCTTGGTCATTTTGAAAGTCTAAACGAAGAAAGTTTTCTCCATTAAAAAGCATAAGTGTATCGTTTGCAAACTGAATGTCGTTGGCAGTCCCCAAAGTCTTAGCACTGGAGTATGTCGATATTTTAGTAACGAAATCATAACCTTTCTGATATAATTCTGAAAGTTCTTGAAATGTCTGGGGAACGGGAACTTATGCTTCTTCTCAGACTCTTTTTCTGCAAGTCTCTAACTTCCTTTTAACTTCGATCTCAGCAATGTTGGGCACTCAGGGATGTTCAGTTTTCTTCAGTACTTCGTATTGAAAATTTGTCTTTACATTTCCTTTACAACGATGTGTCTTTTCTTTTACACATACCCCAACTCATTCATAATTTATTTTTTCGATGTAAACAGTGTGGGTAATCATCTACAACTAAACACCCTTTTCCTTTTTTTGTAGTGAGTAATTTTGTTGAAATGGCTATGGGTTCCATCACAGATTTTTTTGACGCTATAAAACGACATACACACTTCATAAGGATCAAACATCTACTGAGAAGCCCTTTTCTTCTAAAAGTATGAGCTTATCTCTTTAGAAGGTGGAAAGCTCCAAACTACACAATAGATGACATGCGACTGATGAGGGAAACAACACAATAGGTGCAAGAATGTCCGCTCTGCCCACCCAACTACCCTCACGTGTCCGCTATAGCCACTGTCCGCTCTGACCATGTAACCTGCAAAGAATTTGTAACTTCAATATGGCGCTTCACGAAACAGTCACATGTGTGGTTCCGTAGATCATCGGAGCGCATGCGCAAATGAATAAACCAGACTTGGCTTTGCCCCTGTAAAGGTTGCCTTTTGGATATACACAGACCAAGCCAGACCGTTTCCGGTTTGGCGTTGTTGTGCTGTCTAAGCTTTATTTCTTCTCCCTACAAATTCTTTGGTAACCTGCGCCACTATGAGTGGCCGGAAGTGGTAGGCATTTTATTATGGAAGCACATAATAGGCGGCCACCGTTGTCCTCTATGAAGGGACGGATAGTTGCAACCATGCCTTCTCTCCGGTATTCGAACCCGAGCTCGTCACTACAGCAGTCAGGGTAACTAACCACTATACCGCTTATCACAGCTAGCTGATTGGTTAGCGCGCTGAATTGCAACTGAAAAGTCCTGTTGCCATTAGTGCAGTATGAACCAACACCACCGAGATTTGTTTGAACGCGTTGCGTATGCGATTTTTCAATCAGCAAACGAATTGGTTTTGATTGATATATGTGATGCGTTGATGGGGTTAGATTATTCAATTATGGCAAAGCACACGAGGGCTATCTGCCTAAAGGGAGGGATGCCTTCGTGGAGGACTTTCTAAGGGAAACTGGCTCGTATACACGTTGCACATGGGGAAAACCACGAAAACGCTCATGCAGCCAGCCCGTTCGCGGGATTCGAACCTCGAACCGAACTACCAGTATTCAGCGTCTTTACCGCTCGGCCATTGGTGGGCGATGCGTTGATGGGAGACAGCCATGAAAACTGGATGCAGGAAAGAATGATTTGCTAAAAAATGTTTAGCTGTTTTATCCTGAAAATTATCTCCTAGTTCTGCATTCACATTTACTTTTAATACAAACGAGCTTCTCACTCTCTTACACTGCTACAGCAAATGAGATAAGGCGTTAGCAATTTCTTTTCTTTAGCGTTAGCAATTAAATTCGATTGCCTTTTAACAGTTACATTTCATTAAAAATATGCTAAATTTGTATTTCTCTATTTATAAATAAGCTTTTTAGCTTACTCATATTTGCAAGCACATCTTTTATTCCGTACACATTTTTAGGTTATTCGGTTAAGGCAAAGCAACTCGAGGGCTATCTGCCTATGGGAAGGGATGCCTTCGTGGAGGACTTTTTGAAGGATTCTGGCTAGTATCCACGTTACACATGGGGAAAGCCATGAAAACCAACCATGTTATCAGCCCGTTTGTCGGGATTCTAGTCCGAGTCGAACTACCAGTGTTCAGCGGCTTTACCACTCGATCGCTAGAGGACCCGAAAACATAGTTTTAGCGGTCAGTCTAAGTTCAGTTGAAACGCCCCCTTTAAAACTAGTTCTTTTTTTTGTGTGTGTGTGTATGTGTAGAAAATGCACTAGAAGCTCAAACAAAGAAGCTCTGCTGAATTTTTCAGATGGTAGCATACTCAAGAGACTACAAAATTTAGTTAAGAACGCATTTACTTGATCGCATATGTAAGCCAAATCTGGCATCTGCGTTTGTGTAATGATAGTGTGGCGGTAACAGTAGTAACTCTGTTTGACTTCTAGGTTACTGAGTTCGAATTCTACGTGCTTTTCTATCCTGTGAGTAACTTTCTTAGCTCTATGATTCAATCGTGAGTTTAGAGTTGCGTTTTATAATTTATTTACGCAATACTATACATTAAATCTAATTATTTATTTTAAGTCTTATATTTACTTTAACTTAGTAATTTTTATTTATTATTCGACGTAAAAATTTATTTTGAGATTTATAACATAACAGGAATTTTAAGCATACTGTCTGTAAATTTACATGTTTCCGTTTTATTTTTAAGTAAATGTGCAATGACTTTAAGATGTTTTATTTATGTTGGAGAGAAGGAATTTTTAAATCGCTGCAAAAGCACTTCCGAAAATTTATATTTTGCGGAGATATTCCTCAATAAAACTTTTTTTTTTTTGCGGAGATATTCCTTAATATATATTAAAACAAAATTTCTATTCGTAAAAAGCACAAGTAAAAAATTAATTATAGAAATAGGTTTAAAAGAAATTATAATTTATATTGCTGCGAAATAATCTACAATATCATTTAAATTCTGAAAACATAAATCAAGTGCAAGTATCAAAATCTATATTAATCAAAATCTATTATTAATTTCTTTTAAACCTATTTCTATAATTAATTTTTTACTTTAATTTGGTTTTTACGAATAGAAATTTTGTTAAATTCAAATTTCGTTCCTTGCAGCAATGGCGCAAGAGAATTATTTAAATTTACTATATTCCTTTAAAGAATAATTTATATATAAACTTATCTTTGTAACTTTTTCTATAAAAAGTGCTATAAATTTAAAACTTAAGAATTAAAAATAACATTTTATGGGTTACGGATAAAATATAACTTTGCACACTGCATTTTAAAACACAAACGAGATTTCTAATAAATTATCCAGCTGTGGACACTGAAGAAAATGATGCTAAAATTTTAATATTACATATTATCTCTTTTCAATTTGGGCATGTTTTAAAAAGATAAATCTCACATCGCAGTCAATCGTATACATTGAAAAGCATAGCAAATTTCGTTCCTTGCAGCAATGGCGCAAGAGAATTATTTAAATTTACTATATTCCTTTAAAGAATAATTTATATATAAACTTATCTTTGTAACTTTTTCTATAAAAAGTGCTATAAATTTAAAACTTAAGAATTAAAAATAACATTTTATGGGTTACGGATAAAATATAACTTTGCACACTGCATTTTAAAACACAAACGAGATTTCTAATAAATTATCCAGCTGTGGACACTGAAGAAAATGATGCTAAAATTTTAATATTACATATTATCTCTTTTCAATTTGGGCATGTTTTAAAAAGATAAATCTCACATCGCAGTCAATCGTATACATTGAAAAGCATAGCAAATTATTTGCTTTTTTTAGGTCTTAGGTCTTCGCTTATTCAATAGGTATACGACCCTAAAGTCTTTACCTATCTATAACTGTCCTTATTAGGAATCCTAAAAGTGAAAAACCAATTCCAAAAGTTGGAATAAACCTGTACACTTGAAGTGTTGAATGACATCCAAAGTGGAAGTGTAACATTGGGCAAAATAGCGATTTAACATCTGAAGTATAACTTTCACATCGTAAATGAAATTTAAATTATTTGCAAATATTGCTAATCTTTCGTAACATTTGCTCTGTATTTTTAAAGTACCAGCTATTATTTAATGTGTTCAACTTTATTTGTTTTGAAAAAGCAGTACATTTTAGTTTTAATTACATATTATTTCATAAATATTTAAGGCTTCTAGAAAGGCAGAGAAATTTTTAAAAATTACCTAAGCTTGTAATTAGAGATGTTCGTAATGTGCATTATAAAGTTACTAATTTAAAAATTGGTAATGTGCTTTACTTTCACAGTTCATAAGCAGAAATAAAAATTCCCAATAAAATCGAATTAAAGTTTCTCAAAAGTGTCCAAATTCTGTAAGTTCAATGCAGATACATCTGGTGACAGTTGCGAACTTTCGTAAGCGTAAATACAACGCAGTATTTTAAAACGGTCGTTCGTCTTCAAATGCGTTTCTTCCAATGACGGTACGTGTTCGCATTACAAATGGAAATGGGCTGAACGGTCGTAACCACTGTAAAATTCAAAGTTTTTCTGTGAATTTCGGTTCATCACTAGCTTTTTGCATTTTTGAAACATGTTTTTTACATTTAAATACGAATTATTTTATTCTTATTTTATCTATTATTATTATTATTATTATTATTATTATTATTATTATTATTTATTTATTTATTTATTTTTTTTAAATTCTAGTTTCAAAATGATCACTGTACACAGACACCAGTAATCCGTTATGATATATCTGCTTTTCTTGTACAAATAATCTCTCTCTCTGCTTTTTTTAACCTCTTTGCAAATTTTATTCCGTGCATGACACAGAATAAAATTTTTAAGCATACAGCATATTTTATGTGAAACGTCTAAAGTTTAAAATCATCCTAAATTCAAAAATAAAAAAAATATACACCAATAATAAAACTTTTTACATATTTAATTCGGCAGCATCAAAGCCATCAACCTCCAACTGATGATAATTATTCTGGTTTAAGCCTGCGAAGATATTTAGTGTCAACAAGAAACAATAAAGAACACGATTTTAAAAAGACAAGTAAGAATTTAATCACTTAATGTTAAATAATAATGGGATAAGGAATATTATTGTTCGAATTACCAGAAAACTTTAATATTGCTTAAATTCAGTCCTTTTCTGAATCTTGTATACTTAATTAAAAGAAAAATAATAATCTAAAGAATTATAGCCCCCCTTTCCTAAGGAAACTTTTAAGAGAATGAATGCAAATGAAAGAGCTGGGTTATAAGGTATCTCTCCCGTCTTATTCGCGTACCTTCATGGTGTAGTGGTCTGCATGCTGGACACGTAACCAAGAGGTCTGTGGTTCGATTGCCGGCAAAGGCATTGTTCATTTTTATCACTCCTGCTTCTGAAATAACCTAATGTCTCTACAGTGTAGAGGTCATAAATATTTCAGCGGAGTTGTGCTTTACCTTAATTACAAGTTCGGATTGCGGATCGTCACTTTATGAGTAGTCTACGACCGATGAGGCTTTTACCACTCCATAGATATCTTGTCTTCTGAGATCGTAAAAATATGAAAAACTAATTTTTGGCAAAGCCAAAAATGACGCATATTAGTTGATAAAAGACTGAGTTGGCAGAAGCCCGAATCCACGATGACGAAGACTGCAGCTTGTGACGTTATAAATTGGGCTATGTGTAGTTGGCTTGAAGTTTAATTTTAGTCTTTCGTTTCAGAAAATTCAATCATCACCTGGGCAACTTGAAAACCAAGTATGAGTTTTTCAGCTAGAGTTTTAGCTTTCTTTAGATTTGAGACGATAAGCAATATATCCTGAATGAAATTTAAAATAGTCTTAGAAAATGTTTATAATTGGTTGCATTTTTTTAGGAATCTGAAGCTTTTTATTTAATATATCGATGTAGGTACTTGAGTTCCTGAGTCTTTAATGAAAGTTAGAAAAGAAAGCCGGGAAATTCTCTCGAGTAATTTTTGGGGTGCGTGTTTTCTTCTTCTTTTTTTTTTTTTTTTTTTTTTTTTTTTTTCTGCAGTTCGGCAATCTTTTTTTGATACTCAGGGTATACTCTGTATGAAACTTACATGATTTTGTGTTTGCACAAGGTGCAGATGAGCTCTTTTTTCGTTTTTACTGTGCCTATTCTGAACTTCTATGCCGCCCAGCCGGTATTGTGGTTAGTGAGCCTGACTACTGTAGGGATGGGTTTGAATTCCGGAGATAAGGCATGGTTGTAACAAAGAAAGTCTATGCATATTCTTTGGTTTTACTATAATACATATTCTTTGGTTGTAACTTTCCTTCTGTTCCTAGAAGCGCTTCCATAATAAAATGACTAATATTTTTGGCCCTTGATTGATGGCCCACAGCGGCCGAGCGGTAAAGACGCTGAACACTGGTAGTTCGGTCCGAGGTTCGAATCCCGCGAACGGGCTGGCTGCATGGGCGCTTTCGTGGTTTTCCCCATGTGTAACGTGTATACGAACCAGTTTCCCTTAGAAAGTCCTCCACGAAGGCATCCCTCTCCTTAGGCAGATAGTCCTCGTGTGCTTTACCATAATTGAATAACCTAACCTAACCTTGATTGACGCAAGGCTAATGGTTGTTAAATAAAGCTCCTGGCCATTAACAAAAAATTCCGAACTTTTGTGGTTCTTCCCGCATTCATAACATCTCTTGTTCATGGAAATATTTATGCTGTGTATGCCCAGACCATTGGCATCGCTAACACTGAGTTGGGTTAGCAGGAAAATTTCCGATACACAGTTCCGTGAGCTGGAGATAAAAAGTATTGCCATTGCTCGCTTTTAATTCATTTGAGTCTGTACATCAAAAATTCGTTAAAGTTTTACAAAATATGAAATAGATAATAAAACAAGTTCCAAACTTGGGGATCCAGATGCGCACATTCGGGTGGAAACGTACGTTATTCAAAATTGGATGGCTCTAGGTACCGTATCATATTTGGAGAAATATATATACATTTATGCAGATTCTTCATTATTTAATTTCTTTAAATATAATACAGGGTTGCAATATTTTGTGGCAACAGCTTGAAAAGTGATTCAGACTTTTAATGTTTCCGACACAAAATCGCAAAACGAAAACAAGTCATTCAAGGCTAAAGCCCCTTTGGACTAAAAAAAATTATTCCCAGCTCGGGAGACTGTGTATCGGAAATTCTAAGGATATGCTCATTTTAAAATTATATTGCGATATTGCTGTTGAATTGAATCTTATGGAAGAAGTGCGAAGAACATGATATTTAATAAATAAAAATAACACACAAAACGCCTCTTTGGGCGTAATGTAAAATCTGAATGCTTTCAGATTTTTTTTAATGAAAGAAGTGACTAAAAGTATCCACTCCTACAAGGCCCAGACAGGGTCTAGGCAGGGACTGGTTGTGAAGTTGCACACGATGCACGTCCCCCAGATCTCAACTTTCAAGGGGCCTCCAGATAGATACTAATTACCAAATTAACTACTACGCAATGACAGTAATTCTACAGCAGAGCCGGATTATCAGAGGCCCTGAGCATTTAAAGATTTTGGTGTATGTTTTTACGCCTGTTTTTTCTTCATTTCTTCTTTCTCTCGATTTTAGCTATATATTCCATGGTAAAATCGGCAAATGGAAATTTTTAGGTGCCCTCAGTCCTGAATACCGATGGAATCTTTTGTGGTGCGTCCCTTTCCTTGATGCTCTGACCACGTGCATATTATCGCTTAATGGTGAATTGCTTAATGGTATTGTTGCTCGCCCTGTTTCATGGTATCTAGTTTGGTTAGTTAGTTTATCTAAATTTTAAGGGGACCTAGTAACCGCTTGAAAGTGCAGCCTGGACACGGGCCCGTTTTTTTCATTTGCGGAACCAGGAGTTGATAATCATGAAAAAATTTTCCCGAAGGGTGCTCAGATTTCTACTTGCTCACTATTCTTTCCCACAAGAGTGATGTCAAACAATAATGTTACACCTGCCCATCAAGTCAGGGCACTCCAATAGCTCAGTCGAAAGTCGAGCAGGACGTCTAAGCCACGCCTTTCATTGAAGGCAACTCCTTCAAAATGACTTTGCGCTTTAGAAAATAATTTTTTTTCGCACGTGCACGCAGATTTTAAGCCTTCTCTTGTGGAATACGAATCAGTTTGTGTGCAAGCATATATTTTTAAACATGTGATAGTGGCAATAAAGGATTAATTATTCCGTCCTTCATTGAATTTACCTCGTTGCGCTACTTAAAAAAGGATTTACCTGCTTTTCGTTGAAAAAGCCAATTTAAGAAAACAAGTGTCGACGGTAAGTTGTTTTTTAATGTATTCAGTTAAATACTATTTATTCATGCGAGTTCGCTAAATATATCGGAAGTCAACTAACTGATTGTCGCGAACAGTTGCGTCCAAGCTACGTTCAGATAACTGTTAACGAAAACGGGGATGCCCTATATATTTCTATGATAAAATAATAAAGAATCTGTATCTATGTGTATATTCCTCGCATTATCGGAAATCAGCAGCAACCCGCCAAATTTTGAACACGCGTAATTCTCTACCTGAATATGCGCTCCTGGAAGCCCAAATTTTTAATTCCCCCCCCGCTCGTTTTATGTTGTATGAGAATTTAATGAAATTTTGATCAACAAACTCGGCGACTGAAAAGCGCTGTGTTGTCACTTAGCAAAACGAAAGACATTATATCTGAGATTTAATCAACAAACTCACCGATTTGAAAGAAATGTGTAGCTGTTGCACGAAGTAAAATATTATTTTCTTCCACGCACCAGTCTGTTGTTATTCGGCAAAATGTAATAAACTTAATTTTTTCTTGTGAAATTGTATCTGTTTTACTGATTAGCAAATCAATTGATTTAAAAGTAATAAATGTAGTTCATTCACTCTGTTATAATTACTAATTGGACTCATAAAATTACATTTAGTTGCACTGCTTGAAATCATTATATATATTTTCTTTTTTTAAATATTAACCACTAATATTTTTGGCAGGAGCAAGCAGCTAGTATACAAAATAAATAAATTTGAAATAAGTTTGTTTATTGCAGAACGATGAAAGGTTACTATCACAAATCATCAGCGTAAAACTGAAATGTCTATGGAAATTATACAAAGGATACAAAGAACTCATGATATAACAGCTGTTATAACAACTGATGCCCACCATTATAAATGCCAAAGGAAAAATAAATGTTTCGAACGAAAATTTTATACAAGTTGAATGATATCGTTTTTTAATGCCATTTGTAGCTGAGTTATTTCATTTCTAATGACAATTATTCTTTCATTATTTTCAGCGTTATTTAATAGTGATTTAATTTACGAAATCAAACAAATTTATTTTCCTGGTTAAACTATTTGAAAATACGGGTAAATTTTTAATAGTATTAGGAACAAATAAATCCCGCCTGGGAACCTCTGACAGTAAAATTTATGGACCCCCTAAGAAACTGCTTAGGTACCTATATTCCAAAAACTTAATGTATGCTAAAAAATTAGATACTCGTAATTATTGAATATTATTAAAATTTAATTAATATAGTGTTCTAAGATTTTTATTTGTACATGTTCTTAAATTATTACATTTGAAATTATCAGTTATTCAGAAGATACTGATAAATAAAACGTTGCTCCGCCTATTTATTAAAACTAATTTTAAAGAATTTTAAATTTAAATTTTTAAAAAATTTAAATTTAAAAAATGCATCGAAGCAAAATAATATATGCCAAATGTTGACTTCTCACTCATCTTCAGAAAGTGTCCTTCAGTTACAACTGTGTTCACAGACAGTGCATTGTTTTGCATTTATATACAGTGTTCAGTGTTTTATTCTCTAGCAAAGACGAAGTTTTATATTTATTTTTTCTTTTTTTCGTTATTTTAGAATTATAAATTATGAATGAGTCGTCAGATGAATTTAATTGATTTTATGAAGCCACTGGCATTGAAATTGCATTTTTTTTTTTCGGTACGCCTCTGTATTGATATGTTTGAACACTATAATCTTTATGTATTCTTCTAAACAAGGTTTTGTTTTTAACCCTTGGTCTTATTTAATGAAAATTCACATGCATATATTTGCAGGCTTATGAGTAACATAGTTAGAGAGGAGTGGCGATTCGTCCCGAGAGGCACATTTTTAGGAGCGATTTTTTTTTTTTTTTTTGAAACATTATTTTATTGGAGTTTCAAGCTGATCGCCGGGGTAGGTGGAGAATAGATTCTAAACTGCCATACGGAATTAAATTGAGAAGAAAGCGTTTTTCTCTATATAAAGTATTCAAAGCAATCGCCCCGTGATTTACACAGCTACCTATCGTTGTTATACCTTTTGAATTCTGTCGGAATTGTTGAATGAAAGCTGCGTATGTCGACGAAATTATGTTTACGGTTGGTGTTAATAAGGAAGAATTCCCCGTTGAGAAAGAAGTATTTCAGAGTGTTGTTTTCATTATTGACAGGGAAAATGAAACATGAGCGGGGAAAGGCACTCCTTTTAAATTTTTGCCATTTATTCTAAAATATGATCTCCAGAACAAAGTTTTCAAATACTGTAATACGTATTTAAGAACTACAAATGTATATTTTGCATTTAAGAAATCTTTCTCTACTGTCTAATTAGAACTGGAATAATCAAATAGACCTCTACAGTGTCATGGATGATTTTGCGAATAAAATAAAAAGATGTAAGGTATTTTCTCCCTTCCCCCAGCATGCCTTCGTGGTGTAACGGTAACGCATTCGAGAGATCCAGGTTCGAGTCCCGGCGAGGGCATTGCCCATTTTTCTTA
>KK116500.1:47561-58323 GCA_000611955.2 Stegodyphus mimosarum
GTCTTTTTTTAATGCGAAATCACTTTGACGTTTTATACGATTATAAATTAACTAAAATGCTTACCGAGCTTTCTTTTTTACAAATTATCAATACGTTCTTGTTTATTTTTACAATGATAAGGTATTTCTCCCTTCTTCTTAGCACGTCTTCGGGGTGTAGCGGTTAGCATGCTGCTCGCGTATTCGAGAGGTCCGTGGTTTGAGTCTCGGCGAGGGCATTGCTAATCTTTCATGTATCCTGCTTTCAAAAACAACCTAATGTCTATTTATACCTATATATAAAACAAAACAAAAATTCATGAAATAGAAATAAGACAAAAGCAAATAAAAATAATCAGAAGAAAATATAAAATGTTAATTTAAATAAGATACATTAAATGCAAGTACAGAACATATACGGGCTGCGTTTGCGCTAGCGACGATAATGGCAGCTGAAAATTACTCCATCCTGTTTGAGATATTATATGCAATACTGAGGCAATTGCGTATGCATTTCAAAATAAAGTGATTTTTTAAACTTAACCTCAGCCCATGCACGGATATGCTTCTCTTCTGGCTATCTAAGGTGATATTCTGCATTCTCTCTGTAAATGAACACATAGTATCAGCACTAAGAATTCCTGATATCACATTTCATTAATAGCATATGGTATAAAAAAGATCATACTGATTATAGAAATAGTGGCCATACCACCTGATACGTAGTATTTTGTGAGCTATGCGCGGAATTTAAATATGAGGAAGACTGGAAAGTAAAGCGGCATTTGCACTTATCAAAAGTTAAGTACGTAAAGTGCACTATAGTTATTATAAAACTGAAGGTTTTATATATAATTTTTGATACCTTCCCTTTTCCAATCCTTCTGAACTAGCATTTCATTAATTTTGTTAATAAGTAAATGATGAGCTGCAAATTTTCTATATAATACTTTGCTTACTTTAAAAGGCCGCAGAATCCAATTAAATAAATTTCTTCAGTATACCTGGGGAGGGGGGGGGTGTATCAGCGAATGTCATTGTCAAGGGCGGATTAGGAAGTTCCGAAATAGAAATTCTGTGAACAAAGGTAGCAGCAGGCTACTGTAGTCTATTAATTTACAGAAGTCTCCTCAAGGGCTTTAATCCACAAACCACATTCTGTCGTAACCAGCTGTAACAGATAGTCAAATCCCCTATGTCCCCTATGTTATCGCTTGCTTTGTTCAGCTTTCTGAAATCTTATGAATAAGCCTGAGTTCAACTATAGTCTCTGATTGGATGGAGAAAATATGTGCTGTTCAGTAACACACGTTACGATAGTAAATAAGGGAGGATAGTAACGATATTTAAGTGTCTAATTTTCGAATAACGGTCCGTAAGAGAGGTGGAGTCTGTAAGGGCTATCTACGACTGCGCTTCGAAAGAAGCCTTTTCTGGGAATCTTCGCTTTCGGCACATCTGAATTTTTGCCTCATTACGCAAAGAAAAAAGTTCTTTGGGGAAAACTTTATGTGGAACAGAGCTACAAGTGAAACATTTTCGCTCAAGTTACAAAATGTCCATAGGTGGAACATTGGTTCTGACGAGATTGTTTCCACTAGGAATCTTTCTGCTTGAGAAACTCGTTTCTCGGAAAA
Organism: Stegodyphus mimosarum; assembly: GCA_000611955.2. NCBI lineage: Eukaryota > Metazoa > Arthropoda > Arachnida > Araneae > Eresidae > Stegodyphus > Stegodyphus mimosarum. The sequence goes on from KK116500.1 coordinate 49,178, forward strand.
GTTTCTTCTAACGCCACGCATTACGAGATGTTGTAAATCCATTACACCCCAGAAGAGCACACATAAGAGAATGCAGTAGTTTCTTATAAACTATTCACTTATTACTTACACCCGATAAAATGTATGTATAAATAAATAAAAACGATTCTTTTTTTTTTTCTAGGATTAGGTGGAGAATGGGGAAGTGATAACTCTTCTCCTGGAGAAGATTTGAAAGAACCGGGTTTTCATATTTTGAAGTCTATAAGCGGATTTATAATAGTATTATCATCTGATGGACAGATAATTTATGTTTCGGAAACTGCCTCGACGCATCTGGGATTATCACAGGTTAGTACAATCAAGATTTCTTCATGAGGACTTCATTCAATCATTAATGTTTGTTGGCCACTTTCTTGGCTATTCCATATCCTTAATAATTTCAACAGGTGTATATTAGTTTTATTTTGTTGTTTCATTCTGAATAACAATATAGGTTATAGGATCCTAATTGTGTAATTTTAACTTCTTCAGACCCTATTACACTGATAAACGAATTATTGTTCCGTCTTCACAAGATTTTGTGCTTTGTATAAAGTGTGTAACAAAGTCTTATGAACAAGTCCGTCTTCATAAGATTTTGAAGAGCAAGGTGAGAAGGTTTTGTGAAGGTTTTAAATAACATTTATTTAATCCTGAACTGAAGAGAAGCTTCAACTTGCGCGTCCATTGAAACCTCCGCCATTTGAGGATATTTAAAATAACATAAAAAATCTATAAATTAAACTTTTTGTTATTTTAACCGTATCGAAACCGTAACCGAAGATTACAAAAATTTGGCTTAACTAAGCTGTGTCAACTTTAATGACACGATTTAACGTTGGCTAGCAAATGGCTAATGCCGGAATATTTGCTGCCAGAGCTAAAAGTAGAAAGTAAAGCTGCAAGCATTGCTGCCAAAAGCTCTAAAACATTCAAAACCCTTGCCTTAGATACCCAATCAATCTCATTTGCATTGTTGTGACGGAACGGAGAAGTAATAGTACACATACATATTATAAATTTGTTTAATAACGTAAAATATCTTAAATGTTTATAACACTAACCGCTTGTACAGCCATCCGCGTATTATAGTTATTATAAAGAATATATAATGATTTTAATGAGTGCAGCTGATGTAGTTTCACGGGTACAGTAGTGAGTAATTAATAGTGATAGAGATGAACTGTATTTATTGTTTCATATGTTAATCAGTAACAGACGAACCACATTTGAAAAAAAAATTAAATATCTTACGCTTTGTTGAAGTGCAAAACACTAGTAGTGTAAAATAAAAATATATCATTTCGGCCAGTGCCAACTCATTTCTTTTATTTGCTGAGTTTTCTGATTGAGTTTGAAATGTCGATATCTTGCGTTTTGCTAAAGTTGTTTTAATAAATTTCGTTATTACTGAATATAAGTAGTGATGTGCTTCTTAATCAAAATTTCATTAACTTTGCACAAAAAATAAATTTCTGAATCCAAAATTTGTACATCGAGGTGTCATGGTCGAGTAGAAGACTATGTGTAGTCAAACTTTGGTGGCATAACATAATAATGATGAATACTTTAGTGACGTATAATTGTTTTTCATGCTTACTGAGTTTTTGCCATAGAAAAATGTTCGATGTTCTAAGGGCTCTGCATATCAACCATTCACCGTCACCGTATTTTGTATTTGTGACATGATGTTAAGCGGTTGTCCACAAACTGAGTAGTGAAATATTTAAATCTGTATGTAATTAAGATATTAATTTAGAAAAAGATTTCTGATGTTAATAGATAAAGTGGCGACTATTGTTGCAATGAAACGCTTCTATTAATGAAATTTTATCAAAAGGAAGTCTTGCAATAAATTCGTGTTTACGAACACTGGCAGGCTTGAGTGTTGGCGCAGAGCCAGTTAATAGCATTATTTGCAAAAATTAAAGTGAAATTCTATTTATATAACGATATTTTCAATATGACTACTGAAAGATTATGATTCTGGGGCGCTCCACTCGTCGCCGAAGAAGTGTATTGATAAAACCGCTTACGTTAGATTACGTATTACTGTTTTTGATTCGATCGGTTTAACGTTCAAGCTACGACACCGAAGTTCAGGAGCTATATCCTCGGCTCAAGAGGACGCAGTTCGCGGGTTCCCGGGCTGAAGCACTATCCAAGCATCAAGCATTTGAAGATTTTCGAACCTGTATGAGTTTCGAAAATATAGTTCTCGTGGATAACATCAGGTTATTTCAATGAACTCTAGCAATAATTTAGTAGATTCAAGTAGTGAGCTCCTAGAAACCTCTGCAAAGGAATGTCACAATGTAAGAACCAATAGAGATAGATAAAATCAGCCTAAACTAACTGCTGCCAGCCTAATAGGGCAGAAGGTGCTGAGAATCCGTACAATCAGAAAGAAAAGCTGATATGCAAGACACTATTACAATAACATATAATATCTATGGATAGCAGGCAGTCTATCAAATAAAATAAAATAAAAAAAAATAGCATAAAAAGACCCAAGGCAAAGACAAGAAAGTTCAGGATGTTAGTATTTTAGCCAATTAACTGCTCAAGGCTACAATTACTTCAGCCTTCGTAATGCCTAAAGAAATATCACATCTGACATAGGCAACGTTGTTTGAAAGGAAAATAGTTGACTGTTATATATTTTACGACATTGTATCAGTATATGCATTTATTGTGCGGCATGTTTTTATTCATACATACAGTAGAAATGCTTTTACTCTTTGATATAAAAGTGCTTTTGCTCATATAGAATTTTAAACTGAACTTACAAAGCAAACTATGGATTTCTCACATCGTATGTCTTCCAAACGTGATGTGCTTAAGCAACACTGTATCGTCAAACGATTATGAAGTATTTAGATGGGTCGAGAAGTATGCTTAGCTTATTTACAAATATTTACTGAAAATTTATTGAAAATTTTAATTCATAGCTGCATCAGACTTTTCACCGAAAGTAGGATGTTTGGCCAACTGGAGCGCGGATAAGACACAATACATCCATTTCATTTTTATTTTTGTTCAAGAATAGTCTTATTGGTAAGCACTGCTCACAAGAATTATGGACTAACATGGTAAGAAATATACAAGTAATGATCACGAGTTTACCAGAAATTTTTTAAAGACTGAAATTTGCTGTGTTTTTATTCCTTTTGGAAGTGTGCAAATAACAACAATTCAGCAAAAATGCCCAAAGAATTTCCCAGGGACTTAGGAATTTAATGAATGGTAAATTTGAATGCATTTAAAATCATCAAAACTAAAGAAACCCATTGCTACATAAATTGCATTAAAGTGCAGAAAATATTTAATCAATATGGAGATATGAAGTTACTTTCTTATGCCTGCATCAGACTTATCATTTTGGAGTTTATTCCTTATTATTTTTCCAATGAAACCTTAAAAAAGTTCTATGTTTTAATCATTAATTTTATATAATATTTTCTTCTTATTTTAGCTCGATTTGATTGGCAACAAAATTTATGACTTCATACACGAGGGAGATCACGAAGAAATGGCACAGATCCTGAAATTTCAGGAGGAAATTCCTGTTCAGAAATCTTTATTAGAAGGTAATAAATATCAAAAATTCACAAACCATTACACTGTATATTTAGTTCATGTTTTAGACCTTTAGTTAACAAAATAAAAATTCAGAGGAAGCTTACACATTTTAGATCGACTTCGAAAAGAAATTTAAAAATGTAAATGTTTTGGAATAAAAAATTCTGATAAAACTTCTTATTTGAAATGAAAAATATTTTCTGCAATTTTAAAATTTATTCTTTTAAAACATCGCATACAGTGTAAAGGATATGTTTTTCTGCTTTCCGAAAAGAAGTATTCCTATTCTATAATTCAAAAATGCTGTCAAATAGGTGGTTTTAAAATTTCTGAGTGTAAAGTAAATAGCATTATTAACTGGAAAAAGAAAAACATTCAGTCATCATTTCTACACGGAAGGAAGTTTCCAGTCGCATACCGGAAAAAACTAAGCACATTTTCTAATGTTTCTAAAGTTAAACCGTTAGTAAAAATAGAAAATTCGCCAAACTAAAAATAATTTTGAAGTCTTTAAATACATCTCTACAACAATAAATAAAATGATAACCAAGATTCACAACTTGCAAACGTAACTAGAGCTCGAAAGCTAGAAAACGTAATAAAAGCTTTTGCGAAGGTTAAATGTTGAAGAAATTGTGTAACCATCTATGAAAACTATTTAGCAGGCGATAAATGGAAATACATTGTAGACCTCGATGAAGCCTGAGTTTATCTAAACAACTGCAATAAAGAAAGGTCTATTTATCATTGGAAACGAAGAGAAAAAAGAAGTACAAATCTGGTTCCGTCAATGCAAAAAAATGTTTAAATCAACTCACCATACTATCAAGAGAAGATTCTACATACGATAAGAAATTGTTTCTTTATCCCAATGACCTTCAAAGAGTGACACTTGATGAAGTCAGCAACAAGCCATACTTCGAAGATTACCATTACATCTCTGCAAGAAACGAAAACTGACACAGATTTTGCACATATACATTTCAAAGTATTCCTGCAAAGCCCCTTTACGTTTCTCTTATGGACAAGTGTGACTTCGATTTATTGATAAGAGGCCTTTCTAAGCGCAAGCCTACCACAATTGATGTAATCTGGAAAATAGTGGAAGATAAATAAAATTGATACCAGTGGAAATTTTATGAAAAGCTCTTCTAGGATGGAAGCTATGATTCAGACTTTTAATCAGGGAAAAGGCTATCAGATCGAACATTTAAAAACATACTCTTTATACTTTAAACATTAAATAAATGCCCCAGAAATAGTTCTAAAAACGTGTAAACATCCTCTGTACTAATCTATATTTTAATATATCAGTGTATATATAAAAATTACTTTTAGGTATATTTTTTATTATACGTACACGCGCACGCACACATATACATACTGTAGTGTGCGTATAATAGATTGAATGAACATAGAACCGATGATAGCCAATCATGATAAAATTTATTTTACCGAAAGAAACACTTCACAGTTCTGGAACTTTCCATAAAAATGTTTGTGCAGCTCTTCAGTACTACAGTATCACAGAGAACAATCAGTAGTCACACTTAGACAGCTTAACTAATTACACTTAGTAGTTACACTTACAAACTACAAAGAACGTTAAACTCAACGTAATGCAAAGCGCATCTAAAGAGAGAAGCTCTGTTGGAAGGGCATCTAAAGAGCGAAGCTCACACGGAGATGTTTGAATACTCCGAACTTTCAATGAACTAAATAACTGAGAAACTGTTGTTCTTTCCGCTATTATATAGTTTTCGCCCAGCCGCCAAGAAATCTCTAATTCGTTCCACTTCTCGAAACTGCTGGAAGGCATATGAAGGCCGAATACGACTACAGTTACATATAGCGATTAGTTGCATTTATTCAATCACAATGCAGATGAACAGGGACCGGACCCAGGTGTCACCAAATATTCGTTAAGTTTGGCTACTTTTGGCGATGTCTCGCCAAATTCGGAGATAAAATTAGTGTCCAAAATCATCGGTAACTTGGCGATATTTTGCCCATTTAGCGAGATAGCCATCCACTTAATATTAAATACGCTTGTCCTTGTAATATTATTTTTCCGGTAGAAATTCGTCTCTTATGAACATTTGGTGTTACACTATACAAAAAAATACTACAATTTCACACATAATTTCACTAAAATTATTTATATATGTACAAAATTCATAACATATGCATATACTTGGCTATATTTATTGAATTCAAAACATAATCAACATAAATTCAAAATCGTATTTACCATTGAAATAATAAACTGCGACAAAAGACTTTAGTAAAAACAAAAACTATTGGAAAAGTCTGCAATCTCCAGACAAAGCAATGCTGTGTAAAATCAAAATTCGTTAAAAACTGCATAATAAAGGCAAATGGATTTTACATCTCCCTGTGCATCTTCAGCATCAGCATATTGGCTAACAACAGAAGTAAATGAAAATGGTCTGTTTCTGAAATGACAAGCGCAAATACATGAAATTATTCTTAAATCAGAAGAATATAAATTAAAATAATATGAATCAGTTTTGTATGGATTGGACTGATGAAAGCATGTATTGAAATCAATATCAGTTGAAGCCCTACAGGCTGAAATAGAAGTTCATCAGTTCAACCCTTGCAGGCTGAAATAGGATAGACAGCTTGCTCAAATTCAAACACAGTTAAACGGTCAACAAAAATGAAGTGAAAAAAAAAACTGGAATAGTATAATAGTATAAAAAACAATTTAAAATTTCTGAAATTTTTCATGAAATATCTTATTCATAAAAAACAGTGCAAATAAATAAATGCTGTAATTTGGAATAAGCAAGTAATTTCTTTAGTAAAAATATAATTAAATAGATGTCAGAGCTTCGTTTTGAGAATAATAAAATTAATAAATCTTATAGAAAGTTCCAATTAATGATCTTTATGTTAATTATTTACGAACTCAAATTATATAAATACTTAAAGAATAAATTAATACCAGCATTCGAAATACTGGAAAATTTCTTTTAAAACAAAAGAATTTAACTCTAGCAATTGTAAACTGAAATCACAATTTTTTGTGGTTACTAATTTAATAAAAATCACCCTTATTGTAAAATACTAAGAATAGAAATAGATAAAAATAAAACTACTATAGAAAGAAAAAGCATAGGGAAAATTTTTTACCTCAAAACTTGAACAGTTTTTATCTTAATTGTTGAAGAATACATGTAAAACTATTCTTATGAATTGTAGTAGTCTTAGTATTACTTTTTCTTAGTTTAGAGTTTTCTTAGTATTACTTTTTATGTATACAACCTCTTTTAAATGAAAACTACTACAACTATTAATAGTAATTCACACTAAAGTTAGTCTGTAATAGTAGCTGCGTCAGCGGACTTCATTTCTTTAATTAATAATTGGAAATGTTTTACAAAGTATGTTAAACTAAGCAAAAAGAAAAGAAATAATGGCCAATAATTGGAAATTAACGCAAATAATGTTCAAACTAAGAATAACACTTTTTGAGTTATATGATGACATAAAAAATATTTTTCGTCAAATGAAGAAACATAATCTCCTTGAAAAAAAAATCATAAAATACATTACAAATTATAATGTTGTTTTTGTCGGGTCTATGATAAAGCCTACTCAAATAGCGCCATGGGAGAAGATAACAGCTCTGACAATCTGGAAAATGTTATCATGGTAGAGCAGGGATGGGCAAACGTTTTCGTTCGCGGGCCAAAAATCGAAAAAAAAAAGTTCGGCAGGCCAAGGTAAATTTTTCTAAAATTTTAAAAACATATACAAGTATTACATTTAAATATGTTAATGAGAAGAATGAAATTGCGCTTTCATTTTTAAAAGTTTCTTATATTGAGGTTCGAAGTGAGATGTACTGATTCTAAGGAACGAGGCTAACTGCTCATCTGTCACTCTACTTCTTAAATAATTCTTTCTAAGGTTCATTGTTGAAAACATTTGGTCACATACATAAGATGAAGCAAACATAGCACTGATTTTGTGGGCGTGAGATATTAAATTCGGGAAACTCACTTTCGATAATGATGTTATATTCTTTGAAGACTGCTAGAGTTTCATTGCAGATGAGACACACTGGTTTATCTTTTACAACTATAAAAAATAGTTCTAGGTCCATTCATCATTAAAAGCATGGCATTCTGAATCAACTTTACGTTTTTAGTAGACATTTTGGGGTTGAAATATTTTACGAATAATCCAAACAAGCACTGGCTACGCTATACTTTTAACAATTTCAAAACCACTATTCACAATGATGCTATATGTCCGCAATCTTTCCATACGCAATCAATAATACTAGAATTCGCGACAAAAGAAAAGACCGCTGGCTGGAGCTTAAAATGCGCAGTCTGCCAAATGTGAGGTCTGATTCACTTATATTGGATTCGCATACTTCTCCCCGAAAAACAGATAACGATTCTTAAGCCTATCTACAGCATAACTACCAAAGTACTTCCGCGTTTAACACTTTACCGATTGAAAGGTGTTTGTGCTTGCTATTTCCATCGATTTATGTTTTGTAAAACAAAAATAGAGACAGTAAAAAGATCATCAATAATTTGAACAAAAGGAAGAAAAAAAGTAATATTTAAACAAAGTAGAAAAGGAGATGGAGATATAATATTTAAATATATATTTCTTTTAATTTGCCTCGGACCGGCAAATTAAGATTCTATCCGCGGGCCGGATACAGTCTTCCAAGGGGCCGGATTTGGCCCGCGGGCCGTAGTTTGCCCATCCCTGTGGTAGAGGGTCGGTCTGTTAAACAAGACCCCAATATTTCATAGGAAGCCTGGAGGAAACATTGGCTCTTGGAAAATGGAAAATTTGTTGTGATCGAGGCAGAAAACTGTTCTAGTATCCTTGACAAATTGCATAGCAGATGACCTTCTCAGTCTAGTGCCGCTGTTATCGATTTCAAAGCTTTTGCTAGCGATGTGTTCTGGTAGACAGCTTTTTGTCTTGTTTGTAAATTTTCTTGCATTATACTGTCTTTCGAGGCCACATTTCTCAATTACTTTTAAATTACTGTTGGAAGACACTGCATTGGTAACGATTTTTGCGGCCTTTGCCTGGAAACTTACTAAAATACCCAAGAGAGTCCTGGAAGTATGAACCCAATGGGAGAAGCATGCTTGAATACCCAAACGGAAGAACCATGATCTGTCTAATTAATGAGGTGTATGTTGTTTTAATCGTCTCAGAAAAAGCTCTTCTCTTTACTCCGCTGAGATGTATAATAATTCTTTACCTTTTCAAAGCTTTGTCAGCACAGATTTTGACATGCTCAGTAAATTTCACATTTCTGCATCTATGGTGATCTCAAGTATTTTAAGCATGATGTATTTGCCTTCAATGTACAATTTTGGGTTCATCAAATTTCTATGATTTCTGTTTGTTGAAAAGACACTGCACTAGTCTTTTCACCACTGATCTGGAACTTTAAGCTCTGTTTTCACCTTACGATCCCATTTAGGGATTTCTTACGATCCCATTTAGAGCATTGTTTCAGATTCATGAACATT
>KK116500.1:59558-93067 GCA_000611955.2 Stegodyphus mimosarum
ACAAGATATGAAAAAGTTTAGCTTATTCATAATTCTACTGTAGAGTAGTCATTAGGATTTTTTTTGGAAGCAGAAGAATGAAAAATGAGCAACGTCTTCGCCGGGAATCGAACAACGGACCTCTCGGTTACGCGTCGAGCTTGCTGACCACTACACAACGAAGGCATGCGAAGAAGGCGGGAGAAATACCTTATATACTCCTCCTTTTTAAGGGCGGCTGAGGTTTTGGGGAACCAGTCGCCAAGTTCCGGTGGTGAAGAATCATCAATCCCCACCTTTTAGTTCGGGCGCCACTGTAGACATTAGGTATTTTTGAAGCGGGAATATTGAAAAATAAGCAACGTCTTCCCCGGGAATCGAACCACGGACCTCCCGGTTAAGCGTCGAGCGTGCTGACCACTACACCACGAAGGCATGCGAAGAAGGTGGGAGAAATACCTTATAATGCAATACAACTTTCGAAATATTATTACGATTACAATGTGCCGTAAAAAACATATTCAGCGAGCTTGCGATATTTAAAGTATTTCAACAATCGGTGCAATCATGCACAAGCACCCTGGTCAGGGCTGTCTTAACGTATGGCCCTCGCTAGGCATCTAAAGCCTCGTTAACATGCAACGTTCTCTCGCACAGCCATCGTTTGTATTAGGGAGAAAAGGGGATATGAAGCAGTTTCGCCTTCGGTTCGGATGCAGATCGTCTTCCATTCCTTACCTCATAAGCCACTGTGAGCAATGATGTCACAAAAGTGAACCTGATTGGAGGATTTCTAATGTTTGTTTATATCTTTTTTGACATTGTTTATTATTGCTATAAAACGCTATCAAAGTTTAACTCTTTAATTACTTAAAATACAGCTAAATTAGTTCAAAATGCAATTTATATAATAGACCAAATGGTTAAAAGAAGAGAAGAAATCACATATGCTGCAAAAGATTTAAAGTAAAATGCTTTATGACTGTTAAAATTTCAAACTTTCCTTTTTGAAAAAAAGGAATAAAACGACATGTTAATATTATTAAAACTGATTATGACCTGTTTTCAGTATTAATTATGAATTTTAATATTGATTATAAATGCTTTAGAAAATATAATTCATGTATTAAAATTGTTTTGAAGATATTTTACAAAGATTTTAAATAAAAGCTTTGAATTTATGTTTATATTAACGAAAGTAATAACACCAGGTTTTATTTTATATATAAATATGTATGTACTTAAATTCAATTATAAAATTTTTAAGAAATTTGAAATAATTTAATGACCACTTAACACAGTTTACATTCTTTAGACTGCGTTTTCTCAGTTTGCATTTTTCAATAAATCCTTTTACTTAAAAATCCTAAAATTTATGCAGATATGGACTAAATTATTTAATATTTTTACTGCTTAGTTAAAATTATATTCTTTGTGGAAACAAGGATGAGTTTTGCAAAATACTGAGAAGAAAAATTATTTGAAATAAAAATGTGATTGAAATCATATTTATTTCAAAGTTTTTACATAAAAATGTTCTTACTGTTTCTCAGAAACTAGTTTATTAATTGCAAAATACATATTTAGAGTTATTAAGAACACCGTAATAAATACAATAAAAATTTTGAGGAAAAACATTGCAAATTGTATGAGAAGAAAGAAAATTTAATCGTTAAATTTACCTTAAAAAATTTAAATTGAAAAAATTACTGGCAATTTTTTTTACAGCTTAAATCATTTTGTCTTGCAATATTCGTAAAAAGAGGATGAAAGTTCATAAATTAAAAAAGAAAAAAAATCATTCAAAAGGTACCGAGTCTCTCGCCTTGAAGGCGATATGCACGTCTGAGCGCCTTTAGTTTTAATTTGAACGGTATTTCTGGAATATTCAGCATCAGGTAACCTTCTCTGTACTTGTTTATAAATTTTCGTATCTCGTACGGTTCCATCTAATTTTTTTAGATGATATCGCATCCTCAGATACCTATCAACTCGATTGTTTCGCTGACTTTCAAATGCATATTACTTTGAGTCTTCCCTTGGAAAATTAAAAGTAAGTCAAATGCAATTTTTAAATAACCATCAAGATGACTTAAAAGGTCTTTTTTTTTAAAATTTATTATTATTTTGTTCCAAACAGTAAGTCTGGACACAGAGGCTTGAGGACAGCCTTTTTCCAGATAATAAATCTTACCTTCGGACCTAAGCTGAAATTTAGCTCTCCTCCCTTTAAGAAGCTTCTAAGCAGTAATATATTTAAGTAGCAAATAGATGAAAGTTCTTCAATAAACAAAAAAAAAAAAAAAAAAAATCATTGAAATAGTAGAGTCCCCTTTAATCAATTAGTACTTGAGAATTCACATGGAGTACTAGAGCTTCAGAATAACTCTCGACCACAAACGGCAACGTTAATCATATTACAGATCAACAATTCGTGATACGAAGTTGCAATTCCTCCTCCATACTCTCCTGACATTTACCCAAAAATGTATCAGTTTTTTTGGTCCAAGATAGGCTTTGCCAACCTCGCATCAGTTGCTTGTACGGTGAAGAATTTCAGCATTTTCAGAGACACCGATTTTTTACAAACATACCGTAAATGACTTTGCCATATGTTGGCAACAATGCATTGATGCTGCTTAAACAGGTAATTTCCTATTTTTCATACCTTTCTTTTTAAATCATTTTGGAAATCGACCTTTCATTTGCAACAACCCAGTACTATCGAATTATTTAATAAATATATATTTCATTAATTTTTCATGAGGATTTTCAGCTACTCACATGCTTAGAGATCACAACTTTGTAACCTAGTTTTGACTCCAAAGTTTACTTGCTTTCTTGCGCGACGTGACTTTTGTCTCTCGTCGCTTTCCATTAGCCTGGCACAAACGCAGTAAAGGAAATAATGGTATCCACCCCTTTTACCTCACTTTCTTTACCGTTCCTGGAGTTTCACCTGGCAGCTCATCAAATTCATGGGCCTTCAGTGACTTAATTTTGTTATATAGCTTATTAACGCCCCTTTTGGGGCCACATAAGCAACTTCGTGATAGGTATCAGTATTTTCAGAATGATATTGGGATGTTGATCCATAATGAAGAACAAACTTGGTAGCTGAGGCAGATTAAATGTTCCTTTTTATTTCAACGGACACTTGCGGCGACAATTCACTTAACAGTCCATTCGTGCCTGTTTCAAAGATACTACTTTTCTAATAACTTTGTGGTAAAAAGAGAAGCGGCAAGCTGTAGTCTAGCTAGGCCAAGGTGCAGAAAGCAAGTGCATTGTGTTCAGGGTGAAATTTTAATTCAGAAGGAGTTAGTTTCAGTTTCAATGCATTTGATTTGATAATTAATAAAGCTATAAAATTATTATTGACTGAGTTTTAATTCCATTTACATCACCAGCTTAACGTAAAAGTCACATGACATGATTAATCTCGAAATGACGCAGTTCGGAAAAGTTATTATTATTTTTAGAATAGAGAGGGCATATCCAAGCTAAATTTAAGCATTAAGGGGCTACTGCTAATTTCAATTATAGTTTATATTTACATGTTTTCTATCTTACATATTTATATGTGTACATATATATGTATATAAATATTTAAAGAAAAGCTTAAATTTGCATTATCTTTCTTTCCTTCTTATTTTAAGGAAAGAAAAGGCTGTTAAAACGTCTTTCCTATTTCAGATTATACATTTCAGTGGCTATTTGAAGCTGAGATCCGTACAACTGCAGGATGTCAATGTTGACAGTGCAGCAATTCATAAGCCGCAGGTGGTTGGATTGGTTGCTATCGGTCACTCTTTGCCCCCTCACAATATCACTGAAATAAGGATGTCTACAGACTTTTTCATGTCTAGAGCAAGTCTTGATTTCACTCTCCTTTACCTAGAATCCAGGTTTAATATCACTTCTTTTCATTTATGAATATAACTTTTGCATAAAATGTTTAATTGACGATGCAGTTTATAGCCATATGTATATTTTTCTTAAGAATTATACAATACTGAAATCTACTGAAAAAATATTGTGTAAAATAGGTAGCTACAACTTCATTAAATGTGATTATATTCAAATAATAATATAAGGTGACACTCCTGGCTTAAAAATATTTTGGGCTTAAATCTGTACGGATGAATTCTTATGCCGTATTAAGCGTAAATCCGTATACAGATTAACAGGCAAGATAAGCTCTAAATTGGTACAGTGGTTGTGATTCTATTTTTAATAGTAAATTTCTGAAGGAAAACATTATTCGCAGTCTTTGAAGTATATATATAGTTTCTTGCGAAAGTTCTCATTCTACATTTCCCAGAGAATCGTACTACCATACCACAATTAACCATTATACACCATACCATCATTGACAGTATGCTAAAGTGAACGGGAAGGTTTTTATAATTCTCTGCTGAGCAGGTACGTTGTACAGAACCAAATTACTTCAATGCTAAATTCCAGTTCCTTGTAGACAGTCAGGCAAGTAACGCTCCGTCTTAGACCTACAGTGAAATAAAACTGAAGTCAGAATCAGGTTTAAAATAAAACCTTTTATTAGAACCTTTTTATTAGAGCTTCAGTTTAAGGGTTTGTACGGGTTGCGTAGTTAAATTCTTATATAACAGAATAATAAAGAAAAAGGTGTAAATTCACACGCAGGAGCAAATAGTGTTATTGGAAATTCCAGAAATTTTCTGATGCGTCTGTACCTGCGGCGCTACTTTGTTACTTGATATCCATGCTTTAAAAAAGATGGAAGATTAATGCTAATTGTGTAGTTCATGTTACAAAAAATTATAAATTCATTAGGAGAAAAAAAATAATTCCATTCTAAAAAAAAAATCGGAAGACAAGCTAATAGTTACTGTATTAAACTCAATTTCTTAACACAGTCGTCGTTGGCTCATCGCAAATTCATACTTCTGCGATCTAATTCTTTACTCTATTTCATAAAAGCAAGGAGTTTTGATTACCTGGCAACAGGATGATTTCATAAAATGTTAGAAAGATGCCGGCATCTTGATGCAAATAGAAAACTATTCTCCAAGATTAACACCTTCACACGGGTACTCTGGCACCCTTGATGATGGTTGCTTTTTTCATGATACCAAACTTCGCAAAGATACTGGCCGGACATTTGTGTCTTTTTGTCAGGGCAACTTTGCGCTTTGGCGAGCGATTGCCAGGTTGTAAAAAGTGCCCACGCGTTTGTACAAGCTGGCGATTGTTCGCCAAAATTAAGACCTTCACATAGGCGGCTCAGACGCCTTCTTGAGGACTGCTTTCCTCATAACACTGAACTTCATAAAGGAGCCGGTACAATTTTGCCAATATGATGTAAAACCCTAGCGCCTTTAAACAATCTGTAAACTCCGAAAAAATTAACGTCACCCTTTCTCGAGTTCTCGCTCCTGTTAGACCATAGGTTCCCAACCTTTTTCGAACTGGTGTCCCCTTTTCTAGTGAATATTTCAATACCGCCCCCCTAGAGAAATAAGAGCGTACATAATGCATGGTGAAAACAAGAATTAAATAAAAAAAATTACTAATAGATAGAATGTTGTTGGAATTGAAACGCTACTGAATTTCTTCGTTATTTAAAAAGAAAAATAAAAGTTTTAGCTTACCTGTTATAAGGACAGGCAGGGGTTTTGATGATACGAAATAATCCATAATAAACTATTGCTTTCTAAATAAATAAATTGACAGTTTCAGAGAACACTCAAAAGGCATACTTAATTATTATTAAAAAGTATTTTTATTAAAATTTAAAGGCATCGAATTTCTAACTTAACTAATGAGAAGGCTGAATTTGATGCATTTTAAGAAGCTTGTTAATATCAGGCTCGATTTTACTTAAAAACAATCGTAAATCGCCGCGTTCAGTAACATGGAGCCGATTTCTCTTTTTCGTTACCAATGTTGCTACAGCACTAAATCCACGTTCTGCTAAATATGAAGATGGGAATGCTAGCAGAAATCGTTGCACAATCGACCATAATCTTGGATACAATTGCGAAATCGACTTCTGCAGCCAAAATTCTTGGTAGCCATTCTTGAATTTAATTTTTAATTCCTCATTTGTCGTCAGTTCTATCAGTTCTTCTTCTAACTGAGATGGTCCTGCTGTGTTGACATTGGAAAAAGGATCCAAAACCCAGTCTGGTATGTCCATGTTTAAAATGTCCTCGAATCGTTCCTTGAAGTCATTGTAGAGGTTTTCCAAGTGCTGACAGTAAACAAGCAAGTCGTCGTGCTTGAATGATACTGCTGATAAACATGGGAAGGTATGGAATTCACGTCTGCCTATATTTCTTTTATATAATAGCAGTTTAGACACGAAAGCAGCAATGCTATTTTTAGTCTTAATCAAGTTTAAGTCTTCTCCTTGAAGTTGGAGATTGACATCATTAAACAATTTATAGAGGTCTGCTAAGTACGCAATATCGTTTTTTGATGCGATGAGGTTGTCGCGCAATTCCGTGTCTTTGTTTCCTAGGAACTCTATCACAGATTCAAACAGATTGTAAAATCGAGTCAAACAAGTACCTTTTGAAAGCCAGCGCACCTCTGTGTGAAGCAGCAATCGGTTGAAATCTTCATCATTTGCAATGCAAAGCTGACTAAATAATCTGTCATTCAACGAGTTACTTCTGATTTTATTAACTGCTCTTATAACATATTGCAGTGATGTATGGAGACGTTCGCTCAAATTTTTCGCAACCAAATGCTGTCGATGAATTACGCAATGCACAGCAAGCACGTCCGGAACTTTATTTTTTAAGCATGCTATGAAGCCTTTGTGACGCCCTGTCATAGCCGGTGCGCCATCCGTAGCAACCGACAAAATATTATTAAAAGGAATTTCCTTTTCGTCAAAAAACTTTTGCAGTGTATCAAATATGGTTTCTCCTTTTGTATCTGTTTCCAAATTGGTAGCAAACAACATTTCTTGACATATTTTTTCATCTTTGATAAACCTCACGTACGACAATAACAATGCTTCATTGGTTGGTAAAGTGGACTCATCCAGCTGAATTGAAAATTGACAAGTCTGCAGATAATTGCACAACGATTCTTCAATGTTTTCAGCCATCTCATCAATTCGTCTTTGCACAGAATTATTGCTCAAAGGAATTTTTCGGATAATATCTGTAGCTGGTTTATGGAGCACGGTGGTTATTACTTCTTTAACTGCTGGTAAAATTAAATCTTCCCCAATAGTATGTGGCTTGCCTGTTTTAGCAATCAACAATGAGATATTGTACGAAGCTCGAAGTCCGTCATCGTCTTGTTTAGAAGCTGATGAAAATAATTTTGATATAGTTGGCTGATTTTCAATCTTCTTTTTTATCTCTAGAAAATAGGTCATATCTCTGTCTTTCTTATCCGGATGCATTTTATTAAGATGATCTTGAAGCCTAGAAGGTTTCATCGCTTCATTCGAAAATGTTTTTTGACAAATAAGGCACAATGGAGATGATGGATTTGAGGGATTTTCGATAAATCCGTATTTTATATAATCCGCACTGTACTGCCGCCTCTTCTTTTTTGCTTCCGACATGGGTTTTTCTTTACTTATACTTGATCCAAGTTAAGGGAGCTGCAAGGGATACTGCCGGTTTAAATAATATAAGTTGAAGTAGCAAAATATTAAGGCAACGCCGTTTTCATCGTACGCAGTACATGCTGCGATGAACGATAGATAGTGTGAGCCTGAGTCTGTAGCATTCTGCGGGGCTGTTCTATTTTTAGCTACCTACAATTTTTGATCGGGTAAACCACTGGCGACGATTTGTCTACTCCGCCGCCGCTTATTTCGGCGCTCTAATTTTTTCCCGCGTCCAACGTCGCCTACGCACTTTTACAGACTCTCTTAGAATACAGTTTAGTTGGAGATCTCGCTATCGTTGCCGCTTGTAAGTGGCATTTTTTAGTCCCAGTGACATTTTTTGTAAATGTTACGGCCAAAGCCCGAAATCGGCCAATTCGCATTTTGGCCAACGTTGCTGTAAACTTACCGGCGAATGTCCAATCTTTTTGTTGATTTCTGGCTTTGACCGGCCAATTTGGGAAAAAAGAAATCAAGGGCAGATGGTTTTACACACTGTTAAAAATGAAGTATTTAAAAATGAGTACTTCTGTGAGTTCAACGAGTAGAAACTATTCAGTGAACGCATATGCTGTAACAATGTGATAGTGTGAAGATTAGATTTGCGCCCTTCAAAATGACGAATTATATCTTAAGCAAATGCGTTGCGTATCGAGTATGAATACAGAGGCAAATTGAGTACTCAATTTGTCAACTACCTTTAAGGGTGATCCTTAGTCTTTTTCTGCTCCATAGACTCAATCTACCATTATCACATCAGGCTTTGGCCAAGAATTCCCAGCCACTTCGCGAAATGGCCGGCCAAAGTATAAAATACAATATTAATTGCAAGTATTTCGGACTTTGGCCAAACCTCCTGGCCAAAACGCGAACTGGCCGAACTTCGGGCTTTGGACGTAACATAAATATGTACATAAAGACAATAAAGATATATTTTTGCACTGAAGGCTTTTCCTTCTGATATTATGAACTCCGGTTCTACTGCTCCTTTCACTAAAATGGTGACCCTTTCAACAAAAGTCAACAGTTTTCTGCGACTTTTTGGAGTGCATCTCGCCAAATTGGCAAGACAGGTTGCTAGTTTTAGCACATGCAGCCCCAGAATCGTACATACTAGAGAGGTATGTCTTTCTCTGAACAGTGAAGTCTCATATCGAAATATGTGAATTTTCGCACACGTGATAGAAATGAATTATCAGCGTGATTTTAAAGTCTTTTTTAGACTATATTTGGCTAATCTTCCAACGCCCCTCTGTGCCATATCAACGCCCCCTAATTTTCTCTGGATTTTTTACCGCCCCCCTGAAAGCCTGAAACGCCCACAAGGGGGCGTTATCGCCCACGTTGGGAACCTATGTGTTAGACCAACCTCAACCGTCTCTGTTCGCGAGACAAAGTCTTACTGGAATCTTTGTTTCCTACCTCTGGAATCACAAGAACAACGCGACTAGTAAAGTTTAACGTCGATTCTTTTAAATCTAAGAAATGGAAGAAAATATTTTGGAAGAGATCAGGGGTAACTGGCAAAAGCTCTTTCTTAACCTCAAGACCTCATTTTATATGCGTTAACTAATCTGCATCCTGATGGAAGCCGACGAAAGAAGCAGCCGAAATTATGAAGAAATAGGTTGATAAACATTGTAGAATCACTAGGATTTTTGATGTAGGAGACATGAAAAATAAGCATTGCCCTCGCCGGAACTCGAACTCTGGACCTCTCGCATACACGCCGAGTGTGCTAACATGTGCCGAGGCATGCCGAAAGGAGAGAAAAAATACCTTGTATACCTTTTTAAAGGTCGACTGGGGATTAGGGGAACCAATCGTCAAATTTTGGTGGTGAAGAATCATCATCAACCACCTGTTTTTAGTTCAGGCGCCACTGTAGAGTCATTAGAATTTTTTGGAAGCAGAAAATGTGAAAAATGAGCAATCCCCTCGCTTGGACTCGAACCCTGAACCTCTCGCATACGCGCCGAGTGTTTTAACCTTTACACCACGAAGGCATGCGGAAGAAGGGAGAAAATACCTTATAACATAAAACCGTACAATATCACCGAAATTGTCAGTCATACAATTAAATCTCATTTTATTTTGATAGTTCTCCCGAATGGATGAATTTAAGTATTTGTCCTTATTCTCTTCTTTGGGATTCCATTCCGTAATCCTATCCTTCATAAAACGAGTTTTTTCTGGCTTTTCAAAGAGGTCATTTCTCGTTTGAAATTCTCTAATGTTTGAAAAGTTTTGACAGGGCTCTAAAATACGATTTCGGTGTTTTGAACCATTTCCTCCGTCCGGATTCTTTGTGATCCATTTATCCGAGGCTTTTAAAAGTGTCTAATCAACAAATGAAGGAGGATACATATATACTGTATTATTAAATGTACATGTGATATTAAGTGGTGTCTCGCCTAACGATAATAATCCGTTATGAGATGGCTTTTGTTATGTGGGACACTACGCCACACGTGTTAAGTGTAGGAGTAATTTCAGTCAATTTCCGTACTAACTCATGAGTAGAGCCTTTAAGCTAGTTAATATATCATACTACCCGTAAGTTAGTATGGGAATAATTTTAATTCACTCCTTATTTTTAACGAAGCATCCTGAAAAAACAAGAGAAGATGATTAAAAATACTACCAAGACTCTAAATGCTAGATTTATTAATTCATTATTTATAAAATATATATATATACATACACTGTGCAGAGTCTCACAGTTTTCTATTTCATTTTAGTTCAATTATTCAGTCTTCCATTAGAGATTGAACTTTCAGCTGTCTTTGACCTCTTTTATACACCTGCTGATGGCTTAATTTCTAAAATTAGAGTACCTGAGCTACGAAAGAACAAAAACAAAACCAGAAGTTTATATACAACTAACTCACCAAGGAAACCTAGGAAAATTATGATCACTTATTGAAAATTCTCTTTGCTATAGCTGTGAGTTGACGTAACCTCTGAGTTAATGATGGCTTGATTGGCATACCATGATAACGCTCTCCAGTGACTCAGCTAATTAAAAATTCCTTTTGATTGAATTTCTGCAAGAATTAATGGGCCTTTTGCAAAAATTGAAATAAAAATACATAAAACGAAAATTTGGGAAAGGGCATTGCATTTCTTTCTACTCCTTGAGGTAAACTTGAGCCGCTGAGTCCGTAATATGCGGAATTTAAAGAACTGTCCATATCTTATTGCACCGCAGAACATTCTGAAATCTGTAATCTTTCTTTTCCGCCTGTCTAACTAGCAATTAGAGAATATAAGAAATGTTCTTCTTCCTTACCCCATGACTTCATGGTGTAACTGGAAAGCATGCTTAACAAGCGGAAGCTGCGAATTTCGAATCCTAGCAAAGAAATCATAGATTTTCTTATTACCTAATAGACTCTATAAAAATGCTTAGCTAGGACAATTTTTACTTCCTTGTACGAAGTAAAGGAAGTATTGTGATTACGAAAAATTTCGTGCATCATATTTCAACGAAAATATCCATTTTGACCTCTATCGAGTGAAATTGAACTATGTTTTTCCGTGATATCTGTACATAAGGGCAGAATAAAGCACTCTTTCTCAAAACGGATTATAAAATGGATTCAGAAGTTTTTTTCGCGATGTCTACGTACGTATGTATTTCGCGTAATTCGGAAACGAGTAGGCTCACAACGTTGAAATTTTGTATATAGGATTGCTATAACATACAGTTGTGCACCTTCCTTTTTGGTTGCAATCGGTCACATCAAAAGCATGTACATATCTATATACCCATTATGTTATTCGGCTCGGTGAGCTAATTTATTTTAATTCTTATATGTTGGTAAATTCTGTTTTTTGCTTTAAAAGTGATTGAAGTGTGTTGTTCTTATGGTCTGGTTAAGATTTTTATGTCTTTAGTTAATCTGAATGCAATAGCTGTAGATTTATCAACAGTTTAAAAGTTGTTTACTTGGACTAAGCCTAACAGAGCAGCCACATTTGTTTACATTTGAAACTTAGCAGAATAGTGAATCGAGTCAGTTTCTGCGCCTTCAGCGTCTTTTTCCAAAATTAAACTTTCAGTTTTTTGCACCGAAAAATCTGCCTTCTTGCCCGCTGGCCGAATTGCTTGTTTTTGCGCAGAAACTCTAATTTTAATTGGGGGGGGGGACTGTTTTAATTGTATTTGGTGTTTTATGTTTTTCTATAGTTTTCAATTTTTAATGAAGATATTTTGAGCTTTTATGTATTTTTGCCTTGCCGCGAAGTGAGAACTGAATTAATTGAATGAGAAATATATCTGTAATGAAATTCAAGGAAATAAGTTTAAATGGAATGCAGAAAAATTGTGTATAATTAAATAGGCCATACAAGGAAGTCATGTAAAGGCCATACATTTAATAGGCCGTACATGGAAGTGTCTTAACATGGAAGTGTTACTTACATGTGTGTAAGTAAAGTAAGTATTACTTACTTACTTAACATGGAAGTGTGAACTTATCTTTCTAGTTACATATAGCTGCTTAGAGAACATTTCACTCAGGAAAGATTGTTATTTCCGATTTATTTGGCCATCTTACTTCCGTGACATTACTTCGTGCGATTTTCCGTTAAAAAGCAATGTTGATCTTGAGGGTACTCTTAATCTTACGGCCTAACTGAACATATAAAGTTATGTTACCTTACCATCAAGCGGAACTTTTGATCTGCAGAACTAATCCCCCATGTATGTTTAACTGATCAGTATTTTGAAGTAGTGAAAATAGAAACACAGTCACCAGATAAGTTTTACTAATACCTATACATTTCGAAAATGCAATTTATCATCCATTATTTGCTTATCTTTGCTCGACTTTTGTTTATCTAAATCAGCATTTACAAGATATTTTCAGGTGTGGCCCTTAGATGTTACTTTACTTTTATCATCTGTTAGTTTGTCATTTACAAATTTCGGATTGCAATAGTATTGCCTTCTGCGGTGTGTCATATATACCATATCAATGATTTTTAATTTTGGAAAGGGATATTGCGTCATTCACTATAAACAACAACTACTTTTTAAATTTTATCACCAAATATTATCATTCTATATTAATATTATTAGTCATCCTCTCGAACATAAGCACTCGGAAGCCCGAATTTTGAATTTGTTTTATTATCTATTTCAGATTTTGTAAAACTTTAATTTTTGATTAACAAACTCAACGATTTCAAAACGAGCAGTGGCAACACTGCCCCCCCCCCGAAAAAAAACTCCAGCTCTTGAAACTGTCTATTGGAAATTCTAAAGATATGCTGTTTTTGTAATATTGCTGTTGAACTGAATTTAGTGTGGCATAAGTGCAAAGAAAGTAATAATTAATAAATAAGTTAAGACACAAAATGCTAATAATAAAAAGACAAAAAAAAATTGTCAGCCATCTTACTAAGAAAAACTAAACATTGATGTGAAGACCTGAGAAGAGACTGAAAAAGTAGGGAAAATGTATGCCAACACTTGACATTTCATCGGGAATCCTAAACGTACGCTGTTTTTAAAATTTTAGCAATTTTGTTGTTGAATTGCATATGACGAAAGTGCAAAGAAATTTATCCTGAATGATAAAGCTAAAAAGAAATGGGTTAGCAGGAGTGAGTACAGCAGCAAACTGGCAGACCATGGGCTCGGTGAAAGAGTAAGAAAACCTTAACGAACCCTTTTAGACGACCGTTAAAATCTGAACCATTTCAGATTTTCTTTTTCTTTTCTGATATTTTTTGTTTACTCATATTTCTGTAAATCTCTTCACTATGTCTTAATTAGTGCGTAGTCAAATTCTAGTGCAATTCTAAAAGTTCGATAAGTCATAGAGAATGCTCGGAGAAAGGAAACTTATTTTATAACCATCTTAGGAATTTAAAGCTTATACTAGTGTCTGCGTTTATCATTATTCAAGACTTTCCTTAGTTAGCAGTTTTCATGTTTGATCCTCTGTGAGTGAGTGGGCTCTTTGCTGGACCCCCTATGTTCGCTCTGGATTTCGCACTTTAGGTCATGTGTGGAAGCCCTCGTTTTTTGTAAATAATATCAGTAAGGTTTATTACTGGGCATCTAATTTTTATTACGTGAAAGCGTTTAATCATATGAGTTTAACTTCGTTTGTCATGTCTGTACTCTTATCATCAGCATAAATCCAAGTGATTAATATATAATTTATTATATTAACCACTTGCGCAAACAGCTACGTAAAATAGTTATTATCAAAGAAAAGAAAAATGTATAATGATTTTATGAATCCCAGTAGTAACTACATATTGGTTTTAAATCATTTAATTTATTAATAGATAGTAGCAACAGACTTTTTCGTTAAATTTCTGAGTTTTATGATTAAATTTTCATTTTTCCACATAGCGAGAAATATGCATACATACATAAAAACAACCATACAGATTCTTTAGTATTCAGTATTTAATAAAAGAGATTATAGTTTTTTAGGATATTTTATATTAAAATTTGTCTTCTGAATTAAACGGAAATTACTAAATGTATTGTAAATTTGAATTGGAATGCTTTAGCTAATAACCAAAGCTCAGTTTATTACTTTTTTTTCTTTTCAGCGTTTTTCAGCTTACTGGTTATATGCCGCAACAAATGGTTGAAAAAACACTTTACCAGTTTGTTCACGGAAAAGACATTCTTCAATTACAAAAGGATCACGAATTACGTGAGTAAATCAAAGATTCTTTGAATTTTTCGAGAAATTTTTAGGTAATCTCCGAATGACATAAGCATGAAAAATAATGTCTTTCTGCCCGTTTACCTAATAAGAATTCGATAAACAAATTTTTACGTATTTTCGAACATGTTCAGTTGTTTAAGAACTTCACAGCTATTGCCATTCGCGTGTTCCTCCAGCTACTTTTTACGAGCTTCAGAAGCCGAAAAATTGAGAAGAGAATCCCTTCTAAAAATTGCATACACCGCATGAGTCTCCCTGTTCAGTTTGAAAATTGAGAAGGTATATAAACTAACTTCATGCGGTATATAAACTAAACCAAAATTAAACTCGGCGGCACAAATAGCCCGTAGAGAGCCATGGCCGGCAGTGCCCTGGTGCATCTTTGCCTGGACAAGCGGTCCCCATGCGGTACATACAGTTTTAAAAGGAAAAGCTTATACTTGATAAAAATGCGCAAATGAATAGATAGATTGTACTATTATTGTTAGTTATAGTCTTACATTTTTTTAACATTAACTATTATTATTCCACATTTTGCTATATTACACAATTTAATATTTCATAATTAGTCTCTGTATATTTCCTGAATTCGGATTCATGAAATACACTCCTTTTAATATTCGGCTAGTAAAATAATAAAATCGGCTAATAAAATAGTCAAATACTTGGCATATAAAGTTAAATTATTAGTTGGCCAATAAAGTTCGCAGGTAATTCAGCTGACAAGGTTCACAGATAAACTTCCCACAGGTTATTTGCAAAGCAATGAGATCTGCACTAAATCTTTATCTGGCCGATTATTGATGTTGGAGGTATTCTGTCAAGTACTGCAAGCATTTTACGGGGGAAAAAACGGATAGATGCCGATAATCAGCGGATAAATTCAACTGGAGAGAGGCTGATAACCATCAAATTAATTAGGTAGCGAACACCAGGGGACAGAAGAATTCGTAACAGATAATTTATGTAGTTTTAAAATGCATAGCTTTAATAATGATTTTTTAAGTAGTTTGTAACAGATGGCCGTAGGCGGGATAATTTGGTTTGCATGCTACTAATTTGCTGTTGAAGATTAATTTTTGCTCAGGAGAAAGTGGGCAAATAAAATCTGCGCCAAGCCGATAAACGTAAATTTGGTCGACAGTACCTGAAGATAAATGAAGTCTGCGAAGCCAGCCAGTAAAAATTGCAGATAAAGGTGGCCAACATTATCTGTTACAAAATCTACTAACAAATCTGGTCGATAGTGTCTGCAAATAAAGTTTACCGACAACTTCTGCAGATAATTTTAGCCAATAAAGTTTGCAGATAAAACTAGCCGGTAGTGTGTGCAGGTAAAGTCGACGGATAGGTAATCATGTAGTATGCGATCTCTTTTAGTTAGACCTTTATTTCTTAGGTGAAACCACTAAAACACTGTTTTTAAGTTCGAACATGCTATAAAACGGCGGAAAAAACAAATAACAGTAACAACCAATGCCATCCAACCAGTGCTGCCATCCAAAAGTAGCCAAAATAGATAGGTAGATTGGATACTACATGATTACCGACCAATACAATCTGCAGATAAAATTGGTTGACGCTATCTACAAATACGAATCAATAAATGTGGGCGTTTTCGTAGTCATCGGTTTTAAAATATTTTAAAAATTATCTGTGTAATCTGAATTGTGGTTTTTGCCAATGCATATTGATGCGATGGTAAAAAGATGATTTATTTAGCAATTAACGCATCAGATTTTTTTTTGTGTCCCAATTTTGTCACTTTAGAATTTTACTTTGTATTACTGTGGAATTCCTCGGTTGTGATTTAGAAAATTATTAATGTTAGTAGTGTGATTTTTATCATATGTGAGTCCAGAAAAAAATTCGAAGTTGTAGCATTAAAGGCAGAGACATGCAAGTAGATATTTTTCTTTATCGTACTCGAAACTGATGATAGCATTTCAAGCGCAATTTAATTTGAAGGGTAGTTATTGATTTTCTCCCCAAAACAGTTTAAATTAATTTTAATAATGACTTCACGAAGAAAATTGTTAACATTTACCAATGTCTGAAATGCCATTATTAACTATATGTGAAATTAAGATAATCAAGAAAACACTGAATATGTCCTTTGGTTTGAAAGGAAGTATTATGAAACAGGTTTAAATTTTTTTCATTCTTAACATTTACCAGATAAGTATGCGAACGTTTTAGTTCTGAACTAATGAACTCTAGAGAATTTCATTCCATTTAAAAGTAGATATGCCGTTATTAAAAGCAACCTTCTTTGAATGAATTTATACAACTTAGCTCTTAAAATAAATTAGAAATGCTTTTTTAAAGCACGTACTATTGTTATAATAATATCAAATTTGTATTTTTATGACTCTTGCCCTTTACTACAACTGCTGGAAGAAGTTGAGCTTTTTTATTTTCTTTCCAGTGATTAAGAAAGGACAAGTAGTGAGCAAATACTACCGTCTCTTGACTAAAGGTGGGGGCTGGATTTGGGTTCAGAGTCATTGTACAGTTGTCCACAGCAGTCGAGCTTACAGATCATACAGTCTTATTGCACTCAACTATGTGCTAAGGTAAGAAACGTCTTTCGCAGTCTTCCAAACTTAAGTTCATGAAATGAGGAATGTTATATTGAAGGCCAGATTAAGACATTTAGAGGTCTAAGCCTTTAAAAGATTTTGGTGCTTCCACATGTATTTATACAGGTTTCGTATACATTTCTGCACACGGAAATTAAGTATTTTTAAGGACTTTTAAATACTATTAATGAAAACAATTAAGGACCTATGAGAAAATGAGAACTGAATAACTTCAATTAAAAATATTATCTACGCCTGAACTTCACTTTTGTAATACCATCTTAAAGATAAAATAGATCCGTAAGTAGGATGAACTATTATTAAATATGAATTAATTAACAAAATTATTAATAAGTTTGAGAATAAAATCAATTTTATAAAATGTATCAAGTAGCATTCAGTATTTTACACTTATAACAGTTGGACATATTTGAAAGAAGATAAGTGACATTTTAATTATATTTTACTAACAGTTAGCTTTATGTTTATTTTTTTTGTTCCATTTTGTCACATGCTTGTTCAGTCTAGAGGTTTAGTAAATAGCAGGTAGATTTTATGTCAAGTGGCATAGATTAAAATAAGAAGTAAGATCATAATCAGCATGATTCATAACGAAAGATCGGCCCGTCACCGCTGCAGCTTGCCTAGAGAGAGACTTGCTGATTAGAACAAACTTAAAAGGCCTGATGTAGGCACGGTTGGCAAGTTTTGAAAGTCAGTTGAGCTCTGTCTGTCGCAGTTAGTGTCGTAGCTTCGTGTAGAGTTCCAGGAATTGTAACCCAGTTAATATACTTTAAGGTTCCAATAAGCCACTAAAGCACCATAGGCGATAAGTTGTTTTGTATTGTTTGAAGTATCACGAGATGCAAAGAATAAGTTTTACATGAATTTTTACATTTTTATGTTTTATCTGTGACCACGGTAAGGATTAATGACAGGCAATAACTCGCTTTAATATGCAGAGATAATTTTTAAGAGTAAGCAGTTATAAATAATTAAATTAGGTAGTTAGATAACCTTAGTCATTAGTTAGATAACATGGCCAATATGAAATTTTATTTATTGTTTAACAATATTTGGTAAAACGCCATATTAAAATCACGATCTAATAAAATTTCACAGTTTAAAATACACGTAATTTATGACATTCATTCTTAAACGATATTAGGATAATTACACATTAAAAGCAACAAAACATTTATGTTTTGTAACAACAACACTCAACAAAGTATTTATGCATCTTTTTAACTTGAAGCCTTCCCAGATATTTTAACTAATTTAAATCAATTTCCTTCTCTTTAAGCATCTTTTCTAACAACAAGTCTCAATACGCAAACCAGTGTTCTCACTGGTTTCTACGTGCTTCATCTCCTAACTTATCAACCTCCCTACAATACACTGGTGTGCAAAAATTAAGGACGAAGTCGAAAAATTAGCATATCAGCTGAACGAAGAGGCAGAGCGGACAGAAAGACCAATCAGGAGATTAAGTAAGGTGAGGTAGGTAGCACATGCACAGATATGCAGGTAGACGTAATAGGGGAGTGTCTGAATAGCATAAACCATGTTGTCGGTGTAAGATCAGCATTTCTGGCAAAGAGATTGCACGCCGTATAGCAGTTTAAGTCACACCGAGTTGCTGCCTCAGCGAGAAATGGCGAATAATCAATCTGTTAGACGACATCTGGATGCTTTTACCCGAGGTCGAATCATTGGGAAGTTGGAGGAAGGCCGCAGTGTGACAAGCGTGGCTGCAGAGTTCAGAATTGCTCACAGCATCGTTTCACGACTTTGGAGACAATTTCAAACTACAGGAACAGCTATCAGGGGGTTTAGTAGTGGTCGTCCACGAGGAACCACACCCGCAGATGACCGGTATATTGCCTTACAGGCCAGAAGAAACAGGCGGCAGACAGCGGGAGAAATCGCTAGACACACGACACAGGCGACTGGACGACCGATATCGCGTTTTACCGTGACCAGAAGACTGCACAATGGTGGTCTGTTTGAACGACGCCCTGTACGGTGTGTACCTCTAACGCCTGCCCATCGCAGAAGGCGTTCTCTGTAGTGCCGGGAACACCGGAATTGGAGAGACAATGAATGGGGACGAGTACTCTTTACAGATGAGAGCAGATTCAGTCTGAGTAGCAAAAAAAAACATATCTGGACAGAGCGGGGAACACGCAATAACCCCTTCAACATCATCAAAAGGGACTGTTTTGGAGGTCGCGGAGTTCTCGTTCGAGCAGACATAATGCTTGGTAGCCGGACCGACCTTCATATCTCCCAAGGAGGTTCGTCACCTGGGACTGCTATTGTAACGAGGTTCTTCTTCCTTACACGCGTCTTTTCGCAAGGGCTATGAGTCCTCACTTTCTCTTCATGGACGACAACGATCCACCTCATCGCACAGTTACTGTCGAAGATCTGTTGGAGAGTGAAGATATTGAACACATGGATTGGTCGGCAAGGTCTCTGGATCTAAATCCCGTCAAGCATGTACGGAACTTACTAGGGAGACCCGTGGCAGCTCGTAACTTATCGCCAGTAACGATTCCGAAACTGCGATTGGTGCTACAAGAGGAACAAGCAGCAGTGTCTCAACAGCTCATTAACAACCACATATCCAGCATGCACAAATGATGTGAAACCTGCCTAGCAGTCAGGGAAGATCATATCCCCTATTTAAATACCGGATGTTTCTTGCTGGACACCCATCACAGGGATGTTTCGGCCTTCAGTCGCATTGCGCTCCATGCTACTTTTTCAATAAAGCTTCTTTTTATCCCTCTGATTTCTCTTTTAGTAAGTGTTGCTTACATTACTCATATCCTTACGTATTGGGGATCTTACGGTATTAAATGTGTTGATTTGGAAAGCTTTTGTACAAAGTTATATTGAAAAAACCTTCTAGTCCTTAATTTTTGCACACCAGTGTATAGCTATGAGGGTTTACTTGATCACGTAAAAGCTAAATAGTCGAAAACCCCCCGACAGATGTGAAGCAAATTATCGCTATGTCTGAAAGTACAAAGCCAGACAAAGTTTTGAACAAGCATTTTATTAAAAAAATATGAGATGAACATGGCTTTATGTCCTAAGTTGTTTTTAAATAAACCTCTTATTTAAAAACAACTTGGAACATAAAGCCATGTTCTGATGCTAAAAAAATCAATTACAGCCCGTGGTGATGTAATTAAACAAGAGCAGTCAAATTCAAACTAAAAATGTGGACTAGTTGTCAAAGACTGTACAATTTAATTTTAATTTAAACTTGCTCAGTAACTGTATCATATGAGGAAATAGAAATGGGAAATTATTCTAAAGGCTAAAATTATAAACAACTGGGTAATTTAAATAATAATAACTGTACATGTCTTTGAAGAATAATTTTCTTTATATATTCAGTTTCTTTCTTCAATGCATTTCCTTTTCATTTTAGAATTTCGCAATTTAATTATGGATTTTTGTTATTCTAAAAAAACTAACTGCATTTAGAATTCACAGAAAAAGCTGCTAATTTTATTTCTTTAGCAATATCAAAATTCAGAAGAAATATGAAATAAAAATTGCAAGGGCTGGTTATAGAGCTGGTGTGGCCGAATTTTTAGAATTTAGTGAGCAACAAAATCTCGAAATGTCATAACGTTTAGAATTTAGAGCAGGCATTGGAAGCAGAATTTAGGATCCAAAGAGATTGCATCAGATGGGAAAATGCCTAGCACCAGCTTTGTATGATGCATTAAGGCATATTATATGGTTGGTTTATTTCATTATGGCAAAGCACACTAGGCATATTATATAAATTTTTTAAATTGTCAGCTTTCAATTCTTTATTAATAAAAAAATTCCTTTCTATAACGCCTGTCCATGTGATAAGATTAGAAGCATTTTTGATATTTTCCA
Source organism: Stegodyphus mimosarum (assembly GCA_000611955.2). Classification (NCBI taxonomy): domain Eukaryota; kingdom Metazoa; phylum Arthropoda; class Arachnida; order Araneae; family Eresidae; genus Stegodyphus; species Stegodyphus mimosarum. Next base: position 80,348 of record KK116500.1, read on the forward strand.
TGCTTGTGTCTAGTGAAAAGTGGAGAAAATAAAGGGAAGATAAACATATTAAGAAAAGGATTTTAGTATAAGAAGTAAAACATTCAAATATTATGTTTTCATTGTTCTTCCAGACGTTCTCCAAGAAGTAAGAAATACCATGGACACATTTTTCATTTTGTCATATAGTACTGGAATCTTCTAGAATCATGGGTCTATGAATCTTGCCTTGAAATCCTTCTAAACTTTCCAAGCTGCAGTGTCTAAAATCCTAATAAAAAATTATCCCTGCTAATTCTGTAATAACCAAAACCAGAAATATTTTGAAAAAAAAAAAAAAGGTAAAATTAATTTTATCGAGAAAACTGATGCATATTCTGAGAATTCTGGAACAATTACATGGGGAAAACTCTTACTACGAAAAATTAAAAAGAAAACATTTTAAACTAATTTTGCTTTTAGTAAGAGCTGTTTCATAAATTGTGCTTTATAGCATTACACCTTGTTTATTTCTCAGATTCAAAATATTGCATAATAAGTTGCAATGGAACTTTATAATATGACAGTGAAAAATAAAAATATTTTATTTTGATGTTATTTTTCAAATATAATTTCAATATATTACCATTATTTTAATAAAATTTATCAGTGTTAGAATGTTTTAAAAGAAAATCGTCAAAAAAACTCCCAGATCTCGGTATTAAAAATTTTCTATAAAAACTGATCTTAAAATCGCCAAAATATTGATAAAATGCCAAATTTAGAACCGTTAAATAAAAGAATTCAGATCACCAAAAGCGAGAAGTTGTTTAAGAGCTCTTCATTAGAAAAACCGAATTTCGAAATGCTTATGTGTCACTTCTTGCTTAGAAACTCGAGTATCCCACCATTTATGTTAGAAATAAGAACAAATTATAACCCATTCAAAAGATAAATCGGTTCAGTGAATCGCCAAAAATATTCCTCCAAAATGCTAATTCACACTCAAAATGGCAGTCGTAAAAACAGAAATTTCAGATAATTAAAACTGAGGACCTTCTGTTGACCTTCTGTTGAGCAAACACGGTAATCACGGCCGAACTAATCGACAAAGTGAATGACCTGGTGAGAAATGATATTTCAAAGGGAAGCTTTCAACGCGGACGAAGAACTGAAGGACACAGCGGAGCACTGGCTCCTGTCACAGCTATAAGAATGCAGGTAAGACGGAATCCTTCGGCTTGTGAAACATTGCGATAGTTGTGCTCAGGCCTCTGGTAATTACTTGCGAACAAAGACTTCAATATATCCATAGTGCCGTTTCGTACCTTTTTATTTGAACACCTCTTATAACTTAGAGAAAACAAACTTTCATCAAAATACTTCCATCAAGTACTTTTATGATGATTTATATTTTGGCGGAATCTCCGCCATATAGGTTCTGGCACTTTTATACACTTAGGCCACTTTTCAAGGATAATAAATATTAAACCGATATATTTACAAAGTTTTGTTTATAATTTGAAGGAAGCAACTTTCGCTCAGAACTAACTGCGATATCTAGCACAGCCAATGTTCTACACTGTCGAAAACCTGTTTTTCTTCAGTTGAAAAATCGGAACTTCCATGTATACGGAGCAGCCTTAAAAGGGGCTGTTCCATACTGGGATTCATCTGACCTAGAAAAGTGGGTGCTATATGTGGACTAGCTCCGCTATATATGATGTTCAGATTTTTCAACTGCATGAAACTGCACTGCTTTTCGACTGCGTAAGGCAACGTCTGCTCTGCTAGATGTCTGCGCTAAATTAGCTAAATCCTAGCATGAATGGCCGGTACAATGTCACAGAACACATCAAAAGTAATAACTTTCGCAACAGGAATATGTGGTAGAATGTAAATGCAAATCTGGAAACACAGTAAGAACAACATACAGAACAAAAAGTCGTTTTAATCACAAACATTTACAAGAAATAATTTTTGATAGTTACACGAACTGTTCAAAGGAGCGAACAATAGCTGTAATACGCGTATCAGAATGATCAAGAAGTGAATAGCATGCATTTTGGAAGATAGTTAGGTTAGGTTATTTGATCCTGCCACGATGGTTATTTGCCTAAAAGGAGGAAGGCCTTCAGGGAGGACTTTCTTAGAAAAACTAGCTTGTATTAACTTTAAATATGGAGAAATCAGGAGTTAAACATACAACTAGATCCTTCGCTTATAATCGAACACAAACCAACTAAACTACCAATATGCAGTCGTCTGGACACTAGCGGACCATATTTTCTAAAACATCCCGCTTGTCGCGTACATCAGCCTCACGCTGTGGACACGTAGACACTCACCCTGGTGACAGGTTCTTCAAGAGAATTAATCTGCCCCTCGTGAATGAGACAGTCGTTATTATGGTGCATGTATTCAGGAGAACGTAAAGCTGGTCTGATCAGACGGCCTACTTAGAAAAAGATGGCTAATTTTTTAGAAGTTGACTATTGTTCGCCAAGACCCAAAAGTGACCGTATAAAGTACACTGCTCAACATTGAAAATGCAACACTAACAAGGAGTGGTCAGAAATTTATGCAAATTTTAGAGTAAACGCACCTCACTGAGTTATGCGAATGATGTGAAATGCGCAGCTCTCCGACGTACGTGAAGTAAGATATAAGGGAAGGAACGTACAGAATGGGCAATATTCGTGTCGTTATTTCTGCCAGACGAATTATTGAAGAAAGTTGGTTTTTGTCTCGGAGGATACGTGCAATCGGAAAGAATGCCAGGCACTTCCAGCAGATTTTACGAGGGGTATGGTGATCGGACTGAGAAGGGCGAGTTGGTCCTTACGTCAAATCGCAGCTGACACCCACATGGATGCGAGCACGGTGCATCGGCTATGGCGAACATGGTTGGAACAAGGGAATGTGGGAAGAAGAAGGGGTGCAGGTGCAGCCAGAGTGACGTCAGCACGTCTGGATCGACGCATCCGCCGACAAGCTGTGGCGGTCCCACAAGTCACTTGTACCGCGATTCTGCAGCATGTGCAAGATACCCTGGATGTTCCCGTGTCGACGAGAACCATTTCCCGTCGATTGGTTGAACGTGGACTGCACATCGTCCGTTAAGAAGGTTGCCAGTGACTCCACAGCATAGACGGCAACGTTTAGAATGGTGCCGGACTGGAGCGATGTGGATGACAGAATGGCGAAAAGTCGTGTTCTCAGATGAATCACGCATCTGTTTGTCCAGTGACAGTCGCCGCATACGTGTGTGGCGTCGACGTGGAGACAGATCTAATGCGGCAGTAACTGTGGAACGCCCCACCGCGCGACAACGTGTCATAATGGTTTGGGGCGCTATTGCCTACGATTCCAGGTCACCTCTAGTTCGTATTCAGGGCACTATGACGGCCCAACGATACTTGGATAATGTACTGCCATTAAATTTACAATGCCCTACCTTCAGAGGCTGCCTAATGCAATTTTTCAACAGGAATCACGCAATGCTCGCATCTGCCAACATGCTCTGCAAGGTATACAGATGCTTTCCTGGCCACCGTACTCTCCTGACTTGTCACCAATCGAACATGTGTGGGATGTGATTGGACGCCGTTTGCAGATTCTGCCCCTGCCTCGTTCAGAAGGCGAACTGTGGCAAATGGTTGAAAGGGAATGGAGAGCCATCCCTTAGGACACCATCCGCACTCTTATTGACTCTATGCCTAGACGTGTTTCTTCATGCATCGCTGTCCGCGGTGGTTCTACATCCTACTGAGCCGACGCCGTTCTCGCTCTGTATTCTGACTATCATTTTGAAATAAAGATCACTTATTGCTACTTGCTGTCTCTGTCTTTTTTTCCATATTTCATCACTTTCTGGCCACTCCTTCTTGGTGTTGCATTTTCAATGTCGAGCAGTGTATATAAAGAATGCAACCTTTATCAAGATTCGGACGTGTCTATGTAAATGTCTTCGTCGTAGTGAATAGCTGCTAACTTGCATAAAGGTCACAGCTCCATACAGTGATTAACATTTCATCCAATTTTAAACACTGGATATCAGGTGACATTAAGTTTCGTGAATTCTCGATAACTCTACCTGCACTTGTATGTACTGCAGTTGCTGATCATTCATTTAACAATTCTTGCAAACATCAAGCATTATTTTTTTTTAATTATCCGAAATTAAAAAGATTTTTCGTTTTTCTTGTTCTTTTTACATTTCTTTACATTTGGTTCTGCACTGATATCCCATCAAAAATATATTACTAAAATTTAGTACCTCTGTTCCATAATAACAGCAGTAGGTGAATACTTCAACGAGAATTATTAGCGAATGCAGCTGTAAGTTATATTGCAGCACAAAATTGCGAAGCCTTCAATCAAAATGAGTGTTGCATGAAATCTGCATTTGTTTTGACAGAGCATTCAATTTTTAGGTTAACCTACATTATTACGAAACATAATTGTTTTTGTAATTTCATCCGCTGGTCGAAATCAATTGTTTTACTTCAGTTGTGTAATAATCTATTGTAAAAGTAAGACGAAAAAAGAGAGAGAGGGTTTTCAATTAAAGATAGAGTTGCGATTGTCTAATTCTTCATGTATCAAAAACATGAAAAATTGCAGAATGGTTCAATTACGTTGGTTGCAAAACAATTTTAAGTGCAGCAGAATGATCATATCAAAAATTTGGAAATATCTTTCCGAAAATAATTGTCAGTATGAATCTGTCAGTGTGCTAATGTTGATTGATTCTTTGAAAAAGCAAAACTGTGGATATAAATTACTTATATTATAGAGAAATTATAGGATTATAGAGAAAAACTTGAAAAATTTAGACATATTCATCTTAGCAAAGAATCACTATAGAAGCATAGCCTTATGGGAATATTACCCCGTAAATACTGGATAATTCGTTTGTGTCACTTAATTTCCCCTTCCCCCAGGGGTCGACTGGAGGGGCATCTCCCGGCTTTCTCGCTAGGACCTGTACGTAGACAGACTAGACTCTTGGGGTAAATAATCGATCTTCACAATGCCTAGAACCATCGTTTATTCGGTGGTAGGTTCAAGCCCCCTTTGGTCAACACTTGGGGACGGTCTACGATGAACTTTGTTCTTTTCATTGATGGTGGATGCTTGCCGTCCACCTTTGACTTATGTCCTTTTTCTCAGAATGTGTGCATCATATAAATACCCCCAGGTTGACTGAATGGTTATGCCTCCTTGGATCGCCTCAAGGGGGTGGAGCATTATAACCGAGTAAGGTCTCTAAATAAGCTAGATCTGGGAACCCTTCTCCCTAGTGCACTGTTACTTCAACAAGTTGTGCTAGAAGCAGTAAAGAACAAAAGCTCCGATATTTTCAAGCTCATGGCATACAGAGAAAGCAAAGCTTCTCAACCAAGCAATCCTACCTACAAGTTTAAAATCCGATAAACAAAATTATTGAAAAATCCAGAAACTATCTGAACATTTAAAATAAAAATTAGGAGTAAGTATTTTTAATTTTTTGCTTAATTTAATCTAGTGTTTTAATAGTATACGTTGCGTTCTATATTTATTTTCTTTTACTACTATGATTATGGGGTAATTTAAATTCATCAACTGCTGCTATTATTATGGGAGAGAGGGAGTATTATTTTTGCTATGTTCTGTCATTCCTTAGAGTTGCTACAATAGATAACCCGTATATGCATTGATTTTGTTACCGAGGCTTTTCTAGTAACTGCATTTTAACTGGATTTATAGCGAATTCTGTAATCTTCGTCATTTCTATTTTGTTACTCCCTGTGTAATGATAGTTTGCCAGCACACTCAAAATATTTGCAAAACTTTCTGTGATCCCACAGTCAAGACCTGTAATTTCGGTTATTACATCAGAATAATCTATAACGGCTTTTGCAGTATTAACCTTCACTGCTCTTTTCGCTTCCTTCTTTCGATATGTGAACCGAAACCAGGAAATGAGAAAACTTTTTTTTTTTTTTAACCGCCTTCTTTTTCTTGTCTTAAAAATTATTCATTATCGCAGACTTCCGCTGAATTTTATGTTTTTAGCTTCTTTACTACGTGCCTGCTGCCACTGCCTGATCTTAAGCTTGTATAAATTATTTAATAAAAGCTCGTTACATCATAGATAAACGTGAAGTATTGAAATTCCAAACAGGCTATTTCCAGGACTGCACTTTATTCAAAAAGTATTAATTTTACCATTCATGTGTTTTGACTTGCAAACAGCTTGGTAAATGATGTCAATAAATATAGATAAGGTATCAATGAATATATTAACTGCTTTACATCAAAACAAAATACAAAGGAGCAGCGGCGTAGCTAGTGGAAAGCGGTCCGCTTCGAACGGATAATTATTATCAAAGTATAAAAAAAGTAGAACATCTCTATCAATTTCAGAAATTCCAATCTGGAGGAAGGCCTTTTCAATATCGGCTGAAAACGTATGTTTGCATTGTCTGAACCGCAATATCAAGTCCAAAACAGAAGGATTCAAATTTGGGCCAGCCATCAAACAATGATTCAGAAATACCCCGTTGTTACACTTCGAAGATGCGTCAAACACGATACGGACTTTAGTTTTTGATGCATTTTTTCTTACCACTGGAGAATGTGGCATGTAATAAATTTTATTACTGGCAAGACTTTCAATTTCACTCTCTTCAATTATTATGCTATCATAATTCTCCATAAACCATTCATCATATTTTAATTTATTGAACAAAGCTATTAGACGTCGCTTGGCATTTTCGAAATTATTACCCACGTTTTCATGATGTGATTTTCATAACAAACGAGCTATATTAGTGAAATGCAGTTCTTTCTCAAATTTCTCAATGACTGATTTAACATCAGGATTCTCCTTCTCCTCTAAACCCAAGTGGTCTAAAGTCCAAAACCTTCGCAAAAAGTCATTAATTGAATTATTATCTTCCTTCAAGCAATAAGAAGCACCATTTGTAAACATACAGTCACTAGACAGATCACCTTCCAAAGATCTAGCCAAGGACCAACCAAATATAGAAGACACTGCAAATAATTTATTACTTACTCTTTTCTTTTCGCCTATTTGCACTTCCCAACATGAATTAGATCCCAAGAATATTTTTATTTCAGCTGTGTCACCATTATCGGCTAGTTTTAAATTCTCTGCTTTTAATAATGTTTTTTGAGGGAATTTTTATGATAGCTCCAGAAATTGTGTCTGTAACGAGGGCTTCAACTGTGATCGAGTCATTAGGGCAATGTATACTTTTCAAGGTAATTTGAACAACATTATATTTATTCCATTAGTCTACCCTGGACGTATTCAAAGGAATAAATATATAACCTTTCTTTCCTTGAAGTCTTTAATTTTAATTCTTTAGCTAAATCAGGTCTAATAAATGACCTCTGTGATCCATTATCAATTAAGATTTTTACTATTTGATTTCTAGTATTATCTGTATCTGAAGCGTATGCAGTGCAAGTTTGTAAGTATACACCTTTATCAGCAGTTTCAGAAACAGTCTTAAGAGTTAAATGACAGGGATGCAAGTACATTCTGCTTATAATCTGATACTGCGACTACTTTTCTGCTTAATATTTGAAAGGGTTTTCGCTTCAGGAACAATATTTTTAGAAAATCACTTATTATGATTTCCATTATACAACTCACAAAATTGAAGTTTCGCTTTACATCTGGACGATGCATGTCCTTTCTTAAAACATTTGTAACAACGTCCCTGGTTTTTTAATATTGCTCCTTTTTGCTCATTTGTTTTCTTACATTTTGTTACATCATGTGTATTTTGATTACAATAAAAACAGTACGGTTTAGACACTGTGGCTAATGCCGAAGCAGTAAGTTTATCCCTTTTAAATAATTATTTTTATTTTGCTTAACACCGTAATTTGTGTCCCTTTTCTTTGAGTTTATTGTTAAATTAGAAGCTTCTTGACTCATTAAATTCCAGGTTCATATTATCTGGCAAAAGCCTTAAAATAACAAGTCCTAAAAGGTTCCCATAAGCTTCTGACACAACATCCAAAGAATTTAAACTCCTTGTATTGATTTCACAAGAATCGTAAAGTGTTCTTAGTGCTTTCACATTGGACAAACTTCTAACGGGTTCAGGATTCAAGAGTTTGTTCATGTGCGAAGATATAACCAAATCTTGTCATCCAAAGCTTTCTTTAATTAGACTTATAAAAGCGTCATAATTCTTATTAGATAGTGAAAACCCAGATACTGCACTTAAAGCGGGTCCTGCGAGTAAGAATTTTAGGTAGGTAAACTCCTCTACCTTTGTTAACTCATTATTATCACCAATAGCATTTTCAAAGGAATTATAAAATTCCAAAAATAAACTAGGATCACCATAATATTTAGGAATTGAAATTAGGAGATTCGTTTTCAATGTTCACTATCTGAGAATTTAAATTAAGTTTTTCTTTAGCCTTAAAGTGCATAAACTCATTCTTTCATCATACTCTAAAAGAGTATTACATTCGTTTCCGATTTCGGACTCATCCCCTTTAAAACAATCCAGTATTTTTTCATTTTCAATTGCATTCAATTTCTTTCAACGCAGATTGTTTAGAAGTAAGTAAAAATAAGTTTTCTTCTACCATATTCTTATCCAAAATGTGTTTTTTAATTTTAGGTTCTGAAACATTACTTTAGAAATAGCTTGTCTCATAGTTTTTCTAGCAGCTTTCAATTTAACAATATCGTCTGCCATAATAACAAAAATAATTTTATTCGCTTACCTGGTGCAGTCTTTAACGATTTAATCCTAATTTCTTAACTCACTTTCCCAGAGAAAGCATTCATAAACATTCTGAGTGTTCATCCTGCCACGTTCAGTGCAAAAGAATAATTTTTCAACACCAAGTCATGAATACTGCGGCATTTAGTATTAGCAACTGCTTCTAAACTGTATTCTCAAATCACAAAAGGCTGTTCATGCGCAACTATTAGGCGCCAAGCAATATAATATAGTAATTTTTATATTATTATAAGGTTTCATGTTATCTTGTATCAAGAAACATTATTCAATTAAAATCACAGCACACTCAAAAAGGCAAAAGAACATGCGACTCAGGTTTCAAGCTTCAATTTTATTCAATTCTAACACACATTCAAAAACTGGCTCTGCCAGATCCAAGAACAAGAAATAGACATCATGAAGAATTTACACCCTCTATTGGCGATTAAAATATATTTCCGGATAAAATTTCTTACATTCTTCTTTTTACTTCCTAAAGTATCTCGAGCATGCTCGATAGAATCCAAGTCCGATGATCAAGCTGGCCATTCCATGCCTGAATTGCTTGCTGCTTAAGATAATCATACATGATGCGGGCACCATGCGGTCTAGTGTTGTCATACTGTAGTAGGAAATTATCAGATATTGCCCCGGTATAAGGCGCACATACGTATCAAGGATGTAATCTATTTAGACCTGAGTATTCATGGTTCCACGTGGAAAGACATGGAGGCCTGTACGTCCAAGCAAAGGGATACCACCCCAAATACAGACACTGCCTCTTCGTATGTATCTCTTTCCTTTTCTAGAAGCATTCATACTCTAATTACAACCACTATCACAAAACTATATGCACAACACAGACGAAGCGAGGTGAAACATAACATTAAAGTTATAACATTCAATATAGCTTATCCAATTTTGATAAACTCCATACGAGTGCCATGAATTTCAATATTACATTGTTATCTCACAACGTTTAAAGATATTTCATATGATCCTTAATATAATGAAATAAGAACTCTAATGATAATTATGATCGAATAAATCTTGTCCATTTTTATAAGACTTATTTACTATGGAATACATTTAAGAGAGTTTTGCTTGAAACACTTCGCTATGAATTCCTTGAAGCAAAGCGAATGTATAGGAGCAAAGCACTCTTAAATGTAAGAACAGTTTTTATTATTCAGTTGCATATTTCAAATATTGTCTGTTTCTGAATACTCAACTCATTTATTCTTTTAGCGGAAAAGAAAATGCAGACATGGTTGTGGACAGAATACAAGTTGAAGAATACAAGTGTGGAATTCATTCCATTAAAAGTAACTGTGTGGAAAATGGCGCAAAAAGATCTAGAATTAGCCAGAAGAATTCGTCAAAAGTAGTTCAGCACCAGAAACGGAAAGTCTGCAGGTTAGAATCAAGCTATTTAGGGGATGTATGTGAAAGAAACGATATTCGAAATGTGACAAGAGACATGCTATCTGAGGTTAATGGGAAAAATTTTACATCGCTAAAGGAATATTCGGAAGATATAGAAAGCACAGATGTGCCTCTCGAAACCATATCCCCTTCTATACCGAGCAATATATTTGATTGCAATTCTAGTGTATCGTTCGACGCAAATAACATGAAAGCTATTGTAAACAGCGAACAATCCTGCTATCAAGAAAGAAAACTATCCCATCAAAAGCATAGTATCTGTAATTTTGCTGAGTCATATGATAGCACGATCAGCTTAGAATTGTTTCTCAAACTTTCTACAGATAATCTTGAATTTAGTCCAATGAGAAATACGCACATGGCTACTTATGACACGAATTTTGTAAATTTAGGTTTAAATAACGAATCATCTAGGTTTCACGTTTCTCATTTAACAGATGGAATGTTTATCAACAGCCAACTTCAGATGATGAATAACACTGCTCCTGATAATTCCTTGCCAACTGTCAAAAAAATTTGGAACGCAAATTCCGATCAACTTCATTCAACCATTTTAATTCCAACCAAAGACGGAAGTAACAAGGGGAATTCATTGGTGGTTCCACCTATAGTTCTAAATACCTCATCTGCAGATACTAATTCTTGCAGAACTATAGAGTGCAACCATCCAAGGTATACATATTCATCTATTACCTCTTCACATTATGTGGAGTTTGAAAATAACCAAATTACTTGTTCTAATAGTACACAAAGAAATCATCAATCGTATTCCACAATAAACTCAAACCAATGTATAAGTGGAATAAGGCGATTAGATGTTCCTTACACTTTCATAAAGCATCAGAGTGCAAGACCTAATATTAGCGAGACGTTAAATACTGAATTTGAAAATTCCATGCTAGGCGCAACTCCTCAAAATTCATGCTCCACGCATAATTCAAAAATAATTGTTAATACACATGCTCCTTCCTTTCATAAAGAATCTTCTTCCTTAAATTGTGAGACTAAATGGATGATTGAAGATTCTGCAGAAAATAGTAATAGTAATGTGTTAACAAACAATGACACCGAAAACAATTCTTTAATTGTACCTGGAATCTTAAATTCCTTAAATATCCATTCAGATACAAATAGAAACGATCATGTTGATAAATCATCTTGTTTGTATAAAAATATTCCTAATTCTTTTTTAAATACTGTGGCATCTGAAAGAACTACTTCAAGCCCTGCTTTCGAGTGGCCCGATTTGATGAAGCGATCAGGTGCTACTGAATGTACAGTTACATCTACTTCATCGTCAACAAATAGTGATATGTATGATAATTCTAATGCAAGAGATTTCAATTTTGACACGGAAGCGTTTTCATTTGTAAGTAGTGATAATTCATTCATGCCCAGCCTTTCGTCATATGTTGGTGATTTTTGTAATGCTGTAGTGCGAAACTAGACGGCTGAAGAAAAATACAGTTTTGATATCAGTGATGCAAATAATAACTCTAAGCCTAAAAAGGAAAGCGACCAGATAAGTCAGGCATTTGTTTGTTAAACGACTGTCCTATCAACAGAGGCAGAAATGTTTGGTAACAGAAAAAAAAAAATGCGAACATATAAGAAATGCACGATCAAGCGAAGACAGAACTGTGCTAATATCCAACCTGAGATGTTCAGTAGAATTCAAGAAAGGATAGCCAAGAGCTACAGAAGCAAAGTGAAATCCTACTGATTTACAGAAAGTGAAGCTGGAAACTCATGTTCTATAGATGGCTTGTATTAAAGAGAAAAGTCAATACTGGTGACGTATACTGATGAAAACAGAACTTAATAACTTAACTTTGTACTTTATCAGCCAGTCAGCTCAGAGTGATGGCAAAATACTATAGGATTATAAGCAAAGAAAGGCTGTCTTCATAGAGGACTTCGTGACAGAAAATATGTTCCATTTAAAATTACGTAAGAAGGAAACGACGATTATGTAAACGACGTGCTGTTCTGGAAATCAAAACCCCGGTTAAACGTCAAATGCTCGATGACATTGACGAACTAAGGATTAAAAATAATTGTCGTCCTTTATTTGGTGTTTAAACTTATGTGTTCTGAATTACAACATCATTAAATTTGTGCATTGATAGTCTACATTTGCATACTTTATACTTCTCAAATGGAATAATATAATGAATGTTTGCAGAAGAGGGCTACAAAGACACAATGCGGGAAAACGTAAAAGCGTGAAAGAGGCAATTATGTAAAGCATGTGTAATAAAAAAAACTGTATGTTGTATTGCACTGTTCAGATCTGTTCAATAATACCTGTATGTTCTCCTTTTGCCATATTTGAGGCCACTTTTATGTTTGCTAACTTTAGTCGTAATGCTCCTCTTTAGGTCTTTCAGTGTGTGCGGATTTCTTCTATAGGTTAGACATGGTCAACCATCAGATCGCGAGCCACATACAGCATTTTATCGGCCAGCTTTTGCTTACGATTCGTTTTCAATAAAAAAATATTTTTTCTTTTTTTCTTCTGAAATATATTTACATTTTGAAATGGAAGTATTAC
>KK116500.1:93734-129249 GCA_000611955.2 Stegodyphus mimosarum
TTTAATCAGTACTGATTTGAAAAAAATGTTGTTATCCACCGTATAGAATTGCACGTTGGGGGACCACCGCAGGGGGTTACATGTCTTCTTCAATGTGGACTGCAATTCCGTCACCTATTTCTTTACTCGGATGGTGTTAAAAGGCCCAAATCCTTAAGTTAACCGATCGAGAAAAAATACTTGGTTGTGAAAACCTTCCAAAGGTTCATTTTGTTGAATTCTTTAATTCTCAAGTTGCCCAGAAAAAATATTGAACAAGGGTCAGTTTTACTTACTTGAAATTTCTGCTGCCATAAAGTCAGATGCAATTTTAGAAGATTTAGCAGTTTATGATCCTCGTCAACTTTCACATTCAAGAAAACAGCAAATCGAATCCTCAAAATTCAACGGAGTTAACAAAAACATGCTGATAAAACTAAGCAGTTTATATATTTTATTTTGAATTGTTACATGCTTCTCTGATTCAAAATCAAAGCTAGGGAAAATTTCACATTTTGAAGCATTTGAAATTCATTTTGAAACCATTAGAACATCATGATATCTGACTCAAAAACTACTGCAGGTCATTAATCTAGTAATTCAACGGTATTCATTCTTCTTTAGCCCAATAATTCATTCTCCCTTTGTTCATCCCGAAGATTTGATCCTCGCAATGATTGTGGATGAAAAAAGACATATCGGAGAACTAGGGTCGCACCAAGAGAAAAGCTATTTGAGATAGCTGGTTCACTTTCTAAAGGAAAATCAGTTCGAAAATTTCACCAACTAAACTTCGAAACAACAGACTATGTGAACACGATTTGGTGGGATAATCGCAATATTTCGCCTCCTCCATTATTAAGGAACGCTATGGATGAGGACCTCAAAAATTTACTAAAGTCCGGCACATCACTGCAACCGGATTTCCAAAGCTTCACTCGTCACACCCAGGCCGTAGAACAATACGTCAAACATATGACCGAAAAAATCGTATGCAAAATATTTTTATATAAAAAAGTTCCGTTTTACAGTTAATCAGTTTCGTATTTAAAAATATTTGATAAATGGTTACTGTTACATTAATATTTCTAACGTAATACTATATTAAGTTACGCTTTCATTTCAAATGTATGTCTGTGGTAATACATTTCCATAAATAAATTCATAAACATTCATTTATTACATGAAAAAAGTAAAAAGCATCGCGAAGATGCAAAACGCATAGTAAGCCTTCACAGCGGTCACCCTCCCACATACTGACCGTAATACCGTATAAAGTGCACCTATAATTTCAAACTGCATATTTTAATTTGTAGGTACATTGGCAGTATAACGCACACCCTTTTCTAGAAGAAACCTGAAAGGTACACATGCGATGCGCTTATCTTTTGAAGTCATTCAATTCGAAAAATTTTCCCACAATTTCGAACAATGGTATACTGAATTGATAAGCGATAAGGGAAACAATATATGTGTGTGTGTAAGGGGGAAGGTTTGATGGAGTAAATAATTCTACAAAGAGGCAGAGTTGCATTCAATGCAGGTGTGCACAAGAATATTATTCGTCGGTTTCGAGAAAATGGGAACATAATTTAGGGTAAGAATGCAATTCCGCGATGAATGAATTCGCGGATTTAGGAGTCACGTGCTTTTCTCTGAGTGAATGAAAGCACAATGATTAATATGCTTTATGTAAAGGAAGTTGTGCTATAATGAAATGTTTATGTTCATAAGGTGTGCCATTTCTTCTAAATGAACAGTATTTAGGTCTGTAGAAATCTAATTACTGTATGCTGTGCTTTTCCTAATTTTTAAATGTATCATTTTTATATCCGGGGTATAATGTGTAAGGTAAATTTCGATCTTATTTTTACTTCCTTGTATGAAGTAAAAGGAAGTACTGTAATCACGAAAAATTTCGGATATCATATTTCAACGAAAATAACTATTTCGACCGCTATCGAATGCACTTTAACGATGTTTTTGAGTGGCATCTGTACGTAAGGACAGAATAAAGGACTCTTCCCCTCCCCCCAAAAAAATATAAAACTGATTTAAAATGCATTCAGAGATTTTTTCGCGTCTGTGCGTATATACGTACGTATGTATGCATCTTGCATAACTCAGAAACAAGTAATCTCAGAACGCTGAAATTTTGTGTATAGCACTGCTATAACATGCAGATGTGCACCTTCTATTTTGGTTGCAATCGGCCGCATCAAAACTATATAAATATATGTATGTATATTATATATATCCACTATCTTAATCGGTTCAGTGACCTCAATTTTTTATTCTTATTAAGGTTTTTATGCCTTTAGTAAACCTGCATGGAAGATTTGTAGAATTTTCAACAATTTAAAAGTTGTGTAAGTGCGGCTGAGCCTAATCATTTTTCTCATGGCGGCCATATTTGTTTACATTTGAAATTTAGGAGAATACTGGATTTTAATGCCAATCTGGAGAAACTGAGCTTCGCAACAACAAAGATAACGCCTTCTTTTATTTTTGCGAATTAAATCATGCTTAATCCATTCTGGAATTTATTCGAGGAAATAAATGTTTAAGATTTATTTCGTAATTTTTAATATAGATATTTTGAGTTTTTAATGTATTTTTGCCTTATCGCGATGAGAGAACTGAATTAATTGAATGAGAATTACTGAATTATCTGAAAAACTGTTTCTTTTTTATTTGTTTGTTTAATTTCTTTTATACATTATTTTAGATTTATCATAGTATTTGAATAGACCGTGTGGCAACAATTAGATAACTCTGCAGATGATAAACATAATTTTTGTGCATTTTGAGTCATAAAATGAATGAGATGTAACGCTGTTAAGTGAACCTAGCGCGGGAGTGTCGTTATGGTAAACAAATATAGTGAATTTTAAAGAGTGCATTTACTTTATTGTGATTTATGCGCTATCAACTGAATAGATTTCAATCCAAGAAGTTCAAATGAAATGCAAAATAAGTAAATTTAATATTCCGTACAAGGAAGTCATATGGTGTACACATTCGATTTCTTGTATTAACAGTGCGCGTTATACGGCGGAAAATCCGGTACTATTCAACAGATGAAAATTCGGTAATTTTATGGAAACAACATCTATGCCTAGTAATGCAAAACTGTATGTAGACGTCGTATGACTGTTAGATGGCACGTATGCTCTTTATCAGTACTGTAGTGTGCCATGTAGCGACAGTCGATATAATTCTTGTTACCATTGCCGTTAACTTCGTAAGACGATTACTGAATAGTCGCTAATTTTTGATAATTCACTTGATCAAATGCTTCTGTATTTGTAAAATGTTGTGCTATAAATCCTATCTTCTTCTAAATGTACCGGGATGTTAGAAGTTTAGGAAGCGCTAGCTCAGAAGCAAAAAAGAATGATAAATATTCTGTACTTATCAGAAACTCGATACACGAGTTCTTGCATTAGGCTTGATCACATTTCCTGAACACTTCCGTTTATTTTTTTTGTCTGCTGTGCAGCAACGGATTAAGCGGAAGTGAGAAATTGATGATAATATGCATAAAAAATAAAGTAAAACCAAAGCGAAAAAAAAAAGATATGCTTGCCTTGCAGTGCAAAAGCAAATACTTTCTCAGGATGCTATAAGATATTTGAAGAGAACTGCTGCCACACAGACTGCATCAGCTTAAAGGTAATTTAGATTAATTGCTGGTATATGTCGTATATATAGTTGCAATAATTAATTAAATTCCGTTTGTATTTTATTGACTCAGGGAATTCATATTATGTATACATATTAGTGTGTGTATATATGCAACCTTTCTTGATGTCAAAAGAAGTAAATATTAAGAATGTATTAAAAATGCAATAATATACACTACTGGCCACCGTAAATGCAACACCCTGAAGGAAGCATGCAAATAACATGAAATTTACAACATGCATTAGCGGAGGTGAGATATGTAAATAATTAGAATTTCAGCGCAGACGCACATCACGCGCGCCTGTCCCGCAATTCAAAGCGCTATTTAAGGCTTGGAGTTTTCGACGATTTCAAGTTCGGCAATTGTGTTTTTCTTGTGAATTTTCCCCCCCCCCAAAAAAATCAATTATGCCTTGTAATAAACAGAGATCATCGTTTGATCAAGTATCCGAGTTTGACAGAGGAAGGATAGTGGCCTACCGAGAGTGTGGATTGTCTTTCAGGGAAATCGGTAGTCGTGTTGGACGAAACCAAACAACTGTAATGCGGATATGTTACCGTTGGATGCAGGAGGGTACGACGGACCGACGTGTTCGATCGCATCCAGCTCGGTGCATGTCTGCTATGTCATTATGGCTAGCGTATGCTGGCTAGGTGGACTGGGGCTGCGCCCCTTTTCAATCAATCAATCAATCAATCCAGCTCAGTGCACCACTTCACGTGATGACAGGAACATTGTGCGCATGGCAGTGACGGATCGCTCAGTCACATCACGAACAATAGCACAGCCCATTGAGTCTGTAACGCATCATCCAGTGTCTGCGGGTACCATTCGAGGCCGTTTACAGCAGAGTGGTCTGTCCGCAAGACGTCCATTGCTTCGTCTACCCTTGACACAGAACCACAGAAGTTTCCGCCACCAATGGTGCGATGAAAGAAGGATGTGGACGACAGAATGGAATGAAATTGTCTTTACTGAGGAGAACGCTTCTGTCTGCAACACCACGATGGTCGGATTCGAGTTTGGAGACACCGTGGAGAGAGGTTGCTGAACAGCTGCGTTATGCACCGCCACACTGGTCCTGCACCGGGTATTATGGTATGGGGCGGTATTGGATATCACTCTCGCACTCCTTTAGTATGCATTGCCCGTACTTTAAACCGCCAGCGCTACATCTCCGAGGTGTTAGAGCCAGTTGTCCTTCCTTACCTTCAGGGCTTGCCCACAACCGTATTTCAACAGGATAATGCGCGACCACACGTGGCACGCATTGTCCAAGGGTTCTTAGTCAATCGCCAGATTGAATTGCTTCCCTGCCCGGTTCACTTTCTGGATCTTTCGCCGATAGAAAACATGTGGTCGATGGTTGCTGAACGATTACCCAGATTATGTCCCAAGCTGCCACACCAGATCAACTTTGGCAACGCGTGGAAGCTACTTGGTCTGCTGTACTCCAAGAACACATCCAAAGTCTCTTTGAATCAACGCCGAGGCGAGGCAGCGATGATCTCCAACAATGGCGGCTACTCTGGCTACTGATTCTAGAAGGAACCACACTTCACAGAATTCTATAAATTTGATCATTTGATACTTGGTCAACATGTTATCTACTAAATAAATTTTGTTATGATATCTCTTCTCTTTCTTGGTGTTGCAATTTCGGTGGCCAGCAGTGTATTTAAATGCATATTGTATAGTATATTTTGCGTGGAAAATGAAAAGAAAGTTTTATTTAATTTTAATTATACAAATAAATCAAATAATTTTAGATGATAATAACGACAGACATGCGACTATTACTTACGCAATTATTTTAGATGGTTATTTTTGCAGGTCAATAGGTATTAAAAAATTCCTTCGAATTTTAATTTTGACTGACGGAATTCACAAAGAAGTTGTGTGGAACCACTAGATTCCACGGAATAAAATTTGAAGATCACTTATTTAATGTATCATTTCAAAACCTGAATATATATCATTACTGAACGTCTTTCAGAAATGCTTAATATTTATGTTCTGTCAGATGTAAGCAGTTGCCACTTTACGTAGACAAATCTGAAAATTTTAGATGAATATGGTCTCAAGTGTTACATAATTAAATAGTGAATAACGAATACAGCAAAGTTAGTCTGTAGAGATATTAGGTATTTTTTGAAGCAGGCGAGATGAAAAATGAGCACTGCCCTCGCCGAGACTCGAACCACGGACCTTTCGAATACGCGCCGAGTGTGCTGACCACTGCACCACGAAGGCACGCTAAGAAGGCGAGAGAAATACCTTACATACTCCCGCTTTTAAAGGGCGACTGGGGATTAAGGGACCGAGTCTCCAAATCCTGTTGGTGGAGAATCATTATCTACCACCTTTTCGTTCAGGCGCCATTGTCGAGTCGTTAAGATTTATTTAGAAGCAGGAGTATATATAAAATGAGCAATGCCCTAGCCGGACTCGAACCATGGACCTCTCGAATACGCGCCGAGCGTGCTGACCACTACACCACGAAGGCTTGCTAAGAAGGCGGAGAAGTACCTTATAAGTTGTTTCTGAAGTTGATGAAAAAGGAGAATATCTTAATCAAAAAGAAGTGAAACAGGTTTAAAGATTGAGGCTAAGAATTTTAATCAATGCTTAATGTTATTGCATCAAACAAATCGAGTTCGTTTCTAAATTCAAATGCAAAACTAAATTATATACTTTTGTAACTATTCATTTTCTTTTGGCTATCAGTCACAAAATTTGTATCGTTAAAGAAAATATGTTAGGAAAAATAATAAAAAAAAAGTGAATCTATATTAAAATTATAAAATTATTATAGTTTCATTAATGCTATTTTGAAATCCGCATGACCTTATAACCAATAATGGGCTGAAATATAAAGGAGTTGAATAACAAACAGGATAAAGCAAATTTTAGTACTATATATGTCACACATTCTCCGAAATAGTGATCATGAAACTGCATTTTTCTGAACCCTGGGATTCCAAGCGCCCTCTCTAGGTATTCCGCAAACAAATTCAAAATTACAAAGAATTTTTGAATAATTGGCAGACCCCGTATATATAATCTAACCATCTGAAATAATTAATTAAATAATATATTTTTATTTCGACTGTTATTGGTCCCTAAGGTAATATGAAGCAAATCTGTTTTAATGAGTAAAACTGTAAACTGTTCACAAAACATTGACATATTTTAAATGCTTTTTTTAACATTTATTTTTCTGAGAATCCTAGAAGTTTCACACACACACACACACACACACACACACACAAAAAAAAAAAAAAAAAAAGCTTTAAGAGTTTTACAAAAGAAAATTTTAGTTTTAAGGATTCCGAGGAAAAAAGTTATTGTTTTATAGGCTCTAGAAAAGAGAAAAATTACTATTTGAGGATTTCCACACAAAAAAATGATAGTTCATGAGTTTAAAGAAAAAAACTTTAGAGGTTCAACAAAAAACTACTGTTCTGGGGGATCCAAAGAACGGAAATATTATTTTGTGGATTCCACAGAAGAAAATTATATTCCTGGAAGTTCCACAAAAGAAAATTATTAATTATTAGGGTTTGAAACGAAACTAATATTATATGAGTTTTGAAAAGAGAAAATTATAGTTTTAGAGGTTACATAAAAATTATAATTTCAAGGGTGTCAAAAAGTAACTATAGTTTTAGGAGTCTAAAAAAGATAATCATTATTTCAGGGGGTGTGCAAGAGAAACTAGTTTATGGTTTCCTCCCAAAAAATTATATTTATAGAAATTCCACAAAACATTTTCTTAGTTTTATTGATTCCACAAAAGAAAATTTCTAAATTTAGGGATTCTGTGAATAAACTATTGTTTGAAGTATTTCACACAAAAAATCATAGTTCATGTATTAAACAAAAAGTTATAATTTTAAATGTTCCACAAAAAACTAGATTTTTAGAAGTTACAAAAAAGAAAGTTATTATTTTAGGCACTCCACAAAAGAAAATAATAGTTTGTGGGTTTAAAAAGGGAACTAAATTTTTAGAAGTTCCACAAAAATTGTAGTTTTCGGGATTCTACCGAAGGAAATTGCTATTTTAGGGATTCCCAAAAGAAAATTCTATTTTATGAGTTTTAAAGGTAGAGAAGAAATTATATTCTTAAAGTTTTCACAAAAAATTATAATTTTAGGGGTGCCAAAAACAATTATGATTTTAAGAGCCCAAAATAGAAGATTATTGTGGTAGGGGTTGCATAAAGAAAGTAGTTTATGTGTTCTCAAAAGAAAAAAAGAAATATTCTTAGAGAAATAACAAAAATTTAAAATAACAAAATTGTTATTTTAAAGCTTCCACCAAAGAAAATTATAGTTTTAAGATTTCCAAGAAAGGAAATTTTAATTTTAAGGATTCAAAAAAAAATTATTGTTCGAAATCATCCAAAAAAAATTATAATTTTAGGGTTCTGCAAAAGAAAATTGTAGCGTCACTAGTTTCCCGAACTAATAAAGTTCGAGCTAGAACAAACAATAAAGCAGTCTTTATAAATGAATTCAGAGTGAGATTAATTAGAAAGATTTACAGCGGCAGGAAACGTTCATTACAGCAAAATAGCCTTGAATTATTTCTAACTTTTTAACTGAAAAACGTATGCAGTATCTATACATGTAGACATTTTATCGTGTGCTACCTGAACATCCTCGCATATTTAGAAAGCATCTGTTACAAAGCGCAGAACTACCAACGTAGTAATAAATTCCGGAATGTGAAACATTTTAGTTTTGAGCACGAGCAGTGATAAAGAATCGATGACTGTTATTAGCATGAGTAAAATGTCCCCTGAATATTCGAACAATTACTGTCTGCAATTCAGCTTATAAGATGTATATTAATTAACGATGTATTTTGTGTTAAATTTTTCATTCCTTTCTGTCGTCTCTAACAGAAATGAAAATTAAGTGAATTTAAACAACGAGCAAAAATCTAAAAGCCAATTTATAACAAGAGCGCTGTGTCTTTGATTCTAATTGCAGGACAGCTGAACTGATTATTGATGAGTTTAGTTTTTTCTTCTGGTTACATTACAAGTTGCATTGACAACAGCATCACTTCTTCGGCTTTAATTTAATATTTGCTTTGTATTTAATTGGAATACTAACCTGTTCATAAGAATAAAATTCCGCAAGAAGCATGCGTTAAGTTTCTCACAAGTATTTTAGTTTTGTTATCCATTGTTTGGACTGAATATTAGGGCTTTAAGACATGAATGGTAAGGATGATAACGATTGTCTATTGAAATGTGACGATGAATTGAACCGTGATATATCTTTTTGCAGATCAGCCTGAAACACAGGCTGTGGAGGGAATATATCAGGTAATTTACCTGCCGAACAGTACTACTTCATTATTTCAGCCTGTTATCAAAATATTCCCCAAGTAATGGAAAAGCGAATGACAGCTTCGAAATTTAAATAAGAGTTATCGAAGGATATAGAATTCAAAGAAAATGCTGAAAGCAGTTACAGTAGCAAAGGCAAATCTTTTGGACACTTTACACCATTTGATCATTCTTCTAGAAGAAGTTAACGAAGAATTACAACCCAAAAAATGTATATAAAAACGGGGATTCCTAAACTGAAACATCATACAAAGCCCTCGAAGCAAACACAAGCACACTGTATGCCTATGTCACTTAATAAAATAAGTTTGAATAATGTCGAAAATCCAGCCCTCCTGGTCCTTAGCCATAGTACCTTTCCTCCTCCGAAGGAACACAGTAAGAGCTCAAGGACAACAGTGGACCTGTTGCCCTTATCGGGGTGCGAAGTGTAGAGAGAGATTTTTGTGGATAACCAGGTATCTTCCTCGAACACAGACAGGTATCTTCCTCGAACACAGACGATTTTTGCTTTCAGATGTTTAATGACGATGACCCTGTAATAATCAATAAATTTAGAATAAGTTCTGCCGCTGAATTAAGAGAAGAATAATTGTTGCAGTTTTTAAGCAGGAACTGCCTATGAAGAAGCAGAAAACAATATCGACAAGAGCACAAATAAGCGAGGTTCTACAAATTTTGATACAGCCGATTTACAAATGCAGTATAAATGTGAAAAAAAAAGCGATTTTTTTTCGAAACATACAGCCAATAACCAATGCATTACTAAACATTTAAAAACAATAATAGTTTGTTATTATTATATAAGGTATTTCTCCCACTTTTTTAGCATGTCTCCGTGGTGTAACGGTCAGCACAATCGGCGCGTATTCGAGAGGTCCGTGGTTCGAGTTCCGGCGAGGGTACTACTCATTTCTCACGTCTCCTGATTCAAAAATACCTAATCTAACATTTTAAATGTACAGCTCAAACATTTTTCGCATTGTATACAAAGTCAAAGATCTGAAAAGAGATAAAAATGTCAGACCTAATCTGTTTTAAGTGCAGCAGGATGAACAGTGTATTATACAGCGTTAGTTTCAACATCTTTAAAAATATCGTGGAACAAATAATGGTTCAATAATAATACTTTGTGAATTTACTAGAGTTATTAAATTATATTAAGAACTAAAATTAAAATTCGTAACATTTAAACTGAAGAAGTGTTGAAAATTTTTTTTAAAGTTGTCTAAATGAAAGGAATATTTATTTGTTTTGAAATTAAAGAAATTAATAAATATTATTTGCATACTGTTAAGAACAAACTTCTTTAAATAAATTTATTAACGAGAGAACAGGAGTAAAACAAGTGATAAAGAATTTAAAAAAATATTCTAATGCTTACTTTTTATTCCCAACTCTTTTACTGTTGCCACTTGAGCAGACAGAAAATCGCAACGCGAGGAGTTTTATAGATAGCGTTTCAGTATTGCAAAAGACGTCGATACTCACTCTCTTCCTGAAATAGTGTTAGACTTCATAGTCTTTCATCTATACAAGAAATTTCACTCTTCGACCAGTTCTTGTGTTTCTAGAGACATTGTCTCTAGAAAAACCATTGTTACTAGGAAGTGGTTGTGAGATTTTGGAGGTATCGCCTTCATATGTCTGAAGATATGTTGTTATTTCCTTTTTGAGTCTGAAATATTAATTTAAATGTCTTTACATTGATTTTGGAAGGTGTTAGCAATGAATTTAGGAGTGACGTCATTGTTACTTAACGTACTTTTAGTCGTCAATGTGGTGGTACCGTTGATTAATTTTCCAGTTTTATTTTCGATTAATAAATTAAAATGTGAAAGAATTTCTATTCAAAAATTTAGGTTTATTAACGTTTGCAATTATAAAAGGCCAGCTGAAAGATCTACTTAGCACAAAATCCATTTCCAACCATTTTTGACCATAAGCTTTGATTGCTATACCATTAGCTGCAAACAACTGAAGTTTAGACACAGTTCTTTTTCCGATGGGGATGGAGGGATAACCAATACTTCTGCTCCAATGCCAATTAAAAATGGGTTGCAGGATGCGTTCTCACGAATACAAAGACGACTCAGCTCGATCCCTTGACTTTCGGTCGTTATTGAAATCCGGGATCCAGTTTTCTTCTCTCGAACTTTTTGCATGATTTTTACATGGCTGTGTGCAATTGAAAGCTCTCTCTTCAAAGCTTTGGTTAAAATATTAGTTATTTGGGTCACTGTTATTTCTGGAACTATTTCTTGAATTCAATCTTCGTCTTAGGGTATTGGAATCTCTACGTCTACTCATTTCTGTTATCTGCAGTTCTAAGTTTGATATCTGTCTCTGTAAGTCTTTGGACGACATTGTTATCGGATGATGGAGAAACAATGCAAGCTACCAAATAGATTGAGATTTTATTCCCAAATCTTGTCAGCCATTGTCGGTAGTTTGGACAAGTCATCACTGCTTACAAACAAAATGCTCCGCATATTAAACGGTAGTCACTGCATCTAGAAGACTTTCAGAAATTTATCCAGCATCTGCTTCGTCGCCAAGTTGCGCATTTCGCGGAGAAAGTGGGATAGTTTCCTCTCACCCAATTCCAATTTAGTCAGAAGTTTCTAAGTTTTCTGTGATTCAGAATCGGGAAAAATTTCAATAAGCATCTTTTTCAGAGTCAGATATTTGCCGTCATCTGATGGTTTGACGAGGATATCAGTGACTTGAGAGAATATCCCTGCTTCGATCAAACTGACTATAAAATCATATTTTATTTGATCAGCCGTAATTCCTGAGCTGCGGTATTGTGTTTCGATCTGAAGAAACCATACTTTGGGATCGGGATTCTATGGAAATTTTTAGACTTACCCTAGCAATTGTTAATCTCTTCAATGCTGTTTCAGTATTCTCGTTTGTAGACATTACTCGCAGTTAATCAATTAGGAACGCTGTCACCAATTTATGGTTTCATTGATTAAGAACAAATGTATTCACAGTAGACTGAGAAAACAAACTTCTTTAAATAAATTTATTAGCGAAAGATGGAGTAAAACAAATGATAACGAGTTTCGTTTTGAAAAGAAGCTCTAATGTTTTATTTTTTATTCCGATCTATTTTACTGTTTCTACTTGCGCAAAAGAAAATCGTAACGTCAAGAGTTTGATAGATTGCGTTTCAGTATTCAAACGATGTCGCCACAATGAGTTACCGGGGATTTTCTTTAATGTGTCTTTCTTTACCGGGGATGTTTATTAAAAAGGAATTAAAAGCATTGTAATATATATATTAAACTGTACATTGAGTAACTAGACTCTTTCATTATTTTACATAGATTAAAAGCGAATTAAAAATACTGTGAAATTGTATATGTAACTTTCTCTTAATTGAAGGTCGATTGATGATATAACAAGAATTTGCCGTGGAACAATCTTTTGGAAAACTGAATTACCCTGATGAGATGGTCCAAAGAGCCTGGAAAACGGCCTGAATCGTTTTCCCAAGTTTCTAAACAAAATCATCATATTCTTTTTAATAAAAACTATTGTTATGTTTTTCAAATTAAGTTTTCTTCATAGCGAGCAATTACAAATGTAATTATTTAACCTCATTATGTAAGAAGTTACGCAATAGTGAACTTACGCTTGGCCCATGCAACAACACTGTAATTTAAGACGTAAGTTTATCGAAAGTGATCATGCCTTCTTGCTTAAATCTTGCTTAAACTTCTCTCATCAGAGCGACTTTTGTCGCATCGTAACTACGTTGTAAAAGTTAGTTAATTCCCATTTCAAGGATTTTAAGAACATTAAAAACTCTATTTACAGAGACTCGGTCAGGATAGCAAGGGAAAATAAAACACTAGAGTTTAATAAAATACCGTTCAATAAAAAGAAATTCTTATCATAACACTCAGTTCCTGTTTTGTCAGCCCACTGAGCCATTGCTAAAAATGGACACCCTGACGTATGTTATCAGGAAAATTTTAATAAAAGCATCGCATTTCCGAGTGAAATTCTTTCACCACAACCAACTCGGCTGCTAGCGAGTGTCACGCGCTGCCAAATATTAACAAGAATTTTTTTAAATTCTGGATACTTTTCCGTTTAGGTAAGTTTGTATCGATTATGTAATTCGTAATAGAATAAATCCTGATTTTAATAACGAGTACGAGATATCGAACCAAAATATTTTTCAAAAATTACTTTTTTTATTTATTTTGAAGATTCTGAAAGTTTGTATTACATCTAAAAGTACTTTTAATGTGTCTTGTTTCAAAAGTTAAAATTCCTACAGCACTTTTCCTCAATCTTTGAATTCTATAAAGTAACTTTCAGATTAAAGTAAAGCTATTAGTAAAGTTTCAGCTATTAAAGTAACTTTCAGATTTCAGAGGCCCTAGAAATGATTACACTTTTACAATTAATTTAAAATTATGTTGATTGTGAAATGCAGAACTATTTCGGCGATTATAAACATTCTCTTAGAATGAACTCTTCACTAATTTGAAATCAACTGTTTTTGCATTCATATGCGAAGTAATTCTTCTTTGGATGAAAAAAAGCAAATCTCTTTTGACAATAACATTAAGATTCTTAGTAATAAAAAGAGACTTTCTGTGATATTAAAAAAGAGTGTATTTGGTGTTAAAAGAGATTACATTTAATATTAAAAAATATAAAAGAGACTGCATTTTATTGTTAATGTTATTGGTACTTTTCCATTATACTCCTGCCACGTTTTTTGTTGGCCACGTTTTTGGCGCTTGTGAGAAAATATACACTGAGATTTAGTGACAGAGCCAACTGGATTGTCGTTGTGTATATGTGTAGGTCTCAAAATTATTTTTATGAGACCAAATAGTTTACAATTAAAAAACTCTCCAAAGTTCATGACAGGTGCATAACGGAAAAGTAATTCATTTATTATTTACAACACTGTCATATTAATTGAGCATATTTAAACTTTCTTTGTTGAAAGGTTACCTACTCATATTGTCATTAAACCATTCCAACAAATAGAAATATTTCACTGTTGCCGAAACCAAATCAGAAATATTATGCTACTGCTCCAGTTTTTCTTTAAGAAATATGATAATGATAGGTAATTCGCCTTTGTCACGTAAATATAAACAATATTAAAATAAAAATAATGGTATAGCAACAAATATTATAAAATATTATATTTTATAATAATCATGCAGTTCCTCCGCAACATGTCTACCAGCCTTCTTGCTGTATGAAATCTTTTATTTACTTTTTGGTTACAATGATGCATTCCTTTTCTGTATTATAAAAGGATCCATTTAAAAAAATTACTTAATTTATAGTAAAATTTGGGCACTTTTCGTGTTACTGTTGGACGCTAAAAAAATCCCGAGAAAGAGTTTTTAAAAAATATGCTTTTTATCAAAAACTTAATAAAAAATTAATGAGCTAAAGCAAGAAAAATAATTTATCATAATTTGGCGGGAATAATAGATTAAAAAAATTTTCTTTTCAAAATCTGTCTACAATATTACATCACGAATAATAAAGTGAGGGAGTCCTTAGTAAATTTTAAAGATAATGGATTATACTTTTGACAATATATGAAATTGACGATTTTGTTGTTTAGGCGCCAACGCTAAAATGAAATGCTGAGAAAAGTGTACACAAATTTATGAAATTGAGAAAGTTAAAAATGATACTGCACATTTCATTGCAAACAATTTTACTAAGTAATCTATCCTTAAACTCTGTTACTTTTTAAGGTTAACGAAATAAACTGTAAATACAATGTCTACGTAAAAAAAAAAGGTAGAAATATAGCATTTATAAAAATGGCAGACGGCTTTTATGGGAAGATGCAAGTAATTATTTGAACCAAGGCGAGGGACTTAATGACGTCACGTCATTGATTTCATTATGACGCAGTAACATTTCAAAATCTTGAAGATATATTTTCCAGCATTGTCATAAGAAGATCACATTATAGGTCTGTTTCATATTATAGATTAAAAAAAAAGTCGTAAATCGTTAAATTATTTTTTTTTATTATTTTTGTTTTAAATGATGGAGAAGAGTTTTGTAATACGTGAAAAGTTCAAAAATTTATAATTCGATACAATTTTAGATTTTGAAATTTTAAAAACACTAACGTCAAACTGTCGAAAAAAAATCGAGTGATTTACGAAAATTCGCCAAAAAATCAGAAATGACGTTGAAAATTTTATACAAAATTTCATTTAAAAGATTTTTTGGCTCTATCCGAAGGTGCAAATAGCAAATTTCTGAGATTCTTAGAATGTTCTTTAAACGAAGATATTTATGAAAAATCGTTTAAATATGAAATTAAAAAAATTTAACCGTAATGTGAAAAATCGCTTCACCACTTTGCAATGCCCTCCACAATCAATGTGTGTAAAAAATATAAACTTGACAGCTTGTAGAGTCTCGTGTTATTTGGCAACATCAAATGTGTGAGGATTGAAACAAATTGTCGTTATGGCTCTTTAAGGACCACAGACCTAAGATAAAATTTAACATACGGCACCACTAGTGATTCCAGAAGGCAATAATTATGGCTTAAATCAAAGATGATGAATGAACTAAAACTAAGACAAGTAAGTTAACCTAAATGCTGCACAAATAGAACAACGCTCAAGCCGACTTAAGATCGGCGTAAGAATCCAAATGGCGAGAATAAAGCAACACTCAGAATACTAGCAAGAGAATCAAAGTAGCAATGTAGTCAGATGCTTTGTGAAAATTTTGACATTATTTTCCAATCTAGGTTGTTACTATTTTTACTACAATTGTCTCCAACATTTTGCAGAACTACGATGATTTTTGTAATTTCTTAATCTGCAGTCACTATTCATCTGTATGTCGGAGTTTTTCATTTAAAAATACAGATTCTGAAAACATTTAGCAGAATATGAACTACAATCATGCGTGTATTTCAAATGAACATGCGCTTGATTCCTCAAAAATAAAATATAGGAAATCTTTAAGATTTAAAATTAGGGCAAAAAGCAACCTTAAATTGGTGTAGATTTTCAATAAAACTCTATCGATTTCGACAGCAATCAAACACGGGTCTCTATTTTTCAAGACCCAAAATGTTTTTGGCAAAATTATTCAATAAAATAAGTAGGGAACATTAAGACAATAAATGAGAGAGACAAGAAGAAAAATATAAGGGATGCCTTTTTGAATTTTTTTTAATTAAAAAAATTAAAACTATTATAATAAACTTCTGTTACAAGATATAAGCAGATGTATCATTTACTCCAGCAAAAGAAAAAAACTAATTGCCCTTAATTAAAGCAAAAAATTTAAATTAAAAACAAATTGTTTAATAACGATTTGTCTTTACGTTGGCCTTTTTTTAAACAGAAAATTCTCTCAGTTTTGATAGAGCCAGAAAATGTAGTCATTCATAAAGCTTTAAAAATGTTTTGTATAATTCCATAAACATAAGGTAATTTAATTCAGTATAGAATGTATTCTTCTATGTTTTGAATATTTTAATTGCAATTAACTTTATTAATATTAATTAATTTTTCACTATTATCGGAATGTTTAGCTACAAGGATCGAATAGATTGAATATTCTGAATTAAAAGTTCAATCATATATGCTTATCATAATAGATGACTGAAAAACGGATTGAATAGTTTCCTTGTGGTGAACATTATGTTGAAATTTGCGAAGAAAATTTCAGTTTTAACAAATGCATTCAAAATTAAAAAAAAATTCTTTAAAACATCGAAATTTTATAGCCAATTCCCAGCATTGATCCTAGAGTTACTAAAGTTTGGCTGTGAAATTATTTATGCTAAAGAAAATGTGCAAACATAATTTTGGATTCCATATATTTAAGCTCTAAATTTTTCAGCCGAATAAAATTCAGAATTATCTTTTTTTCCCTTATTTGTAAAACAGATATCGACTGTCACGAAATGATGAAATTTAGTGTAAAAATTATGTTTATGTTTCATAAATAGACAGATCGGGAGAGTATTTATCTTATTTTTTTACAACTTTTTATGCCAATGTTGAAAAAAACTGTTCAATACGTTGTCTCGCTGCATTTTGTACTTCATTTTATTATGCCTATATATATGTATACACCATAAGCATGCTGCACATACGAATGTAAAATTGAGAGATTTATATATTTTCCCGAGCTTTTAACGTAGGTATTTTAAACTTTCCTATATTTTATTGTTCCTTTCTTTATAATGGGAAATATAGAAGTGTTAAATATTTGCAATAACTGTACATTTTGTTTGCAGCAAACGGGAGCTGTAAATAAAAGTTTAGCTTTTGGAGCGTTGCGTCTACATTCATATTAGGATCTTTTCCTCTTAACCAGTTCTTAAACATGATATGAATTATTGAATTATATTGTAGCAGGCTTTTGAGCAAACTTAGACGAAACAGTTTTGTTTAGTAGTAAACAAATGAAGAACGTAAAAGTAAAAATAGTACAAACAAGCAAGAAATTATTGCTGAACTGCGGTTTTGTTGGAGTTTACTTCAACTTTATGAAATGACTGCTGTTATGATGAGCACAATGTTAAGTATCCTCAAGTTAAGACACAATGTTAAGACAATTGAATGCTGGGAGTTTGATCTGGGTTCGATTCCAGGTGAACAGGATTTGGCTGTATGATTTTTTTTGTAGTTTTCCTTAAGTTTAACTTAAATATGAGCCATTTCTTTTTAGAAAGCCCCTCAGCAAGGCACCCTTTCCATTGGGCCAGTGGTTCTCAATCTTTTGACTAACGCGTACGATCTAAACAAAAATTTTAAATCTGTACTACCACCACTACATTTTACAATGATTGTTTTTCAATTTCTCAACAGAAATATTAACATTATTTTTTCCATTTGCACAACCTATTGGCTATTTGTATTAAATATGCATACAAAAAATTAATTGGTTACCATTTTAATTATCAAAATTTAAGTTATAATACTTTAATTCTAAACCTAAGTGTGAAATTTGGGCCTGTGTAAAGAGAGATCAATTTCTTTATGTCTGGTCTTATTTCATTTACTTTTAACCGTAAATTAGAATCCACTTTGCATTTTGTTCTGTAATTGTTTTTCAAATATAAGATGGAAGAAAATCCTTTCACAGAAATAAGTTGTGCCTTTAAATTCCTTCATTTCAATTCAGCACAATAAAATAGCATTTATAAAATGGCAAATGAGTTAAAAAATGTGTTATCTTTAAAATCTTCAGTTCGATCAAGGGAAATTTTTATCAATTGTTCTTTTCCTTCACGAGATAAAATTTCAAGTATATTTGAAATGTTAATTCTTTTATTTTCAAATTATGTTCGGTTTGAAAGCTTTCTAAAAAGGGGTAAACAGCTTAAAATATTATTAACCAATTCTTTGATTATCATCTCGAGTTTTCTTATCACTGAATTTATTTTATCTCTAATGGTAAATAAATTTAGGCTTTGTTCTTGTAATCCTAAATTTAATTCATTTAATTTTCCAAAAGTATCAGCTAAATATGTTAAACAAGCCAACTGTAATTCATTAAATAAACATTTTTGCAATTCAAATTTTGAATCACAGAAGAAAATATGAATTTCTGATCGACGATTAAAAACTTTGGATAACCTTCCTCCTTCGGAATGTAACAAAAGCGTTTCATGTTCATTGCCCACTTTTTGGCATAAAACCAATCGTAAATATTCCTAAAGCTCCGCTTTTAATAAAACTAACAATTCTCACAAGCTTCATTCAAAATAACTTTCAGGTTTTCGGGGATTGTTTTGGTTCTTAAAGCCTCATCATGAATGGAGAAGTGAGCAAATTTAGTTTCAGGCACTACCTTCTTCATTTGAGAAGTAACACCGAAATGTTTTCTTGTTAAAGCCTGAGCTCAGTCACCGCATTAGACAATGCACTTATTCCAAGAAATATCATTCTCAGAAATAAAATTATCAAGTACTTTGAAAATTTCATTTGCAGTTGCTCTATCATAAAGAGATTCACAAAATAAATACACTTCGGCAATTCGTTTATCTTCTTCGAAACGTATTTAGACTAAAAATTGAACAATGTTCGTTATATCAATACTTTCATCCAATTGCAATGCGAAATACGCTCTGTATTTTATTTTTTGAATAAGTGTCTCTATGGAATTTGCCATTTCACGAATTCGTGGGATTACTGCATCCAAAGAATATGTACTGTTAAGAAGGAAAACTTCGCAGAAGCAGAAGTGGCTCCCTTCCAACGAAAAGGGAAACAACAGCGCATGCGTGAAATATCTGTCGCCAAAAAGCGCCAAAGCTCGAAGCTGAATCAAAGAATATGTACTGTTAAGAAGGAAAACTTCGCAGAAGCAGAAGTGGCTCCTTTCCAACGAAAAGGGAAACAACTGCGCATGCGTGAAATATCTGTCGCCAAAAAGCGCCAAAGCTCGAACCTGAATGTCGAAGTTGGTTTGGACAGGTTCGACCGTTACGTTTAGCAAGAGTTTAAACAAAGAATAGGTTCTTTGGTTTCAAGTAGCGATATGGACAATGGAAGTTCAACAGCCAGTGAAAGTGAAACTTCACCTAATATTTCATCATTTCCGAGTTTAAATTATCGCGACAAGTCAAAGAACGATTCATCTTAACCCGTGTTCCTCAATTTCCTATACACGTCGCGGAGGGGGAAAATGTCGGCTAGGTACCAAAGAACCGGCACATCACAGAGGGGAAATTCTCGCCAACAGATTCCGTCGCCAAATCTCTTGGCGAATGTTCCCTTTTTTCTGTAGCGGCGTTGCAGACAAAGTGGTTTACATTACGTCTATGGAGCCTTTCCTTCTTTACATAGAAGTTCTTTGACTGCATCATTTGATAGCGAAACATTTTTAAGTTCATCAGCCGCTTTTGAGTTGAATAATTTTAATATGATACCTGCAGCTGCTCGCAATATAAGGTTTTCTCCAATAGTGTGAGCCTACCCTGTCGGCAATTCTTAGGCTTACTAGTTAACTAGCTTCCAAAGCTTTTCAACTTCAAGTAACAAAACCTTTCATTACCTGTTTATTAATTTTGAGCTCAAATAATTTTCTCGTAAAGTATGCTTCAGATTTATTCTTTAAACTGGCAAGCAACGATGGTTTCATACTTTGATTGGATAATAAATCACCCCAACACACATTGAGGTTGCAGGCCCACTTCATCTCCATTTTAAGTAAATCCAAGTGATATATAACTTTCATTACATTTTCTATAAACACAATATATTACGAATTCTGCAAAACCAAACGACGATAATCGCAAATCGCATAGAAAAGTAAGGAACGAAGAGTAACAACAAGGCAAAGTACTTGCTGTTAGAGAATGCAAATCGACTTGAATGATTCTAATTGGAAATAGAGAAAAATTAGAGCGGAAATGGTGGCGACATAAAGTTAGGCAAGTGTAGATATGCTAATAGATCGATTAACTCTAAAAGAATTAATGAGACACTATTATCCTTTTATAAGAACTTATATTTATTTCTTATTAAATACAACATCCATTTCTATTACTCCTTTTAAAAACATCATTTACGACAAATTTTGTTATGTTTCTGGCTTAAAGAATATTTGTGAAAATAAAAACGGATTATTTTGCTAAAGTCTATGAGAGGCTATTAACCTTGAACAAAGCTCAGATCGCATAAATTTACGAGTGTTAGAGAAAAACCTTAAACAGGATGTTGAGATATTTAGGTTTTGAATATATAGTCAAAACACTTTCTGTTTCTTTGTGTACCACCTATTTTTCTCTTGCGTACCACCGGTTGAGAGTCGCTACATTAGACCATAGTGAGCTTTGTCAAATTCAGCTAACTTAGCTTGCCAAGGGCGCAAAATACAGTTTTCTGGAAAGTGTCTCACCCTTGAGTAATTAGAGTATAAAGACCATATCACGGTTTAAATATACCGCAGTTGAGGTCCTAGAGTCGTTCAGCAGAGCCGAGCAATGAGATACGGAAGAACAAGTTAAAGAATCTGGTCAGAACGGTGTCATGTCAAATTAGGAGGGCAGAATAGGGAGGTGTAAAAGCTTAACCATTAATGGAGGGAGAGAGCACATTGTTTATCAGACTTTGTGAGTAGGAGAGGGATACACTTTCAAAAACCAAACAGCTTTTGAAGTAGGCCCCAAACAATAGGGCAAAATCTAAATATTGGATTAGGCTACATGGTGAATACAGTAAAAGTACATTTCTTTCTTGTCGGATGCGTGAAAGAACCACATTCACAACCTCTCTATTCTCCTTTTAGATCAAGCGCTCCAGCTTGCACTAGAAGCACTACTACTTCTATTTTTTTATCGTAGCAGTAATGCTTTCATAAAATTTTAGTGAACTTTAAACGAAACTGCAGTCGGAGACAATTTTTTGTTTATTTATGCTAATTTTACTTTGAACTTTGTAATGTCTATGATTTTAAACAACTTGGACTAAAGTTATGTTCACTGCTACTGAATTATTCAGGCTACTGGTCGTTAACTGTTAATACAAAAGATAAGATTCAAAGGCAACATAAAAAAACTTTATTAGCCTAGACTTCTGAGCAATGCAGGTAAAATTCAAACAAATTAAACTTTAAGATTTATCGTAGTCTTACAATGATAATTGTTTGCAGATACAGTAATATTAAAACCAGATAGCCTATGCAAATTTACAACTGCAATGTGGTTACAATAACAAAGGTTTTGTGAATTTACAGTACACTTTGAGTTGAAACGGAAAATTTCCTAACTTCTTAACATTTACCCTTCGTTACCTCTAGTTCCTACTTACTATACAATCAGATGACAGAATCACAGAACCAGCTCTTAAAATCTCACAGAAAAGACTTCATCTTAATTTTAGCAATGCCGCTTGCCAGAAAATTTTTACAAATCACTCAGCGAATATTGGGATGAGAAATTGTTGGTAAAACTGTTAACTAAATGTTAATAGAGCTTAAATCATAAATGCCACATCTTGTTTAATTGCGTCCAACTGTCAAAATTTCTACTACTAATAAACTGCAAAAAATTATTTTCCTGAAGTATTCTAAATTTTTCCTGATCTTCAAACGCGAAAGCTTTTTACTACTGAAGAAAACAGGCCTATTTTGATAACCCTCGAAATCTATAGAGTTTTATTGAAAATCTACTTTAATCTAAAGTTATTTAATATGAATTAATTTTGTATTACTTCATATTAAATGTAATTTTGTAGATATTTTAAATGTCTTAAGTTCTTTTCCGAAAGCAAAAGAATCAGCTGGTCTTATATAATGCGTGGTGGAAAATATTCTTTGGTCCTAAATATTCTTTGGAAAATATTCTTTGGTTCGCACATGATTATGGTCAAGCATTCGTAATGCGATAATTCACACTATTTCAGGATCATGGTTCTCAAAGTTTAAATAAAATTTTGGAACATAGTTCATTACGGCTATGAAATTTTAAGCCTTTTTTGGGAGGTTATGTTTTTGTTAAAACACAGTTGTATAATTCTTATGTTTATTTTGGACGACCTGAAACGCTTTCTCTGTGAACCTGAAAATATATGGCTCTGAAAAAGGATTGAACTGATGCATGTCTTCTGAAAGAATGCACATTTAGATTGTTAGAGACACACGCCTAATTGATTTCGTATAGGGTTGGTTTAGTTTGGTTTATTTAATTACGGCCAAGCACTCTATCGTATGGAGTTGAGCTTAAATATACCATTTGAGAATTCTAAGGCACACTCTGATTTTGATAACCATGGTTAGATCTCGAGTTTTGTGTCTTCGGAAAATGGTCTGTGAGCTTTTAGAAAAATACTGATTTTTATTTTGCATTTTTTATTTTTCCATTCTGAAATAAGATAAAGTGCATTTTCCATCCAACAATATTTCTACAGAGAAATCGGGTAAGTTCAAGAGTGATGAAAAAGTTTCTAGATTAGCTCTGCTGATAAAAATGTACATCACTTGCCTAACTTTGAATATTATCTCTTTCGAGGTAGTCACATTCCGTCGCAATAAACAGGCCCCAGCGTTCTGCACCGCTAGAATGTGGCCTCAAAATTATTTTACTTAAGCAAGTCTATAAATTTTTGTGCTTGTATCTGGATCTTGTCACCAGCGATGATCCTGGATGTAAAAGATGGATTATTCAGGGCAGGCTCGTGGAGACCTTAGTGTTTTCCACGCGATGTTCTTCCTGCTAAGTCGGGAAGACAAATCTGGCAGCAACACACCATATGCTCATTTCCGTTTACTGGATTGTCTGCGCTGGTTCGCACGACTAACAACAATACCTTCATTTTTGCTGATTGTTCTCCGACGATTCACGACGCACAAGTTTCCGAATTATTTTCTATTTTCAGGCGCCACACGCATGGAAGATCTCCCAGATATCTTGCTGCTTCCAAGGAACGTTCCTCTACCTTTGAAGCGTCTTTGACGCTGGGAATATTGCATACGATTTATTGCCTTATCTTTGCAAGCTTGACGATGCTTGTTTAGAGCTTCTGTGGCTAGTTTACTGCAAAACTTTAAGTTGACTTGTTGTTCACTTTTCTATCTATGATGTAACCGCAGATCAATGTATAAGCGTAATTACAAAAACACCGTTATAGTAACAACTCTGGATTTTAACCACAGCGATGTCTCTTGACAATTTACCTCAGCATCACTATAACTACGACTGCAAACCTGCGATTCCAGTTATTAGCACGCTAGAGAGCTAGTCGACGAACTTTTTGATTCATCCTTATGTAAAAGTGAAGAGATCAAGAAATGGATTTACACTTATGTAAATTTAAAAGTAAAGAGATTAAAAAATGATCGATGAGGAATTCAGGTCTTAATATTCTTAATGCTGGAAAAATCAGATTTAACTTTTAATTAGTAAAAGCTTTCCTCAAATTAGCTCTTCTGCATTCTTATGATGGAAAATGGTATAAAAAGATATTGAAACTTTATATAGGAATCATCTACACCCACGTTGTAAGTCATTGACTGGCTTTGGAATTAAATTTTTCGTGAAGCAGTAAGCGATGCTTTCTCAGAATATAGTATCCGGAATTCACACTTATGACAGCTGTGCATAGTATAAAAATACCATAATGAATAAGTTTCCAATCGTTCATTACTCTAATTTAATTTTTATTTCTTTTTCCAGAATGGATCGCTTACTATTGCACCCAGTATACTTCATTTTAGCCGTGGATTGTTTCTTTGCAGTAAGTTATGCTCTGCTTAATCGTCCGGACACAGATCCAGAATTGGACTTAGAACCCATTACAAGGTATCGAAGGCCAGAAATTACTACACAAAGGGTTTCATCTGGTCATGTGCATGATTTCACATTACCCTTACCCAAACATCTCAGCACTGATTCGTTTTATGATGAAGACAACTACTATGATGACCACGAAAGCATGAATCACATAGAGCATGAAATGACGACAATTTTACTTAGTTCAGGTAAAATGCTTTTGTAAAATTTTATAGCAAACGTGAAACTTTTGTTATAAGCTCCTAAATAATTGTTATATACTAAGCTGTAAAATACTAGTAGTTTAAACAAATATGAATTGCGTTGTGTTTGTACCCTTTTAAATTTCGTTTCAACAACCCGAAGAGCCTTGCTACTGGTGAAACCATGTTGTGTAATCAGAAATTCAAGTAAACACATAAAATCAATAATACTAACTTAGTTTATTACTTTCCTTAAAACACTGATATCAAACAAATTTACTAACATAAAATTATACTAGTCCCCGGGAACTACCTTATTTAGTTTAGAAAACAAATAGCTAAACATTTATATATTTTCCACAAATACTGCAATCTTAGACAGTAACCACTTCAATTCAAATACTATTGTTTAAGTAATAACTATTTTTATGAGTTAAGATACAAATTAAAATTTTCTATTTCATTTTTCAGTTGTAAGGTTCTTACACCTTATTTATCCCAGAACAAGAGAAAATTCAAATAATGAAGTACAGAGTTAAGTACCTATAGTATTGCACCATAAGAGGAAAAAAAAATTATACCTTTAACTAGAGCAATTTAAGACTGCTCACAAATTTCTTCAGATCTCAGTTAAATCAGCAAATCTTCAAAAATATTAAAGATTTAAATTTTCTACCTTTCAAAATTCTTTACAGCAAACATTTAAATAAAAGTTAAATTCTGATAATAATAGAATCTTTAAAAAAATTCAAGAAATAATTAAACCAGAGAATTTTGGATGAAAAAAAAATCTTTAAGAATTTAAGTTAACATTAAAGTTCAAAAAGAAAAACTTCTTAACTGACGGAAGATGTGAACCTGGAGATTTGGGGGTTCGACGGCAGCTTGGCGGACACCGAACATTCGAAGAATACCCAGTACGCAGGAACTTGGAAGTTTCATCCAGCCTTCTGTATTACGAACTTCAGAGCCATCAGGAAACTCAGGTCGGAACACAGGTTGCTTGGCTATTGATTTTTTCTGTTCTTATAAATTGAAGAAGCGGACTGAGTCTTCATCAGATGGTAGAATTGACGAAGAAATATTTACTTTCCATTTTGAAGGACATTATTTCTGTGGTAGTTGAAGCATGGAAATATAATTTTCTTTCATTTCCTTTTCTATTGCAGAATTATTTCATTTACATTTTTGAAGGACTATTTCCGAAGCCATGGAGTAAGACGTGACAGGAGCCATAAGCCCCCCGTTAAAAAAACAAATTCATCCTTTCTGTTGCAGCAACAAGATGCCCAAGGCGCCCGAGAAAGTTATCTTCTTGTCAGCCGAATGCAAAAACGAAAACGTCCCAACAGCTTCGCAATCCCACCTGCACCCGCTTTTTGTCAGGTCCGGACACTAGATATCGCCAAAACTCGCCAAAAGGGTGAATAAACTGAAACTCTACCCCTCACACAAACCCCTGCTAATATCGTCCAAAAATCGAGGAGTTGAACTGGAACAAAATTCCGAATCTCGCCAAGCCCGCCAAAAGAAGAACCAAGAATTCGACGTAGGCGTGGGAAAACCAGCAAACCTAGGCAACGGACAAAAATTCCTAAGCAAAGGCTTGGAAATCAACTGCAAAAGTGACGCTTTTCAATCCTTTCCCCCTCAACCAAAAAAAATACTCGAAGTGCAAAAATTCGTTGAATAATTAACTGTAACTTAAAAACTGTTTAAGCTAGAGACTTGAAAGTACTCTTAAATTAAAAGGCTAATTTTTCTGCATCCAATGATATAAGTTAAATGAGAATCAACCTAAGTTAAGTAATTTTAAATCAAGTTTATTACCTACGAAAGCACCTAATTCCATTGTCTGTTTCAACGCGTTTACGAGTAACCAGTGGAAGAGACGTACAAATCTTAAAGTACCAAAACCACTAATTAAAATTAAACCAAAGCAAATATAAATACAAGATATTAAATAAAATAACGTTGTGTAGCATAAATTTAGAATAATGAAAATTAATCTTAAGTCAAACTTAAATAATTAAGTGTTACATGAAAATTTGCTACACAACATAATTATTTAAAATTTTTAGTCTGTTCTGTCCATTACAGGATTCTGTCCAAAACATCTGATTTCGTTAGCTCCAAACTTATTTCAAAAGAGTAAATCAGTTCAACTCGAGAAAGAGGATTAAAGGTAGTTTAGAATATTGACTGCGCTTAAACTAAACTGATTAAGCGATTTCACTTACACTGAAGTGAACCTTTGCTGTATTTCCTCCATTCCGTTTCCTGGTTGTTAGTTGAATTAAGCAACATTTAACTCAAAAACTTTCTACTGACATTACATTCCCTTCCAAAGACCCGATTTTGTGATTCCCGGTGATACAATGCAACCTCTGCCTGATAAATTATCAGAACTGTAACAAGCACTTCCCAGAAAATTTTAATGCAAGCATGCAATAAGAGCAGCGAAAATACAGAATATGTTTTTGTTCTAAAATTTGAGTCATATACTATAATGAATTCTCATTTGTTATTATTGCTGCTGAATAAAGCCAATAGTCCTTATGTGCAACATAATCTGACGAATGATGCTATGAAACTAACAAAGTTTCAGGCAACTTTTGCATAGTAATCACCCTCATTAATACAAGAAGAATGACGATATTTGGGCTAGGTACGTTATTGTAAAACTTCGATCCAACCAAGCACTTTCAAAATGATTACAGAGAAAGGGCTAATGTGAAAAAAATCACAATGGCTCACTCTCAGACAAGATTTTTCAAAGAAGAAGCAGAAAGTCAGTTTTGCTGCCATTGTTTTTGTAGCCAAACAAGCAACAACATCCAGCAACAGTTAGTTGTTCATGCAGCTTTTGTGGCCAAAGAAGTAAGAACAAAGATCCAGTTATTGTGGCCATTGATCCAAGGAGAGAGTTGTTCCAGAGATGGAGCTTGTAGGATTTCACATATTTTCAATTAAGTCTTCACAATCGACTGATGTAACATCATCGCTTTCACACGGTCATACAAAAGAAGAGTTCGTATCGTATTCACTCTTGAAAACCACTAACTAAGTGTCGGATAGTTTAAATACCTCCAAGTTTATTTGAATTGGAAAAAAATCTTTTGTGGCACAGTGACCATGAATATACTATTAATGAGGGAGCAGTTATGTCTGGATTTCAAGCTCGCGTAAAATGAAGTTTATTATTTATCACTCCACAAGCGAAAGAAGTTAGTTTATTGTATTATTTTAGAATAAAATGTAATACACTACTTTCTTTCCAAATGGCCTTATCAGACTTAAGGGCTCGAAAAGCAACAAGAATCATTTCCGAGAAATGCTTTCCACTCAAAAACAGTTTGAGCAGCAAGTTGCTAGTCAAATTTTTATCCCGAATTAGTGTGCATGTACAATGCACACCAGTATGCGATTATCTGTAAAGTAATTTGAGAAGCAAAAAATGCGTCATTCTTCAGTTTATATAAGCGTGTCTATATGTTTACAAGAAATAAACAGACTTAGATTACATGATTAGAATCATCACTAAAAATTGAATTAAATCTTTTATAATTTCATTTAACCATTATTTTATTCTCAACGTAGCTTTCTTTAGGAAGTAAGAATTTCCAGATTCTCAGCATTTTGTTAGAATCCTGCATTTACTACTTGCTTTGCAAACTGAAAGTACCCAAAATGACAAATACAGTAAACGCGGATGTATTTCAGTGCTTGAAGACCTCTTACATGGATCTTTATACTTAATTTTTCATGGATCTGGGAATTTCAAACAAACCACGGAGCGTTTACGACGGCTCTAAGTATTTTGCTTTGCAAGATGTTGATCTTTAATCTTTCTGTTTTCAAAGCAGTTGCCCAAGCTGGGACGGCATAGAGCATGATAGGGCGAATTAAAGCTAAATAAAGAGTTCTTTTCCCCGGATGCTTAATTTAGATTTTCTTCCTATAATGCGATAAATAGTCATAAATGCCGCATTTGCCTTATTTACTGTAGCAGTAACATGTCCTTTGAAGGTCAGTTGATCAATAACAACTGCGAGATACTTGTAAGAATTTAAAACTGCTAGAATTGCATTTTCAATTTTGATTTCAGTATTGACACTAACATATCTTTTTTATTTTCTATAAAGAACGACTGAGCATTTCGA
The DNA here is from genome assembly GCA_000611955.2 of Stegodyphus mimosarum. Classification (NCBI taxonomy): domain Eukaryota; kingdom Metazoa; phylum Arthropoda; class Arachnida; order Araneae; family Eresidae; genus Stegodyphus; species Stegodyphus mimosarum. The sequence continues at coordinate 122,395 of KK116500.1, forward strand.
GGTGTTGAGTTTTATCCGCCAGACTTGACACTAGCAACCGTATTTAGGTGAAGTTTGTCAATGGCTAGTAGAGGATGCATAGTTTTTGAGAGTATGACGGTATCATCTGCATATTTAAGTATTTTAGAATTTAGTGAGTTAGGTAAATCGTTAATGCAGATATTGAAAAGTTTTCAGCCTAAAATTGACCCTTGTGGTACACCACTGCAAATAACCTTTTTATCAGAAAGAGAATACATAGAAGGTTCTTTTCGGGTAAGAAACAATTAATGAAGTTGTTTTGTAGCAGGAAGTTAGAGAGTTTGTGAACTAATCTTTTGTGCCAAACACGGTCCGAGAAAGCATTCGATCGCGAAAATTGAGAAAGCATTCGAAATGCCGCAACTTCAGATTTTTGAATGAATGCATGGGCTGTGAACTCGACTAGATTTAAAATTAGGTGCATGGAGTGTCCTTTTCTAAAGCCAAATTAAGAGTCTAAAATTAGTTTAAGTCGTTTCAGATGTTTAGTTAGCCTATTAGTTAGGATTCTCTCGAAAACCTTTCCTATGGTAGATAGTAAACTTATTGGGGGATAACTTGAGGTAAGATTTGGATTTTTCTCGGACTTTAGTATTGTGATTATGATCGAGGGTTTCCATTGAGATGGAAAATAATACAATCTAATGCATGCTTTAAAAATATTTGTGATTAACACAATACGTCAAGTGTAAGTGCTTTCTGTGCTTGGTTACTAATACCATCGAAACTTTTGGCTTTTTTAACTTAGAGGTTTCTAATGATTTTTATGAATTTATAAGGTTATTTCTCCGGCCTTCTTGGCATGCCTTCGTGTTGTTGTAGTCAGCACTTTCGACACGTATTCGAGAGGTCCGTGGTTCTAGTCCCGGTGAAGGCATTGCTAATTTTTCCTCTCTCCTGCTTCGAAGTAACCTAATGTCTATAATTTCCCCTGGGGATGTAGCCGAAATGAAGTTAGCATTATTTCTTTCTTTGATTAGAGATACTGAATGTTTGATTTTTCATCATGAGACATATCAAACGAACAGTTTGGTTTGAAATACTTAGCGAATTCATTTGCCATTATATTTACGATCTCCTTTTCTGAGTGGACAGTGCGACCCATGTGATTAATAGGGAAAACTTATTGGTGCTCCCTTTTTTGATGGAGTTTACAGTCATTATCAAGGAGAGTATCCCATCTTTCTGATCTGTAATTAGTGATTTCATTTTTTATATTTCTTGTCAGATAATTAACTTTGCTTTTCGTAACTGGGTCTCCGGTTATTTTCCAATATTTTCTGAGCCGATTCTTTCCTTGATAAGGTCGTTGATATAAGTAGGGAGTTTAAGACAGTGATTAACTTGAGTTGTAGTAGTATCGATTTTTAAAGCATTCTAAATTTTAGTAGATAGTCTATAAATTTCATTTTCAGGGTCTCCATAATATTGAATTTTAAGATCACAGGGCATGGTAGCTAGTTGTTCCGTAAATCTGATGCAATTAATTTTCACTCGCGTCTTTTTTGGGGGAGGACAGAAATCATAGAAGTTAAAATTTACTGGTAGGTGATCATAAGAAAGTTACTCTTTACCATCAAGATAGGGAGTCTGCGTAAGGTGCTTGAGTAGGAGAATGTCTAGATCATTCCCTGTGCTGTTGTTGATTATATCTTGTGGGGTTGCTTGGGGCAAAATTTCATTTTTAAGTTGATAGAGGTCTCTTCCTTTTTCATTTGTGATCCTGCAGTTCCAAGACTGATGTTTGGCGTTAAGGTCACCTGCAATTATTGTAGGTATGTTTGAAGAGGTTAAGATATCCAAATCTTGCGTAGAAAGGGCTCTTCCAGGGGGACTATACACGGCGATGAATAAGAACTCTTCATTAGTGGCGCTGTAGGTGACTATTGCAGTTTGTTCGATATGCGGAATGTTTGGAAATTGATAGATTGCATGCTTAATTAATATGATTTTTATTAATGGTCGCAGTGTTGCCACCTCTGTTGTGTTGTCTGTCGTTTCTGATGATAGTGTAGCATTGAATTTTAATTCTGTCGTAGTGACGAAGTTGAGTCTCATTCACTAATATGAGATCAAAATCAGGCTTTTAAAGAAAATCTGCGACTTCGCGCATATGACGTCAGATACCATTGACATTATAGTACCGTCTTTTTCTGAAAATAAGACATCCTCCGAAAATAATCCTTATCGTGATTTTCGGAACTTTTTGTAAAATAAGACATCCCCCGAAAATAATCCCTAGTTAAAATAATGTGACAAAAAGAATTCGTTAAAAACTGCTGTTGATTTATTAAGTAATAATATGTTTAGCTTTCCTAATACTCGTATTTCAGAGAAATGTTTGAAACAAAATATTCCGAAAAATTAATTGTTTACCTCTACAGTTCGTTTCAAATTAATTCTTGGAATTTATCTTAAAAATACAACATAAGGCAGCAGTCTACATTGAGCGACAGTGCAGGTATAGAACGCTCATTCATTTCAGTCTTGTAAGTCTGATTATTTCCTCATACGTAATTTTATTTAAAAATAAAGTGAATAATTTTTAATCCCAGTTAAAATGAGTACACAACGAAAGAGTTATTCCGTCGAGTACAAAAAGGGAATCGTAGAAGACTCCAGGGGTGTAAATCTTGTAGCATTCTGTAAACAGAAGATGCTGGATCTCCGTATGGTTCGTAAATGGCGGGCAGACTACGATTACCTGTGTCAACTGGTGGACCAAGGAAATGAGAAAAAACGCAGAGTTGGATCAGGTCGGCAGCCGTTATTTTCTGAGTTGGAAGATTGCGTCTGGGAATGGATTGCAGGCAGGAGAGCAACGGCTTTGGTTGTGCGCACGGCTGATATTAAAAAATTTGCTCTTGAAACAGCAATTGAATTTGATATATCCACAGAAGAATTTAAAGCATCGTCACACTGGTTAGACAACTTCCTTAAACGATATGAACTGTCTCTAAGGAGATCAACAACATTGTTTAAGCTGAAAGACAATGAAGTTGTTAAGCGTGCACTTGCGTTTAAGCTTTTTGTTGACGGCATCGATTTTTCGAAAAACCAACTCTCCATCATGATTGCTATGGATGAGACCGCGGTATTCCTAGGCCAAGGAGCTCAAACGACAGTTCACCACAAGGCTTCTTCGTCAATTTACGTTCCTTCTACCGGTTACGATAATGCACGTGTTTCCTGTATTTTGGCGATTCGTCTAGAGGGAAAGAAAGTATCACCATTTTTAATCACTAATGGTAAAAAAGACCAGATTCAACGTGTTTCAGGAATTTATGTCATTGAAAGTGAAAAAGCCTGGTGCACCCAAGCAGTTATAAGAAAGTGGGTTGATTGTATGTGGCCACCACTGTTGAGGGGTCAGAATAGAGGTTTAGTAGTTTGGGATTCAGCCAGTACTCACCGCGCTAAAGACATGAAAAACTTTCTTGCTGAGAGGAAGATTGATCAAATAATGATTCCGGCAGGAATGACTGGTTACCTCCAGACATTTGACATTGCAATAAACAAGCCGTTCAAGGATCATTTGCGGATAGAAATCAATGAATGTATTGAAAACAGAATGGTGAGAAATCATCGAGGTAATTTTATAAAACCAGACTTACAAGAAGTTGTGAATTGGGTAAAAATTTCATGGGACAAAATAATTGATAATGATGTTTCCAATGCACCACGAACAGGCTACTTAGACAAGAAGTATTCATTTAACGATAGCTATATCGCAAGACATGAGAGATTCGGACCAATAATTCAACAGGAAATGGATTTGGAAGAAAATCAGAATATAATTCAGAATTTTACTTATGAAGATGTTCCAGAAGAACATGACATGACTGTAATTGAATAAATTTAAATTTCTGTATTCTGTCTAAAATAAATATTAAATAAAAAAATAAAAATATAATATACTTTTCTTTCTGCCCTTCCCCGAAAATAAGCCCTAGCGCGTATTTTGGACCAAAAAAAGAAAGTAAGACAGTGTCTTATTTTCGGAAAAAGACGGTATGAGGCTTTTAAGTAGCTGTTGATAGCTCCGATTAAGTCAGTATATCGCAGTGATGTGTTAAAATTCATAACTGATGCTTGTAAAATAATCAAAAGTTGCTATGCCTATTTCAGTCTTCTGTATAATTGTATCTACAGATTTAATCATTAAATAAATAAAATTGCTAAATAAATATTAAATAAATAAAATTATTAAATAAATAATGTGTAAATAAATTCCGTAAATAATTCTTTAGCTTTGGATAGATGTATTTTCAGACAATCAAAAAAGGCGGTTCCTGTGGGCGGGGACCACTTTGCCAGATACTTGTTGTCTTATATAGGTGCTACCGACAGTCGCGCTTTAGTGTGATTGTTCCATACCTCTGATTATTTGCATACGTACGCCTATACCAGTTTTTGTTTACTCTTCAGTGTAATTATTTTAGGCGTTGACCGTTCAAACGGCTAGTTTTTCATAAAAATTTTAAATGTTTTGGTAGTTTTCCTGTAAAGTCATATCACACATATTGGCGCATTTTATCTTCTTTCTTTCCACACATCTTTGCCTCAATACTAGACGAAATGGAACGATCCGGCACACGAACAAGAAATCATTCTCTAATTTTGTAAAAAAAATTCTCCCAAACCCCACTTTGAGCGGGGTTGGGAGAACACACGGCTTAAGGCTTAAAATTTCTTTGCAAAAGCAATGCATAAAATTATTATTATTATTATTATTTATTATTATTTAAGTCTTTTATACAAGTATCCTTGAATAGACCTCAGAAGCAACTTCTGTTTTCTTCACTTGACGAAATAATTGAATATTTGTTAAACATGTTTTTTACCCTTCCAGATGTACCAACGGAATTACCTACAACGACAGAATCAGCAGTATCTCTGAAAGAGGAATTTCCTGAAAAGAATCAAGTGGACAAAATTGTAAATTCTTCTTACAGAATTTTCTTACCATGGTGGAAAGTCCTATTCATTATTTTAACAATTACTCTGTTTGTGCCTTTTTAAGACTTCCTACTCCGCACATCAGTCACGAAAGGCAGCCCATGTTTAAAGAATTACTTTGTAAAGTATTTTTTTTTTGAACTGAAAGGAATTTGCGTTGTTCCAAACTTATTTATGTACAGATTTAATTTTGAAATTATATATTCAATTTCTGTAAGTTAAAAAATATTAATTGTACAGAATTATATAAAATTAATTTACGTAAAGTTTTTTTTCTTATTTTTGAATTGTGGACTTGAATGAATTTTAGCATATGATATTTATCATAAAAGATCAAAAGATAGAGATAGTGCCATTTTTAAAAATTACTTACCCTGTGGAACGAAATGTAGCACATTAAGTAAAAATGGAACATTGTACACAGAAAATGTAGCATATTACCTGTAATTACAGTTTTTATTAACTCATAATATGACTTGGAGTCAACTCCGGGGTGTATTAACCAGACTCTATCTAAAAAAAGGTAAGTTTATTGCGTAACAATGTAAAACTTGTGTCTTAAACCATCAGCATTAAACATAATTGTCTACGGAAAATATAGAAAGAAATGTCGCGGGACAACAATAACAGTAAATGATGTCATAGTGTTTAGAAGTTTTTCTAATATCCGCAGTAGTTATTAGTTTAGTTGTACGTAATCTGAACTACATAAATATTTCATTGAACTACATAAATTATCAATTAAAGATAAACTAACCAATTGTAAAAATAAATTAAATATACAGCCAAATGAATTTCTTGTTTCGAACTGAATCCTAAAGAAAAGTTCCAAAGAATAAGGTACAGACCAAAAGCTCTCACGTTTTATTTGAAGAAACGCAGGTAAATTGTTAATCATATTTTACTATTAATTATAATACAGGTTATTCAGCTTTCTTATACTTTTTATCAACTTCTGTAGGATTAACTGTGGTTGTGGATTAACCGTAGACTCCGACTGTATTATTATTTCGGAGTTTGAAAGCCTTCGCTGTAAAGTAATTGGTTCTAAAGCCAAGGTTTCTCTAAATTCGCTCATTCAGAAAACCCTAAAAGAGTAATTTTATTTTTTCAGAATTCCTAAAATTATAATATTTTAACTTAACCACTAAAACTGTAATCTTCGTTTTTGAAATCTATAAACTGTAACTTTTCGTTCGTGGGACCTTTCAAACAATAACCTACTTTTTTTTCATCCTTAAAACTATAATTACCTTTATTTGGAATCTCTAAAATTATAATTTTTGTGGAACATTTAAAAATATTTTTTTGAACCCATAAACTCATAATATGATTTTCTAATCTATAATTTTCTATTGTGGAACCACTAAAAATTTGATCTGTATGTCTAATCTCTCTCTCTCTTTTAATATATATATATGTAAGAAAAATAAAGAATATGTCTAAGATTAAATTAACAACATAAATTTCCCTTCTCAATTCTAAAAATAATAACCTCTACGCACTGCGTCATTTCTAGATTGATCCATGTCATATGGCACTTACATAATTCTGATGATGTAAATGGAACTAAAAGTCAAGTAACCAATAATAATTTTACAGAAGTATTAACTATCCAATCAAAATGCATTGTAAACCAAAACTAACTCAGTCTGAATTGGGATTTCACCCTGAACGTAACGCACTTGCTCTTTACGCTTCGGTCTAGCTGGACTGCTGTCTGCTACTTTCTTCTTTCTTACTGAAAATTAATCTAAAATGTGAGCTATTTTGGAATAGGCACATTTCATGTGCCAAGTTGATTGTGGCCACAACAAGCGGAAATAAAAAATGAAGATTTAATCTGCCTTCGCCTCCAATTTCCTATTCGTTATA
>KK116500.1:129260-146399 GCA_000611955.2 Stegodyphus mimosarum
TACATATGTATATATATATATACATATACTTACTTCCTCTCCAAAAGTTCATAGTTTCAAGCGAAATATATGCATGTTCATTTAAATAACGCTACAGAAAGCACTGATAAAATAAAGTATATTACATACTAATAAGTAATAGTCCACTTTGAGAAATATGTTCTTCTGATCCATAAATAATAGCAGGACAACCCAGGTCTGCCATTCGGCAATTTACCAATCTTCCAAGAAGGTTTCCTCTAAATTTTGGATCTAGAATCTATGAATATCTTAAGATTTGCAAGTATTTACAGTTATTTTGTGCCACGTTGAACTATTTCTGTATCAGCTTTTGGGGTAATTAATGGCGTAAACCAAAGTAGTAAATTCATTTATTTGAATTCATCTATTGTAAAATATTATATTTATTTAAGTTAATTCATAATAAAAGTATTTTGTTTACTGTGTTATGGTTGTTTTTTGTATAAATCCTTCCATAGTCAAATAGATTATGCTTCATTTCGTCATATCAAATACTATAACAGTATTTTCGAATTCCAAACCACTTAATAAAAAGTAATGTGCTAATTATTTCTTACTTAGCGGTTTCGAGTCCGAAAAGTAAATTTTACCACTTACAATAATTTTACCGCTATTAAATAATATTAATCATTTTACCGCCATCTTACCACTTATGATAGGATATGGCAATGATTTAGCTTCATCGAAAATTGTCATAGCAACGATAAGCTTAGAACAACAAATTGTTTTACTTTTGATTTTCGAGACTGCATCGTCAGAAAATGTTTCCTTACTGTACATAGATAGTTTCAACTTATAAATAAATGAATATATTTTTAAATACTAATCCAGTCATAAATTGGAAAACCTATTTCACATTCCAAAAGGATGTCCGATTTCATACTGAAATCTGTTGACTAATTAAAATATATTTATTCTCTAATACTATTTTATTCGCTTATTTTTGCAAATGTATACTACATACATTAAGATACATATATTCGAACATTCGAACTTTTTTGAATCACAGAATTACTAAAACCGTGCTTTTTAGCTCTAGAATTGTTTTTTGATTCGTCTCAAAACAACAAATGTTTTTACCAGTCTCAGAAAAATAAGTGCTTAAGAAACTTTATCAAATCATAGATCTCCTAACACCATATTTTTTAGCTCTAGAATTTTTTTTTATTCTTTTCAGAATAATAAATGCTTAAGAAACTTTGAAATTATATCAATGTTGCGTGCAAAGTAACTTTAAAATAAAAGAAAATTAATTAATTAAATTTTAATCATTGAAATTAATTTAAATATTAAGTACATAATTTCGATCTTGATGTATAACAACAGATTTAGTTTATGGTGTATGGTTTATTTTAATTATCCCGTTCTTGCTTTTGTTAAAATCTGTCCGACACTCCTACTGTTCCGTCTGCTTCTACCAGAATATTAAATCAGAGGGCTTTAAAGAGGATAATAACTTAAGTTTAAAAAAATGAAAATTAGCATTGCCAGTGGAGAGACTTCTATATATTATTTCAGACAGGAATGGTTTCTCCGAGTCTCTGTTTACTATTGAACAGCAGATGGAATTTGAAATTTACTGATCCGGACCTCAGGCTAGATTACCGATCCCGGCGCAGAAATAAAACCGTGAATTATGAATTTATGTATTGCATTTTATTCCTGAGAGAGGCATAAGTAAATATGCGTTAAATTCGTTTCTTAAATTTCAGTTGCTAATACTCTTTTGTTGCGTTCATTCAGTATTTTGACATTTTGAAGAAGCAAAACTGAAAGTTAGTCTTTCAGGCTTGAAAATTTAGCTATTGTAGTTTGAGGCAATAAACATTTAATCTAATAATGTTATCTGAGGCAAAACTTTCTTGAAATCCTTAAAACTATAAATTTTTATCGTCTAACTCCGAAATCTATGATTTTTTTTTATTGGGACCTCTAAAATTATAATTACAATTTTGGTACCTTCTAAAACTATAATTTTTGTGGAATCTGTAATAACGTTTTTGGAAACCCATAAGTTATAACCTTCTTTTGTGAAAAATTTATTTACAAGTAATATTTTCTCGTTTGCTCTAGAACAGTGGTCTACAAACTTTGCAGAATTACGGAACCCTTAGAAATGCACTCATTTTTGGGGGAACTCCACCTCACCCTAAGAGAGATGTATTTTAAAATAACATTTAAAGTAGATCAATATCCCATAGCTACTTTATGTAAAGACAGTTAATGAAAATTATTTCATTTTTATTAAAAGCTTTTCAACATAAAATTAATGTGATTCGCTGAAGTCTAGGTGTATTGATGCTATGTGTAGTAGTCGCATTTCCTATTCTATATCTAAAACGTTTCTATACTTTGCTTTGTTGCCGCATACGTTAAGAAAGATTTTTCACGTAAATAACATTGCTCTGAGTAGCATGAAAATGTTTATAGCTATACGAGAAACAATTTTGCGTGCACATCGAATGAACAATCAAAAAACGAAGCTACTCTCGCAAGTACGTCATTGGCAACGTCGCGGTACGGACGTTAACACCCAAACATGAAGCTTCTGATTAATTTTCAAAGATAGCTAAATGCATCTATATATATTTTAGTTAATAAACATTAGTCAACTAATGTGAGTAATTTATAATTTTCTACTCGAATTTTTATTTTAACACACACACCATCCGCTTCTTCCTCACTTCATTTCTTGGATACTCAAAAATCCAAGGACGATTTGGAAAACCAGCGCTCTAGACATATGCAGTTTGAGGGAGCATAAAGCAAAATGCAACGCATTAAATAATACTATACGTAGTAGCAAATTTGTTGCTCAGTCTGGCCAAGTCGAGTGATTAAGACCGCTGAACACTAGTACTAATTTGACCTAGGTTCTAACCCAGACAAATGGGCTGGCCGCATGGTTGTTTTTCATGGTTTCCTTGCATCAGTAACGTAATAAGTACTAGATTCGCTCAGAAAGTTGTTCACGAAGGCAGACGGCATTTGTATGCTTTGCCAAATTTGAATAACCTAATCTGTTGTTGAGTTTTCTGTTATAACTTATGTTATACATTCTTTGTACATACAGTGGCTCCCAAAAGTGTTCGTACATTTATGATTTTCATTGAAATAGAGCTCTGTCCGTTAATTAAAAGTAAACTTTCTGAATGAGATTTTAATAATAAGATCTATAATCTATTCGTAACCAAATTACATGAAATATTTTTAAAATATAGCGAAACTTTATTTTTTAGAAATTAATAATCAAAAAATGACAAACATTTTATCTCACAAATGTCTTCGTACACTGAATTATTTTTGGATAAAATCAAAATTGGAATTATTGTTGCCGCTTTTTTTAATTTTTGCATTGTGGTGGCATTTAAAAAAACGTTTGCTTTAATTTTTTATTGTTTACTTCATAATATTCTATTCATTATTGAAAAATAGGTCGCAGTCGTGAAGAAATTACAAACAGCATCGAAAATTGATAATTTTTCACCATAGTAGTGGTAAATCAATTCGAAATATTGCTAAATTAGTTCATTCTACAGTGCAGTATGTGATAAAACGCTTTAAAGAAGAAAATCTGATTGAAAACAAGGTAAGAAAAGGTCGATCGAGAAAGTTAACTGGACGTAATTGAGAGATTTATTATTAGAAAGTTTATGAAAAACCCACGTTTGAGTGCTGTAAAAGTTTCTGCAGAATTTAATGCAAAAGTTTCTACTTCAGTTTCATCTAAAACTGTTCGACGAGTTCTCAGAGAAGCTGGATTACGTGGGCGTTCTGTCCATTAAAAAGATTTTGTTAGTGAGAAAAACGGAAAGCTTAAGCTTTCATGCAGACTCTTCCCGAAAACCAAAGACTGGATTTCGAAGCTCTGCCCGGCGCATTGGAGCGCTGCGTTTTGAGAAGAAATGTTTGAAAGACTACAGCAGGCTTCAATTAAAATTCCGCCAACAGAAGCATACGGAAACACTCCAGCAGCTCGCTACGGATGTTGAAAGTCTGTCTCACTACGTCTTTACGGAGCGCCCAAGAGAAACAAGGGAAATACTGTCCCTGCAGTACTTTATCGACGGCATCCGGGATCCTGAAATACAGAAAGCACTGCGAATGGCTGATGTGAACGACTTAAAAAGTGCTCTGGTATACGTCATGAAATTCGAGGCAGCCCAGCAAGCAACTCGCAGAGAACGACACCCAATCAGAGCTGCACAAGTCCAAGAGCCAGTGGATCAAATGGCTCCTCGCCTAGATGATTTAACAAGACAACTGAATGCCTTGCAACGGAATATTGGCGACAAGAAACCGAGCGTAAAGTGCTGGAAATGCGGTGCTGAAGGGCACATACGAAGAAACTGCAGAAGACCACAGGAAACGGATGTTAAAATCGTGTTTATCAAGAAGGAAGAAAACCAATCAGTAACTCTCTCGTGGGGCGGAGGTTGCCAGATAATGAAAAGTTCCAGTTTAAAGCGCTTCAGATTTCTGCAGTGAGTGGCGGCAGTAATGGCTTTTCATCACGAAACATATAAATTGAGTTCTCTGCAATATGACCATTGACACAGGAGCCAATGTTACCATCATTCGAAAAGATGAGGCGCAGAACAACTGAAAAGCAAACTCACCTGGTAGCAGCCGTGCGTTACCCTAAAGACTGTATCAGGTGAGAAGATCGAAATCGATGGAAAAATAAACGTTAACATCACGTTTGGAAGTGCCGCTTACCGTCACACGGAATATGTAGCAGAGATTAGAGACGCTTGCATACTCGGATTGGACTTTCTAAAGAAATATAATATTTCTTTGGATTTTAAAAATAACGAACTGCATTCTACCTCTGAGGACATAACCTTATTCGGGATTAATGATGAAGGAGTGAAATCTATCCACAAAATCATAGCTCAAGACGATATCACAAAACTGGCAAGGACAAAAAAAATTTACTTCCTGGATCCATAGATGAAAATAGAAATTTCCGCTACGGCGTCATGGAATATCCCAGGAATTGTAATAGCCCTAAAAGGGTACTAATAGTCTCAGAACTCATCGACCTGTCGAGCACTGTTATCCCGGTGAGAATTGCAAATATAACTGGCACAAGACTTATTAAGAAAGGTGAAGTGATTGCAGAATGTACTCCAGTAACCAGCGTTGAAAGAAAAGAAACCGTGTCTTCAGAGAGCATTACATTGGAGTTATTGCAGAATGCGCAATTAAACGATGAAGAAAGGAATGCTGCTGAGCGTGTCATTAAAGATCTTCAAGATGTTTTCTTCCGTTCGTCTTCTGACGTGGGTCGAACCAGTTTGACTCAACATAGAATTGATACTGGTGATCATCCACCAATCAACATCCAAGACGTCTCCCGATTGCGAAACAGGAAGATGTACGAACACTTTTAAAGGACATGCAAGAAAGCAATGTCATCGAGCTTTCAACAAGTCACTGGGTATTTCCCATTGTCCTGGGGAAGAAGAAAGACGGATTAACCAGATTTTGCATTGCCTATCGCCGGTTGAATGAGGTTACAAAAAAAGACAGTTACCTTCTTCCTAGAATTGACGACATTCTGGACACTCTTCCTGGAAGCAAGTGGTCTCGACACTTCATTCAAAGAGTGGATATTGGCAGGTAGAAATACATCCTGATGACCGAGAAAAGACGGCATTTGCTGCAGGGCAAGGACTTTGGCAATTCAAGGGGATGCTGTTTGGACTATGTTATGCGCCGGCTACATTCGAACTCCTAATGGAGACTGTTTTAAAAGGTCTTTCCTACGAAGCCTCTCTGATACACCTGGATGACATCATCATCGTCGGGAAGAGTTTCGAAGAACATCTGGAAAACCTTAGAAAGGTGCTTCAGGAACTGAAAGAAGCCAATCTGAACTTGAGTCCCGCTAAATGCAAATTATTCAGACAGGAAGTGACTTACCTCGGACATGTCATCTCTGCTGAAGGTGTGCGCACGGATTCTGAAAAAGTGTCAACAGTTAAAGACTGGAGACGTCCCAAAAATGTCCACCAGCTGAGAAGCTTTTAGGAATTTGCGCCTACTATAGGAGATTCGTGAAGGATTTTCTTCTATCGCAAGACCCTTTCACAAACTGACAGAGAGCAAGCAAAAGTTTGTGTGGACAAAAGAATGTGAGGATGCATTTAAGAACCTGAAGGAAGCTTTAACGCCTGTTCCAATCTTGACGTATCCTCAGCTCAACGGACTATTTATTCTCGACACGGACGCGAGTAATGAAATTGTCGGCGTTATTTTGTCCCAAGAAATAGAGGGCCAAGAACGTGTAGTGGCTTACTGGAGCAAGTGCCAATCTAAACCGGACAGGAATTACTGTGCCACCAGGAAAGAATAGCTCGTCAAAGCCGTAGAACATTTCCATCATTACCTATACGACCAGCTAAAGACCAGCTGGAAGACTGTGATATTAAACCCATAATTGATTTGAGGCACACCTCAAAACCTACTTGGCAGGATACTTCAAGCTATAATCCCTCGACAAAACAATATTGGGCTCTCTGGGAGTCACTCCCTATTCGAAACGGCGTCTTGTACCGGAAATTCGAATCGGATGATGGAAAGACTTCCGATCGCAGCTGCAACTCCTAAAATCCCGAATCCCGGACGTCCTTAAAGAGCTACATAACAGTCCTGTAGGAGGCCATTTCGGAATAATGACCTTGCAGAGAGTTAGGGAGCGCTTCTACTAGAATAATGCAAAGGATGACGTGCAAAATCGGTGCCGACCTTCCGATGCCTGTGCAGGTCGGAAACGACGGAAGAAAAGCAGCTGAGGGAAGCTGCAACGTTACAATGTAGGAGCGCCTTTTGAACGTATCGCCTTTGACATCTTCGGACCTCTGTCAGGAACAGCTGATGGCAACAAATACATCCTCGTTGTCATTGATTACTTCACCAAGTGACCTGAAGCCTATCCTATTCTTGATCAAGAGGCTGTCACAGTAACAGAGGTGATGATACAGCTCTGGATTTCTAGGTTCGGAGGGCCTCTTCACTTACATTCCGATCAGGGAAGCAATTTTATCTCGGTGGTAATGAAAGAAGTCTGCAAGCTACTCGACATTGACAAAACCCAACGACGCGTTTACATCCCCAGTCAGACGGCTTGGTAGAGAGGTTCAACCGAACCATCCTTAATAAACTCTCGTTAGTAGTTTCCAGAAAGCAACAAGACTGGGACAAGAGATTACCACTGTTTTTACTGGCTTACTGCAGTGCTGTCCACGAGACTACCGGCTGTTCCCCATCTCTTTTGTTTGTGAGTGATGTGATCTTTTCTTTGGTCGCCCTTCGGATGCGCCTTCATCGCCTGAGGAATACATTCAAGATCTCCAGGCCCGGTTTGAAGTGATGCACAACTTTGCCCGAGAGCGAGTCAACTTGGCGACGGAAATGAAGACCCGATACGACACCAGAGCTACAGAACATTGTTTCAACGAAGGAAACAAGGTGTGGTTGTGGAATCGGACTCGTCGAAAACGACTTTCTCAGAAACTCCAGTCACCTTGGGATGGTCCGTACATAGTATAAATGTGAATAAGAAAGTTGCTGTGAGCAGCAAAAAAATTTTAAAAATTAAAAGATTTGTAATATGTGTTTCAGTTTACAGTTAACACCTGGGAAGAATCAAAATACATTGATAAAACTCACCAATAATGAAGACGTTTATTATAATTCTTTAGCATTCTATTATATTGTAAGGTTTATCCTAATTTTAATAACAGTTATTCTAAGTTTATGCAAATGTATTTTCAGAAACGAGGTTAATTCAAATGTGTAAAAGTAGTATTTAAGTCGATGTTTTCACCGACTTCTTTAGAGAGCCTGAGTTCCTGACTAACGCGGGTATGACTTTTGACTATCTCTCTCTAAGCTATTGCTACACTCGGCCGTACTTCAGGCTCTTGTTTGACTTCACCGGCTTAATTAAAATTTACCGGGGCCAACTACTTCGAATCTTGATGGTTTCGGCTATATCATTCAGTTAGCTTTAGTTAAGCTTAGTTAAGATTAATTTCATATTAATTTCAGTTCAAGCTTAAGTGGAACCTTTGCTGTATACTCCGAGTTAGGAGCTGATTGTGTCATATTTATTTTGAGAAATTAAGAGTAGTTAACCCCTCGAGTGTTATGTCTCTGTTCACACACTTAAGCGATTGTTCGCTTATTAGTGTTTGGGGTTTCCAAGGATTGAACTGTGAATTAAATAGGTAAAACCCCGAAATATATAGAAATAAAATTTAAATGAAAAATTTTTACATAGTATGAGAAGCCAAAATGCTGATTGTTGTAGATTTTATTTTAACAGGAACGCTCTCAGCGATCTGAACACTATCAGCTTCTTGAACTACAACTAAAAGAGATAGGTCAGGTATCGGGAAAGACACAACTGATACCCATCTGCTATGGGGACTTTTTGTTATTCCCCCCCTTTTTTGAGGGGAGTGGTAAAAATTTGCAGTATTAGGTTAAAATTTCATATATTTAATCACTTTCATACTCACTGCATCATTTAACATGAAAACGGCTTTTTCAGTCTTGCCGTTCAGTTGAAGAATACTTGCACAAGGACTTAGACCACTGATGACTATTTGACCCACTTGAGGTACTGAGTTTGATATGCCTGCTCTGCACTCTATTTTAGTACTGTACGATTTTTTTTAGTTCCCAGAGCTCAAAACACACGTTCGAAAGACATAATTTTCGGATAGTTGATAAAGTTTAGGCAGTTATAAGGAGAGTTTGAACATTTGAGATAACGATTTCTTCTACAGATTCAAAGAGTGAGATCAGGAAAGCTGAATTTACCATACTCAGTGACAAGGTATTTAATTTGTTGACGATAAATTGCTATCACATGTATGTTAAGGGAAAAAGAATGAATTTTTTTAAACATACTCTCACTAATTCTGATGTAGATCTTATATATGTGCGTAACAGTTTTAATTCTACAATTAAACATTAAGAAATAATTTCTGGATAAATTATGAAGATTATATTTGACACTGCTTTATAACTCTTTTATTTCATTTATTCATTAAACGAAAATGTAAGATAAACAAATAAAGATAAGATAGCTAGCATAATGACTGAACATTTTCATATTGCGTAATGAAAGAAACATTTGGTAAATATGAGTTTAAAGATGTATCTAGACATTTTAGATATATTTAAGAATATTCATATACACAAACACTAATATTTTCAGTACTGCTTAACTGGGTGATCATGTACTTTTAACTACGATAGAAGAATCTCGTCACAAGTGTGAATACATTGTGACAACATTTCTAATGTTAAGTCCTATTAAAGTCTAATCAGCAGGCAATTCATTTTGTATCGGAAAGAGCTAAAATACATTGAGAAATTTGTTTTAAGCAATTTGGAATTAACTTTAAACTTCAATTGTTATCAGTGTAATCAAAAAATATTCTGTCAATGAAAACCCTTTTCAAATCAGACTGAGAAGTTTTCCTATTGCTTCGATAAGTAAAGTTAATTCCCGATTTAGTACGAAATGTTTCTGCTTCAGTCCCATAGAACATAGCAGGTTTTACGTCCTCAATAGTAATGCTAATTGCTCCTTTCTGTCCCATGGGAACTAAAAATTCTTTTCGAAAACAGATAATTATTATTGGTTCTAAACTTTTGTGCCTAGTTTCTTCCAAATGACAGGAATCCTCACTATCCGTTGACATATCGCAGTATATCTTCAAAGACTTATTTCTGTCGAAGTCACCTGGTTGCAGTCTAATTCGGATGCCCAGAATTCTAAGATCTTCATTAGGGTCAACCACAATCTCGTTCTTGAGATCACACGGAAATGCATCATTCAGATCCTTACATTCAACTTGTTTGAGCGGAATGCTTAAATGAATTGGGTTTAGATGCAAATTTTTCTTTATAAAACAATACCCGACCATAGGTTCTGCAGCGTTTTCAGTGTTCAGTTTATTGGATTCCGAAAAGCGTGTCCTGAAATGATCAGCAACTTTCAGAACTTCATCTAGCTTTAGCGTTTTAGCTAGTTGATGGATTTCATTAACATTGCCCAAAGTTATTGGATTTTCTGAAATGAATTCTTCACAGATTCTTTGCAAAGGCTCTAACTGATACAATCGAGCTGCACAGTAAGTTTCTAACGCTATTTTGCATGAACTAAGCTCGACTGCGTCTTCTGAAGCAAACCTGTAAAACGAAAACCACTTATTAGATTTTATTGTTGAATTAATTCTAAGTTAGCAGTTTGAAGGAATTCCTAGTACATTCACTCAACAAATAAATGCAGTCTAAAGAGTAAAGAAATGATTACTTATTTCTTTATTATTATTATTATTTATTAGCTATTTCTTTCTAGTGTCTATAAAAAGGCTCAATACTTAAAAAAGCATTACATAAAAAGTCTTTAGCACATTATACAGTACAGTAGGTTAGTAATTAGTAGCCCTTGATTTGAAATAATTTAAATAAAAGACTATGTTTGGCTAAAGCTTAATTTCACTCATCACCGCAACATAAATTGAACAAATATTTAAAAAAATGAGTTTTCATTTGAACAAATGACATTTTTGAACAAAATTTCAATCATTCATTGAACAAATTTTTAATAACGAAGGCAACAGAAAGATTATCAAAACAAATACTTAATGATACAAAACATTCTTGAATTGATTCTATAAAGCACCAGACTAGGATACGCGAATGAACATTATCGCTGTCAAAGTATACTTGCTATTTTGGTCCCCTTGATAGGTATTGCTACATTCCTAGCTGTTCTACAGTTTCTAGAATGCCTTCCGAAAGTTGCATTCTGTGCGCTATAATCGTCATGTCTCTTCCTGTATTCCTTCATTCCAGATTTCTTGCCTTTGACAGACGTCTTAATTTAAAGAAAAATAATGAAATCGGAAATGATTAAATTAGAACATAAAGGAATAATAGAAAATGCAGCCATAGTGTTTCGGCCAAAGTCTTTCCATCAGAAATACCACCCCTTTCCTTACGCGGATACCCTCCTATGATTTGGCAAAATCAAATAAACGGCAAACCAAACCAGTCATATGATGACATTAGCTGCATGAACAATCCGACATGAGCTGCATAACGGGCGTATAATGAATCATCTAGTAGTAATCAATGGCTTTTGGACTCTTAGCTTAAGAGTCATGTAGGTACTTACTACGTTTGTACACACATTCCAGTGCAGCAAAACTGTAGTCACTATGGGGTAAATGTTGAAGAATTCCTCTGTGACTAATAGACAACACTAATTGGCTCAAAACTCTTCTTACAGGCTTTAAAATTTTCTAATATAAGGATAGCTTTTGCCATTCGGTTGTAGGCATATCTCCAGCATGAATAGTCAGTTTCGGTCAGCAATTAGAAATCTCTGAAGCTTGATAGATCTGCGTTCGATTTGCTTTTGCTGATGATAATTAAGGAGAAGGACTTTTATAACACGTCTTTCGATGGTAGAGTTACTGGAACTATTATTTCAGATACCAAACAGGTAACTTTGAAGAGAATAATGAATATTTAAACATGAAATTGTAGCTCCCATGTTTACAAAGAGAGCTCAAAAAATCTTTTAGGCGTTTTATTATGTACTGAGAAACCTTTGTTAATATTAAAGCATAAGATCACAAAATATAAGAAGGTCGTAAATGTTTCGAAAACAAAGAAAAAGTTTTCATTCTTTAACACACATAAGCATAATTTTATTTACAGCTTTGATATACTTTTCATCGATTTTTGAGCAAATAATGTTGACTTGAGAAAAGTCCAAATTACATATGGAAATCAATCATTGTAATGAAAGTAGAATAAAGAGAAATCAATATGGAGACATTGTAAAATAAAGTATCAAAGATATCGTGACCAAGGTTAAGAATTCATGTGATTGAAAGCATTTAATAAATGTTTGCTTGTGCACTACGAACAAGTTACATGAACAAGAAGTAACAAAATTACATTTAAATAGAATTCTATTAGTGTTAAGACCACTCAATACAAGTATACTTCGCCTCAGTTGGAATCACAGCAGACTACCTGCGTAGGATTCACACATGTAGTGTAAATGGGAATAACGTTTTCTTACATTAGGTCGTATAAAAAGATCAAAAGCATAGCTGGTATGGTTTTTCGCAATCAGTTGTCCTGTATACGTTTTTCTTGCCTGAGATTTCATGCTCAAAATTTTGAAAGCAGAACAATTAGTTCTTCATTCAGTTTTTAATTTTACATTCAAATTTAAGAGTTGTGCCATAAACTAATTAATTTGTATTTTCAAGAAGTTATGCATAAAAGCATTGATTAAAGTAGAATAAAAATCTCCATTTTTTAATACAATAAACCGTCTTTCAAACAATCTCCCGCAACTGCAGATAATTTTGATCTTTTTAAGAGGTGGTTGTAATAGAAAGGTTATGCTTGAAATTATACGTAAAATACTTCCCACAATATTTTTTATTGTTTATTATTATATATTACACATATGTTAGATTCTTTTACATATTCTGATCAGTATATCCTCAACATTTTCTCATAAATCTGCAGAGCAGAAATATATAGCTATGCGATATGGAAATTTAGCTGCGTACATTAGAAACATAGCAATATAACAGCACATTATTTGGACTCTCATGAAGGTATTATATACACATTTATTCACCAGTCCACTCTTCGCGGGAAATAAATTTCAAATAAATTCACAAAAATCAGGTATGCAGTTTCGAAAAAAATTATTTGGAGCCCTAAACTCAATAACATGTCTTAAAAAAATAATGTAAATGAAATCTAATTTATTTCTCTAAAAAAAAGCCAATGAGTAGAAATTAGCTGCTAAAACACTGCAGACAAGCAGTTTAAAATATTTAAAATTAAATTTTACGATATAGCCCTATTTTATGACTTTCCAACATTACCAATTTCAGCTCCCAATACGTCAGATGCTCGATCCTTGGAGTAAAAGTGTTATACAGTAAAAAAGCATATTTGGGCTCTGATGAAAATCGTTTCCAACAATCCCTGGTATGCGCCAATTTAGCTCGCTATTTAGAATGCGTATGAGAAATTATCTCGCAGGATTAACAACTCTACAAGTGAATACACAACCGGATAACAGCATGCCTCAGGACCAAGGTAGACAAAAGCATTATTTATTTCGTTTTGCTATTGTAGCTGTATTTTCTGAAAAAATATTCAATTCCTATGATACTGTCAGCGTTTGCTTCGCTTTTTCTGTAATAGTGTGTATTTGTTATTTTTAGTTACCCATATAATTACTTTCAGTGATTTATACAATATTTTATGAATATATATGTAATAGTAACAGATTTAGAAGTAATGAACAGTAGGAATTTTGCATGTCGTAGAAATGCTGATCCATCATGAATAGGAAACTGGTAGCCGAGGCACATTAAATCTTGATTTTATTTCAATAAAGATGTTGCGGCCACAAACAACTTGACATATTATTTGTGCCTATTTCAAAATGTTTACATTTTTGATAAATTTGCAGCAAGAAAGAAGGACTGCTAGAGACTGATAAGTTTGCAGCAAGACAGACTGTTGTCCAGCAAGGTTAAAGCGCAGCGAGCAAGTGTGTTATGTTCAGAGTGAAATCTTAATTCAGACTGAATTAGTTTTGGTTCTCAATGCATTTTGACTGGATAATTAATACTGCTCTAAAATTATTATTGGCTGTTTCAATTTTAGTTCCATTTGCATCTTTAGAATTATGTGAGAGTCATATGACATGGATTAGACTCGAAACGACGCAGTGCAGAGAGAAATTATTATTTTTAGAATACAGAGCGGAAATTAATTTACGCTGTTAATTTAACTTATAATTTATCTTTTACATGTTTTTTTATTTTTCGCTTTTAGCCGACAGGATTGGACCTGTTCTATGTCCATCACGTTTTTCTAATGAAACGAATTTTGATACAAGTCTGTGACATGCTTATTTTTAATTCCTGTGTTCATAATCGCTCGCTCATGTTCTGCCAGTGTCTACGAAAAACAAACATACTGTTAGATCGTCTAAGGCTTTAAGTAAGTATTTAAGGCTTTAAGCTCAATTGGAATACATTTCATTAACAACAAAATGATTCACTGTTCCATTCATCAGTCTGTATTTATAAAAAGTCTATGTTTATGAAAAGTTTATGAGTTCTGCATCGAAAATTAACAGAGGTCATCAAGTGTCATTTACTTCGCGCGAAATGAACTGCAGGAAATCCTTTTAATATATTTCTGATTCCTGCGTTTTAATATACGGCCTTATGTTCATCCAAATGACTTTCTTTCAGTCAAATTGTATTAAATTACTGTTTCTCAGTGAAACAAAACTAATGCTGGTTCAATGGATTTTAAATTTTGTATGAAAAGTTTTAGTTAAAATTCTTACAATTTAACTTTATTGTTTTAAGATAAAAACATAGTACATGGTATTCAAAGAATGAAAACGTAAGTATTCTAAAATTTTCATTTAAGGGTTTGCATTTATTAATTTTCTTGGTGCATTTTATTTGATATTTTCTTTTAAGTGTGTGTGTTTAAATTTCTCATTACTATGCAATAATTAATTATTCATTAAATGTTATTTTGAAATTGAAACACGTAATATTGCTTCTTTGTTTTAGGAAAATGAAAAATTAAGAATTTTATTATCAAGTTTAAATAATTTTTTTTATTAAATAAGCATAGAGTTTAATTTTTTTTCTTAAGGGAAGATAATTAAATTGTAATATCATTAATCATATGAGTTATTTTAAAAATGTTTGAACTAATTAAGACTTTTATAATTATTCCGAGAATGAAGTGAAAAAAATAAGTGAAATTAATACCCATAAGTAATATGAAATTATGGTAAATGCATGATAAAATTTACGGGTGATTTTATGTTACGTATGGAGTATGTTGAGGGAGTACTGGTTCCGAAACAGAGGCCTGTAATTACCTCTGAACAGTTGTTCCTTTAATCCTCCTCATATAAGATAATGTTGAAGGCTGTTATTTTATGACTGAGTGGAATTTTTTTAATGTATTATTATTATACTTTTTTTATTAGGGAATGTATTAGTGCAGTTCACAAAGGCCAGTTACCATATGCAAGGCACGAAGACCTTTTCAAATAATTGCCTTAGCATCTTTGAACTGCTGGTGCAGAACAGACACTGGATAGATCAAGTGGATAGATAGCCCTACTGATGGAAATGTTTGTTTAGAAGTATAGTGGAGCCTTCCCATTCGCTAAAATAAGGAATTGCAAATGAAAAGGTAGCAAGAGTGAAACCATTAATTTCTGCAGTATTACTCCTCCTATGTTTGTGATGTTGCTGCCCAGACGATATAGTGGTTAGGGAAACCGGCTACGATACCAAAGGGCCTGAGCTCGAATCCCGCAGAAGGCATGGCTGTAACTGTCCGTCCCTTCATAGACGGCAAAGGTGGCCCACCTATTAGGTTCCTTCATAATAATGTGACCGCCACTTCTGATCTTAGCAGGGGCCAAGCCGAAGTCGGCTTAGGGCCCGCCATTGGAACAAAAAAAAATTGTGATGTTAGAATATAATTGACCAATATGAAATCAGTGTCATATATTTTTATATGTTTCAGTTAATTAAAATAAGTAATGGTTATATAGAATTTTTTGGGATATTCTGTGATGACGAAAATTTTCCCTGAAGAATTGCGATTATGTGAATTACGAAATAAAAAGATTTTTGGACTGGAATACTGAAAAATTTAATAGGATTGTAAAAGTTAATTTTCTTTTTAAAAATTGATTTTCAAATATTAGACTTAACAGTTAATTAACTATGCTGGTCAAAATTTTATGATTTACATTCATTTTAACGCTTGAATGCTTTAGCGTTTTCCCTCTAAAAAGCTTTTCTCTCACCAAGCCATCTTCTTCTTGAAGGGAGGAATATGTAAAATATAAAATATCTGTCTTTCAAATAATAAATTAATAATAGCCCTTCAACTCACTTCTGCATTCTAAAAATAATACTCACATTTCTGGATTACGTCACTTGTAGATTAATCTATGCCACGAAACTTACGTAACCTGATGACATAGCAACTGAGAACCTAAACTCTGAAAACTGAAACTTTTCTAACTCAAACCAAAACTTTTCTTTTCGTGAGCTTCCGGATTGGATAACTACGCAGTTTAGCTTCTTTCTATGCTGCGTGGCCGTAGTTTCGCTGTGCTTGCTTACTATCGCAGTGGTATCAAAACTGTAAACAGACGCGATTAGAGGATTAGAGTGCTAAGTGATTTTAACCACAAATGTTAAGTAGGGATAAAAGTGGAATTAAAACCGTCTGCACTGCGAAGTTTCTTAGTCATTACGAATTCTACGTTCTAAGTATCAAATATCTTCGCAATCAGGATTTATACGCTTCTACATCTCAATGTTCCTACATCAATACTTCTCTGAAATTTGCTTTTATTACATATATAGAGTCATTTAGAAAGAAATAATATTAAAAAAGTTATTGTTAAATAATTATGTACTAGATAGCTAAGCTATAAAACCAACTCTGACGGTCGAAGAGGCGCTCTTTGCTCGTTATCGATATTTCAGAATGTTGCTAAATATTTGTGTACAGATTTGTTTTTTGAAATCCAAAATACTCATATTTAGCAAAATTTTTTAATTACCTAAAGCTTTAATTAGTAATTTTCACTGATGTCATTCTTTCTAAATGCATAAAATCATATTAATTTCAATTAGTTTAAGCCTCAGTCTGGAAAATTCTGCGTTTTAAAGGAACTTTAAAAATAATTTCTTCTCGAAATTTTTGAAGACTGCATTGAAACACTAGACATTGTATAATATGTAAACAAAACAGTTCTTGTTAAGAGGATATTTGTAAAATTTCGTTCTTGTATTGTAAAACAGAAAAATGTATATTACAGATGACTTACATTATTATAATTACTAGAGATCTACACTTAATATCTGAATTGTTAATTTATCACCTATACTCTGAGACAGGGATGTCAAACTCATAGATACACTTGGGCCAAACAAACAAGGTTTAACTTTAGGCGGGCCGCAAAAAAAAAAAAAAAAA
>KK116500.1:147934-208513 GCA_000611955.2 Stegodyphus mimosarum
TATATTTCGATTTGTGTTGTTCGTAATGATGTTTAATATTATATAACTTTGGTACATTAATAGTATTATTACATATCAAGCAGATTATTTTATCTTTTATTTCACAGCAAAAATATTCTAATTCCCATTTTACTTGGCATATTTTATGTTCGACAGCGATTTTTCGTTTAATTTTACTACCACTTGGTTTTGGTATAGACATACTGAATACAAAGGGCTGGAATAAACACGGTTAACGTTAAAAAGTTAACAAAAATTTATTCTTTCCACAAGAGATAAATCAAAATGCTGAAATATTTCTTCAAAAATATTCTAACAATATCACAAAATGTCAAACGTTTAGCAAAAATCAATTCAAAACAGAGAAACTAATTCTATCTCACAGCGAAATCGCTACAAATCAATCACAGCATTAAGTAAACAAACAGTTCGCTAGAACTACAGCTACTACGGAGATGAGTTGTTTGTTCTCGGCTTTTATAAGCTTTATAATTAATTTCTCGAATATACTGGAAACATCTATAAATATCTGGATTTTTGCGGATGGCAACAGCAATTACGAGATATTTATTTATTAGGTATCAAGTGCACGCACTGTTCTATTTTTAGCCTTCCAACGCAGCTGTCTTTTCAAAAATCCTCTGCGTTGCTAAGGCAACATGAAGCAAATCTAATTACAATTCTAAATAAAAAAAACCTAACTAAATAAATAACTATGAAATCCGTAACAATATGAATTAAGTAATAATTAATAATAAAGCAAAGTGCATGCACATGCATGCACCAATATATCGTACACAACTATGATTGGAAAACTGAGACCATGAGTTCGGCCACATTCGGCTATCGGGGGGTGCGTACAAGTTCTGAGTGCACGTGTCCCCCAAAAGCCGAAGGTAGCTGAACGCAAGCTACTCACACGCATTTGTAATTTAAGTAGGGTGTGTGTCAGCTCGCTGTGAGTAATCTAACAACACTGAATAAATTATCGTTAATTACTTAGCAGTAAACATTTCATTTTTTTCTTCGTCGATATGTTATTTTATTATTATATATTATATGCCGATATATTGGCCGGGCCGCAAAAATATTTGTTGTGGGCCGCATGCGGCCCACGAGTTTGACATCCTTGATGTAGGGTGATTAACAATTTAAAAACTTAAGTGCCGCCATTTGTTTACATTTAAAACTCTTAGTAGACTAATGAATTAAATCAATTGGTGCATCAGCTTCAGTGTCCTTTTGCTCAGTGCGGCCAATAGTTAACTTTCAGTTTTGTGCACCAATTTTTTTTTCCTCCTGAGTCGTCTGTTTTTGCGTGGAAACTGTAATTTTAATTGTAGATTGCTTTTTACTGTTTTTAACTGTATTTGGTGTTTTGGTAACTGTATTTGGTGTTTTAACTGTATTTGGTGTTGTTGTTCTTTTATTTTTGGATATGAAACACTAGGGCTATGAAAAATTTGACTCAGTGGGACATGGAATGCTATTTCCTGTAATGAAACAGAAGAATTCAGTTTTATTGAATTTGATGAACTAAAAGAAAGCATATGAAAGACTGAAACTTGAAGCAAGCATTGCACCCTCCCTTTAGAGCAATGGTTCTAAACCGGGGGGAGGAATAGGTAGATGCTGTCAGCCTTTTATTTAGCTGTTAAATATTTAGTTTTAGCTTATGAATATAAAAAGCTATTTTTATTCAAGTTTTGGTATTTATGAACATCTTTATACTTTTTGGTGTTTAATTTATGAAACAGGTTAAAAAATAATCTAAATCTAAATAAATGTATATATATATATATATATATACTTTGGAAATGCGGTGGGCGAGCATGATCTTCTAGAATGGTGAAAGAGGTGTATAGGGCAAAAAAGGTTGAAAATCACTGCTTTAAAATGGTCTCTTTCAATGCCACTTACACAACGAAAACCTAGGAAGCATTTTTCTGCTACATACAGAGAGATCGGACATCATTTTTGGCATATTCTTTTGTTGAAAATGTTCGAGGTACTTATAGGCCAATTTTGTTTTCAAATCCAAAATATTATGACACATTCTTGTTCGAAGTAACATTCATCGGAATGCTACATACATAGTATTTGCCATAGCTTGGCCGTTGCTTCTTTCTGGGTAGTCTGAATTGTCTGAAAACAGGCTTCGTATAAACCATCTTTAAGAGAAAAAGCGAATGTTGAGTAATCTGGTAAATAAGGAGGTGGCGGCATGAAATTTATCTATTTCTCGTCAAAGAAATTCAAGTTTCTTTACTCAAAAATTAGACGTTGTGCCAAGTGCTATCGAACAAGAATTTTAACTCCGTATAGTACGAATTGCGCTCTCCCGGATGATATAATTTCATACTTTCTTTTCAAAGAGTACACTAACACTTTATAATCATTGATTTCAGTTACTGGAAGTTTCATGCTTACTCGGTGACACGAGTTCTTTGCGAAGTTCAGCGGAGGATTAGTATTTTAATTCTCTAATTCATTAATTCTGGTTAATAAAAACAAGAGTTCTTTTTAAATACGCATTTTTTTAACCTTCAAAGTTCAAATAAATATAAATATCTACAGGTAATTTTAAGTTCGAATAAATATAATATTGCCAATAACTGTAAAAACGAAACTCTTTAAAATAGAGCCGATACTGTGATACTGTCTTTTATGCTGGTCTCAGCGCGAACTTCATCGCGCTCTTGCCAACACCTCAATAGCCCGGTTTTGGGTATACCTCGCATGTATAACCTGTAAATAGACCCGAAAGGAAATTGCACTCTAAATACCTCTGTCATTCATAATAATTATTATTATTTATTATAAATGAGTTATCAGATCTGCATAAATTCTCAGGAATGTTGATAATTTACACTGCATGACAAGCCCGGAAGTAGCCGAGGAGTAAAACCACTGAACACTGGCAGTTAGACTCGAGATCGAATTCTGAATGGGGTTTTTCGTAATTTTTTCTATGTGGATACGTATTAGTTTCCTTTTGAAAGTCATCCACGAAGGCTTTCCTACCCTTACGCAGATAGTTCTCTTGTGCTTTGCTATAGCCTAAATATAATCGAGCCCTTTAGAAGATAAAAATATTTCACTAAAATGATGTGGAATGAATGGAAATGAAATTATCCTTGATTCTTGAAGTTTGAAACATTTGTTATGATTTTCTTGGTCGCTTCTAGACGCCGAAATTATATAAATATATTGCGTTTTGTGTAAATACAACGTTGTTTTGTGCTGTGCAACTATTTACCTTGTATCTATTGAAGAACAATCTACATTGATGTTCTTGAACTATGAAATCTACATCTAATGCTCTCCCATCTTTAAACCATAGAATTTCTTGAATCATTACTCCACTTCAGAATCTAAGTAGCTTGATTAATTTTTACTAATAAAGATGATAGATTATTGGACACACGTAAAATCCAAAATTGTTTAACATATTGTTCATAACTGAATCCTATTAAAAATTGGACAAAATGCGGAAAAAAGAAATTTTAAGCATTCGTGCAGGAAGTCGAGCCAATTAATCCTTTATCCATTTCATCACGAAAAATATTACACCAGCAAAGTACAATATACATGCAGACAAACCTTCCGTGAAAACTGAACTTTCTTAACAGATACACTTGCTACACTTATAAAAATATCCAATGTTTACTTCTTAGGTATTTTTTAGAATTATGACTTAGTGTTCTATAAATTAGGAGATGCTCTATAGAACTCTATAGTCTCTCTTCAATCTCAATATCTTCTATTGAATTTTAGATATGAAGATAGTATAGTAAACATTTTCTATAGAGATACTGGAAATGTTCTATAGAGATTTGCGCAAAAATTTTATACAATTTTTAAATGTTCATGGCTAGAATCTTACATAAGATTACTTATAGTCAACTAAGAAAATTCTACTGAAAATAATCAGTAAACTTTATTAGTAAAAATTAATCAAGCTACTTAGGTTCTGAAGTGGTGTAATGATTCAAGAAATTCCATGGTTTAAGGATGGGAGAGCATTAGATGTAGATTTCATAATTCAAGAACATCAGTGTAGATTGTCCTCCAATAGATAGAAGGTAAATAGTTGCACAACACAAAACAACATTGTTTTTACACGAAACACAATATATTTATATAATTTCGTCGTCTAGCAGCGGCCAAAAAAATCATAACAAATGTTTCAAACTTCAAGAATCAAGCATAATTTCATTTCCAAGTATCAAGAGCATTCTAAACACCAAGTTATTTTTTATACACTTAGAGCACCATTTATCTATTTAAGGCAGAACCATGGCCAACTAAATTTGGCTATGGTTCTGCTTTAAATAGTTCTGTTCTGCCATATCTGTTCCTTAAATAGTTCTGTTCTGTTCTTCCATAATAATCTTTTTTTTTACCATAGCCAACTGGCAGAACAGATTCATTCCATATCATTTTAGTAAAATATTTTTATCTTATAATAGACTCGATTATATTTAGATTATAGCAAAGCACAAGAGAACTATCTGCGTAAAGGCAGGAAAACCTTCTGGATGACTTTGAAAAGGAAACTGACTCGTATCCAGATGGAAACAATTACGAAAAACCCCAATGCCCGAGTTCACTGAACGTGGAGCGCTGTTCAGAAAAGTCCTAACTAAGATTCTTTGGTTTAAATTCGCTATAAATGATATTATAGAAGCTTTTAAATATTTAGAAACGTTATTCAATCAATAAAATGTTCTTTTGGGATTAAAAAAATCTGATGTGGAAACCTCAGGAGTTCGTTGTATGGCCTATTAAATTGCATACATTTTTTTCTGCAATTCATTAAAACTTATTTCCTCGAATAGCATTAGTGGTATATTTCTTATTCAATTAATTCAGTTCTCATTTCGCGGCAAGGCAAAAGAATACATAAAAACTCAAGACACCTTCATTAAAAGTTGTGAAATACAGAAAAACCGAAAACACCAAATACATTTAAAAACAGTTAAAAAAGTAATTTTTGCTATTAAAATTTGAGTTTCTGCGCGAAAACCAGTAATTCGTCCAGCGGGCAGAAAGGCAAAATTTTTGGTGCACAAAATCGAAAGTTAACTTTTGGTCCTGCTTGGCCAAATCATACTGAAATTGGTGCACAAACTGATTTAATTCACTGTTCTACTAAGAGTTTTAAAATGTTGATAATTGTACAACTACTGCATGCAAATTAACAAAAAGCATTGAAACTTTAACCAGAACATAAGAACAACATAATTCAATCACTTTTAAGGCAAAGCAAAGCACACAAGGCAATGATTACTAACATAGAAGAATAAAAAAGCTAAATTCACTGAGCCGAGTAACAGAGTATGAATTTATATATATGTAAGAAAAATAAAGAATATGTAAAAAATTAAATTAGCAACGTAAATTTCCCTTCTTTACAATCCGCTTTGGCAAAAACAGTCCTTTATTCTGTCCGACGTACAGATGTCACACAAAAACAACGTTCAAATGATTCGGGAGCGATCGAAATAGATATTTTATTTGAAATATGATACCCGAAATTTTTCGCGACTACAGTACTTTCTTTACTTCTTACAAGGAAGTGAAAAATGAATTCAGTTTTCTTTACTGAATAGAATTTTCTTAGTGTACATTTTGAATGTATCAATGAAATGGAGAGCGAGGCATAAAAAGTTTCGGCGCTCGTGCTATATTTTTTCTGATAAAAAATTTCAATATCAATTTAATTAAAAAAATTTTCAATAAAAATAAGTGTAATTTAAGCAATAGTTAAATTTAATTAAGAATTAAAAACCACTTATTTTGTCAGGAGCATATTTATTTTAAAAATTATTTATTTTTAATAATTACTACGATTAATTTCAGAAATTATTTTTTGAATAATTAATTACATAAATTTAGTCCTTTAACTAACTTTATAATTTAAACTGAATTTACGCTTTTACAAGACTGAAAGTTTAAATTACATATGCAACTGTGCGAAAAATTGCACTAAATATTTACACAAATTTAGAAGCTGAACAACGTTAAGCTAGAGGGGGAAACGGGGAAAAACCTACTAAAAGTGTTTCAAAACTTAATAAATGAGTACAGAAATAAATAAAAACATTTAATTAAATGAATAAAAAGTGTTTATTTTTTCTCTTCTATGTCTCATGTACTATATCAGAAAAAAATTTGCTTTGATTATAGTTTGACAAACCTGTGCATATTTCTACAGAATGCTATTCTATACATACTGTGTTACGTATCTTATGTTAATTAACCAGTTATTATGATTTAAATCTTAAGTACATCTTCTTCCCGTATTCCTCATCAGAATGCAAAGTACATTATATATGTATTTAAGCTGACGTTTTTAAATCTTAGATCAGAGCAGAATCTTTAGAACAGGCAACTGTGTCTTGCTGTTAATATTTATGAGAGGCCTGTTTAAAAGTTTACGGATTTAGCATCTTGCTAACAGATCTTTTAAAATATATATCGGTAAAATACCTAAGTTAACTTAAATTAAATTAAATCTTTTCTATGTGTAGTCTTATATTATGTTTTTGTTCTACCCACGGTTCCTTCAGAAATTGTGATTTTTTTTAATATCTGCATAAATCGCTATGGAATATTTACACAATATCTCTGTAGAATCTCTAGACATAATTCTATCATATATATATATATATGTATATGTATATAGTTTTATAGAATTTTATATAATATCTCTGACGTAGTTTATAGAAATTTGAGCCATAATTCTAAAAGAATCTAAAAAAGTTGAATTTTGGCTTTTTTTATAGAATTCTATAAGATATTTTCGGAAGTCTGAATTTAGATTTTGTTATGTTAATTTAAATATTCACAGTTATTGGAAGTTTCTCCTGTAGCACAAGGTTGTTTAAGAGCGATAACTCGCTGTTAGTCTAGTAGAGTTTGCAGGACTTTAGATTCAAGCTACAATAGAAACGGTACGACTTTACCGATTCTTCAAAGCAACATCTTTATAGCACCCTGTTGTGTGAAACCTTTATAAAAGTTCTACAGAATTTATTGAGTATTTCTATTGAAGATTACCTATAATGCTCCATGGGAATTTATACAAAGTTCTATCAGCCTGTATAAAAAAGTTTCGTAAGATAACCTATGTATCAACCAGGGTTTGTAAAATATTTTATTTAAATATAATTCTGAAATTATGCACATGGTTATACATAGTATACACATTATTATTCAACAATAATGGGGCGGGGAGAGTCTTGTATTTATGTCAGTAACTAAGCTGTTATTTTTAACGTCAAAGTGTGTATGAAGTAGTTTTATAAACATAAAAAGATAACATTCAATTCCGGGAATTCCCTCCAGTCTTATTTTTAACGTCAAAGTGTCCGAACTAGTTTTATAAACATAAAAAGATACCTCCAGTTCCGGGAATTCCCCTAGTGCGTTAAATTGCATGAAATTCTATCTAATCTAATCTTCAACACAAATTTCAAAATTAATCTGTCATTTAGAGCTTATAGATGTTTAATAAATGAAACTGAAATGCTAACCCTTCTTAAGTTTTATAAATCAATTTTATCCACAGAACCTTTATCAACTCTATCATGTTAACTAATAAATTTTATTATCAAATTGAATAAACTTACTTCATTAAGCAGAGAAGTGCATCTGGAGTTATATTTCTTATCACAACGTCCCGGCCTTCCTTAGTTGGATTTAATTCCTTCAGAGTTGGATATTTTTGAATGCACTCAAGTAATTTGTTTTGTGGAACCCTCATCACCTTTCTAAAATTATTCTCAATGGGTACAGCCAGTCGCACTATTTCCATGGTGAACCTTATCCAGCTGTTTCAAACGAACATTTGATGTGTTTAATAACACCATTTGACGAACAAAAAGTAAGTAACAAAATACGTTACAGTCGACGCATTTTATCAACATTGCTACTGCGTGCTGATAAGATATCAGTCTCTTTTGTTTAGGTTTACAATTGGTTAAGGTTCTCGTGTCTATGAAGAAAATGAATACTTGATCATAATTATTTACACAGCAGTCGAAAGAATAGAATTATATCTAAATTTGTGAGTGATGAAAAGAAATGCACCTATATTAGTTAACAATTGTCAATACACATGCTGTAGCAGATCTGATAGTTTAGGTTTTAATATGTAACAGATTTTAGTTGTAGAATGAGTCACATTGTTAGTTTTTATACTTTATTTGCTCATCTGTAACGAATAATCACACTTCACTTGTTTGAGGATAAAAGCTGCTGATGGAAACAGATGCAAACCAAAACTACATTTTTCTTTCATATTTTCTTTATAATGTTATATTCTTTATAATGTTTAGTTCGCAGTAGCGTATTTTAGTTAATATTGGTAAGCAACTTTTATTTTCAGTACAGGTGAAGTTTCTAAAAAGCACTGAGTAGTAAGAATTAATGTTATTTGAGGAAGAGAAAACTGAGGAGAGAGAAAAAAGGAGGAAAACAAAATCTGAAAGAATACAGATTTTAACGTCGCAGCAGAGATTTTGTTAAGTTTTTTAAGGCTGTCACAGTTCACGAGTCTGCTCTCGAACCTCACGCCTGCTAATTTCTTCCACCTTTTTTTTCGTCTTTTTAATTTTATTATCAAACAAAGCTTTTTTCGCAGTTACGCCACATAAAATTCAAAACAAAATTTTTTAAAACAGCACATTTTTATAACTTCCTATACAGTGTTACCATAAATTTTTCTATTTTGTTCAGTCTTTTCTCAGTTTATCTTATTAAGGTTCAGTTTTCTTAACAGAGTTAAATGTACAACCATTTTGTAATTTTAACTTTATTTATCAAACAGCATTTTCTTCGTATTTATGCCACAGAAAATTTAAAAGAAAAATCAGAAAATATTAAAAAAAAAACATATTCTTAGAATTCCTGATAAAGTGTTGCCACATATTTTTTAATATTTGCTGTATTATTTCTTTAAAAATATTGCATGACAATAACATATTATTCGAAAGGCGGCAAGTGCATGAGGAGCTGAACATGGTTCAAATCCACGGTCGTTCCTGGGCCATTGGCTGCCCGCGTACTTTCCAAAGATTGCTAAGCCACAAAATTTGGAAAAAATTGCTCAATGATTCGTGAAATTTTTATTTCATACTCACGTAAGTACACATGACAAACTGTATTAAAAGTACTTAAATATGACAAGTACTTAGAATGAATTTAAAATATTTAGGCGTGGTATCGCGAGAGTCCAGCAGCCTCTGATTTTGGCCGCTCGGGTACTTTTAAGCGCTGCACCCCGCTAGAAACGGCCCTGTTCAAATCCGAATTATTTACTATAAATAAACTGGCTAAAAATTCATGAAAATCTCATTTCAATGAAAATGAGTGTATCAAGCATTTGACTGTACTGTATGAGATGCGAATAATGTAAAATGCCCCAGAGCGATTCTTAATGAGCATATTATTAAGGGTAGTGATATCAGTTTATCTTGCTTCTCTTTTAGTTTTTGTGCTGACTCTCCTAAGGAATTCTTTATGAATATTCTTTTGAAAATTTTCTGAATTTCTGACAATAAACATTCTTCATACAGGCATAATTTATAGCTTTAAGTTGTCTCGGGCACAGGCATCTTAGTGTCATACCATTCTCTGATCAAAAAACTGAGGATCGCAATTAAAAAAAAAGAGTCGCCGAGGCTAAAAGTTAAAAAAAAGCTCCTGTAAAATTCGACATTTGTCATGTAGCCCCTTCTTACATCTTGCGATTCAATTTGAATATCGCCTCGACTTCGAATATGGAAAAACGCAGAATATATTGTTCAAACTTTGCTCATAAACTCCTCTGTTCTCCACAAAATTTCTTGAACTCAAATTCTCATAAAAGAGTTAAGTAATTCATACTATCGATTCCTTAATTAAAATGATGAACTACATGCACACAGTGTACAGTTTCTCATTTGATTTGTAATGGCGCTTGGCAGTTTCTCTTCGGTCATCTTTAAAGTAGTGGAATATAAAAGAATAGAACATGTCTCATATGTGCTCCAGTGGTATTTAAGGTTCCAAATTCGATTCTAGGCAAGAGCACTCTCGAGTTTTTAAAGCTTTTTCGCTCTTAAACTCTTTCCGTTCCCACGACATGGTTTTCTTGTATGCCTTTGAGAGTAAAATTAAAAAAAAATTCTTGTTTATATTATTTGCTCTGTCGTTTTCAGAATTAACTTGATCTATAATAAATTTATATGTCTAACGCATTTAAAACTGTTAAGTTTCCTCCTTGCTTTGCAAGTATGTAGTTTGGTTTTAAACCGAAATTTTATTTTACGGGGGTATTTTTAGAGTCTGTTATTAAAAATTTTCCGGATTATCTTATTAGAGCAAAACCGCATTGTAATTGACATTCGCATTCATCAGAAAATTATAGTTTTGCAAATCTAAAAGAGGTTTTTCTTGTGAATAAAACTGTGCGATTGAACTATAGCTTTGGGATAAGGAATAATTTAGTTACTGAAAATGGCTTAAGCGCAAAAGATTGAACGATATGTAAAATGGAGATCCCAAATTATTGCTTTTACGTCCAAAAGTTCTGATGCGGTAGTTTGTAAACTACTCAGATTCATGGATTTTTAGATTTGAATTATGCTACCTATTGCGACTTCTTAAGTTGGCTAGTTGAGTGCTAGGCTTGAGCCTGTAGCTGGCTTAGGCCTTTGGAACCTTAAAAGCGACGGTATGTATTTGCTTTGATCCGTCACAGTTTTGAAGAAAAATTACCTAGGGGAAAGATCCAAGTGTCGCCCATCTCTCTTCTCCGTCCACCAAGCTCTCGCGATCACACTCAGGTCAACAATATTTTAAGTGCCTCCATATTACAAAGGCACTTTACATTTACAAACAACCATGCCTCCTCTGGTGTTCGAATCCGGGACTAAGCTGGGGCAGCTGACTCCCCTGCCAGCACGCCTAACAGGGCTGTTTGGATTATTTAACCATTGAAACGAATGTGAGAGCTATCTTCCAAAATGAAGTGAAGCCTTCATGAGGGATTTCCTACAGGAATCCGGATCAAATTCTCGATATACATGAAAAAAAAAAAAAGAACACTTCCAATTTGGTCCAGGGTCGAACTAGCAGTGTTCAGCAGTTTTACCACCCGGCCGCCAGTGGGTAGACCCCAATGCATGGAATGATGAATTTTTATAAATGATAACTGCGTTAAAATTGGCAGGGATTTAATGTCATCCTATAAAACTCTGAAGAAGGTACATTTGAAAGGATGAAATTCTCCGGATCAATTAATTTTCGGATTTTGGTGTTCATATCGTTTCTCGTCGACCATTTCTAATCAATAAATATTGTAACAAAACTGAGATTTAGTGCCATTAATGAATGAGCATGGCGTCACAACATTGCTTATAAGACCTTTCCTTCGGTTTCCCTGATAATTCCCTCAGTAATCTATTTCAGTTTTGTGGAAAGACACAAGTTATCGGCTATTTCTGAATTTTTCTGTGCGTTTAAAAACAAATTAATAAAAGATTCCTGCTTCGCACAGAACGGCAAGCAGTAAAATATTTTTAAAGTTACGGGCTTGGTTAAACTGATGCTGTTACTTAAACATCAGATTTGTCAAAATGGCGCAATAAAAAGGTAGCGCTGAACCACGCTACATAGTTTATGTTTGTATTTAAGTGAATTTACACTAGGCTAAGTTCACAAAGCCAGTGAGAAATTTATTGCTATTTAAGCACTATTAGAGATCTTTGATCGGCCGAACGATTAGCTCGCGATTTAATGAAAGTTTTGTCAGAATAATTTCAAAGTTTGGCTTATATTTATTTTAAGGGTACTTACGTACTAATGTAACCTACTTGGTATAATGTGACAACTTTTCACACATGGAAAGATAAAAGTTACTTATCGGGTGCAAGTTTACGGTTTCAAGACTTTTTAAAATTTTTTCTAAACTATCGATATTTAACGTATTGGCAAAAATTATCAACATATGAAAAGAGAACAAACATACTTAGCAATTTAAATTACAAGTTTTAACTATTAAATAAGGATTATATGATATATTCAAAAAATATTCCTGTATTTTTGTATGTTATTATGCTCTCCAAATGTACAGCGATCTGTTTTTCCTTTAAAAAAAAACAGAGCAATACAGCGATTCAGCATCGCCCAAACCTCGCAAAATCAGCTATCTTACAGATGCAGCTTCTTATTGTTTCCGTTAGAGATTTTACCGCTAAATTCCGTATTCATGCAAAAATGTTACCGCAGTTCCTTAGCTGGCAAATTTCGCAATAGCATATTTTAAAATTAAGTTTAAGGTAAAATATATCAGGATCTGTTTATAAAAATCCTTGGAACACAATAGAAAGATCGCATACCAAAATTGCTAAGTCGTTAGACTGAAGGATTGTTGAGAGCACGGTTGCCCGAGTTTGAAACATTCTGAAAATTTGGAGACTTATATTAAGGTGAAAATAGGTAGGTTGTTCATAAAAGTGGTATTCCTTTCCGCCCTATTGTATCAAATTTAGATACTGCCTCGTAGTACCGTCCGTTAGCTAAATATTTAGTTTCTAGATTTTCAACTCTATTAGACAATAAAATTTACACCGTAAAAAATTCAATAGAGTTTGTAAAAAAGATTAAAAACATTTCTCCTAGAAATTTACTCATGGTTTCTTTTGATGTAAAATCATTATTCACCAATGTTCCAGTGGAGGGTTAATTAAGATGTCTGGAAACCAGATTTCGTGAATTTCATTTCTCTTGCATCAAAATTGATGAGCTAATTTCTCTCACTCAGCTCTGTTTGCGTGAGAATACGTTCAAATTCTCACGCAAAAACAAACGCATTTCGTTTTCCAAAATAAATATTACAAGCAAACTTAGAGATTAGCCATGGGAAGCCACCTCAGTCCCATCGTGGCTGATATCTACATGCATTTTTATGAATCAAAATTGTTTGAAACTTTAAACTTCCCGGTATGGTTTCGCTACGTAGACGATACTTTTACCCTGCGTGAAGGTAATAAAGATGATTTAAATAAAGTTCTTTCAACAATGAATTCCATTGATCCTGTTATTCAGTTCACTTTTGAACTTGAGACTTGCAATTCTCTCCCGTTTCTCGACATTCTGGTCACATGTAACACATCCAACTTCAGTACTACGGTTTACCATAAACCTTCATTGGTTTGCCTTCCACCACACTTCAAATCATGTCATCCGACTAAAAAAAAGTTAGCTTCATTTTATTCCTATATTTTCCGTGCTCTTCAAGTTTGCTCCTCCAAACTATATCAAATGACTAGTTCTTAGATTCTGATTGAATCAAATGTTTATAACGTTACATAACTACTGAAAATTTTGTTTCTTGAGATAGTTATTTCTGTAATGCTATTGGCTACAGATGACTTATAAAATAACAACCAATCTTTCCTTTTTCTTTTTAGAGGTGAATGTAATATTAGGTATTTACATGTCATCCCGGCCACCGTGAAAGATGGGTACGATAGAATCATGAATGCCGGCGACTTGCGAAGATTCCGTCAAAATTCGACACTAGTTCTTGCGGAATGCTGAAGGAATTAAGTGTTTTTTGATTAATGGTTTGCTTGTGATCTAATTGGCTTGTTTATTTGAGCAATATATTGGGGGCTATCAGCCTAAAAGAAGGAGTGTCATCAGGGAAGACTTTGAGGGAAACTGGACCGAACTATCAGTGTTAGCGACTTTACCACTTAGCCGCTGGTGGGCCCCTCTGAAATTAATAAACAACCAGTGTTTTGACCCATATTTTTTTGGCGCTTTATAGAAATGCTCTTGTCGATTTCTATTATTTTTTAGGTTCTCTGATTTTGCCAGAAGCTGTTTAGTATGATATCAGTGTTAAATTCTCGCAGACAATTGCTTCAATTTGTTATTGTTTCGTCTGCCATATTCAGCTAATTACATCGTGTCCATATCACGTATACACGTTTTTTTCGTTATACGATCCCAGAACTTTGAAAATAACCCTCTGTTTGTTCTGGAGAAGGCAGGAAAATGCAAGAAAAAACTATAGTATTCT
The DNA here is from genome assembly GCA_000611955.2 of Stegodyphus mimosarum. Taxonomy (NCBI): domain Eukaryota; kingdom Metazoa; phylum Arthropoda; class Arachnida; order Araneae; family Eresidae; genus Stegodyphus; species Stegodyphus mimosarum. The sequence continues at coordinate 162,015 of KK116500.1, forward strand.
TAAGCATTTATTTATATATGTAATTTTAATAGAATTGTAAAAAAATTGCTGTGCTTTTTTATAACACAAAAAAAGAAAACTAAAGAAGAGCTATGCCGGAAAAGTAAGAATACAGGGGCAAGTACATTTAACAACGAGTAAATTGATAACTCGGTAATTTCGCGAGATATCGCCAAACTGACAATTTTGGCGACTTAGTCATAAAAAAAACAAAATTGATGAGCTAATTTCCAGAATTTACCAAGAAATCACCAAAGTCGCCAAATTCAATGACCACTTGGAGACATTTTGTCTAGTCCCTGTATCCCCGTAATATGTGTTGAAATTGAATAAATGTAATTGACCACTATGTTAGCTGTAACAGTAATTGTACTCTTATATTGCTATCCAGTAATTTCGAGGAGAAAGTACTATAAATATCTTGACGGCCGGTTGAAAACTATAAAAACCCGTAGAGAGAGCATCTGAGCTCAGTTGCTTAGTTATTATTGTTGCGAGCTGTAGTTTCGTGTGAACTAAGATAAATCCGAGTTAGCTTTCTCTTTGGATGCGCCTTTGCATTGCGTTGTGTTAAACGTTCTTAGTAGTTGGAAGTGTAACTACTGATTGTACTGCGTGATCGTGTGAACACCTGTACGAATATCTGTGGAAAATTCGAGTTCGGAACTATTTCTTTTGCTAAAAATACATTTTTAGTGACCTATTAGAGAACCTGTCCATTCAATCTATTATGAAGCCGTACGCAGGCAAGAGTATTAACAGTTAATTTGTATCCTTGTTCATAAAAACAAAAGACAATTTATCGAGAATCGATCCAGTTTACATTAAACGAAAGTGCAGATGTTCCGAGGGTTCTGTGGCATTACGCTCATCCATAATAGCGCTATAGCGTGTTGTTTGACAAAGTTTCACGGTCGACGGGATAATATAGAAGTATCTTACATTATTTCTTATAATACTATATATACGATTAACTGTCAATAGTGGACAACTATGTATATATGATTTGCATTGAGATCTATAACAATATTTGAAATGATTTTGTCGAGAACTTCCATTTTTGGTCTAGGAAACCAAATTTACATGCAGTTCTACATGAACCTGCTGTTCAGATACTTCTTACTTTTATACATTCATTTCCTGCTCAGAGAGAGATTCATCTAGCACATTTTTTTAAGCAAACTTATATAGAAAGATCCTTTATTTACAGATACTTCTAGGGAAATTTCCCTGTTCAGTTTCCATTAATATCACTATAATTTTGGTTTTGATAGAAACGAAATTGTCAAAGTGACCGGCAATGATATAGAAAATAATAAAATTCTAGAATATGAAATAGAAAGAACGGTGTAATAAATTACTTTCAGGGTATCGGAACATAGAGAAATTTTTAATTGGCATCGAGACAAAGCAACTCGAAGGCTGTTTGCCTAGAGAAAAGATGGGTTCGTGGAAGATATTTTAAGCTATACCGGCTCGTATCCAAGTTAGAATGGGGAAAAACACGAAAATTAAACATGCAGACAGACCGTTCGCCGGAATTCGAAACTGGGTCTAACTACCAGTGTTCAGCGACTTACTGTTCGGCACCTGGTGGGGGGTTTTGCCTAAATAAATGCGGTCTCAAAATTGCGTGCTTTCCATAAGCTATTTGAATGTTACCAGATTTCTTTGGTTGCCTAGCTTCTGTAGGATTCCCATTGATAAAAAATAATAGACATAAAAACCCATAAACACACTTAAACGTAAAAATATAATAAAGAAACATAAAGAACATAATACATTTATATGATAAATATTGTAGATTATAGTGCCATAATAAAGAGAAAAATAAATACTTATAATATGGTATTGCTGTTTATAATAAATAATTTAACACAATATGACTTTGCCACCAGACTGAATAAAGATGATTCTAAAATCTATTTAAAATCATAATTATGGGATTTTAGTGTATAATTAAATTTAACTTAAATGTATATTGTAAGTTAGTGCAAATTACAGAAATGTGTTTTACAATTTTAAGAATGGCAGTTTCTAAAGATTTTAATGTGAATCTTTGCTACAATGAAATAATATAGCTGTTCTAAAATATTAAATACAAAGATAAAAGAATTAAGAAAAACTAAATAATTCATAAATGTGTCAAATACTAAGACATAAAATAGTGAAAGAAAAAAATCACGTACCATTTAACACCTATTCGATTTTTAATAATACTGAAAAAGCTTATAATAAACGTAGGTCAATAATAAATTTAAATATGTAGAATATGTTATAAATTCAGCAAGTATAATTTTATGTTTCCAGCTAGTAAGAATACCTGATAATGAATCTGCGTTTATTGCTTTTAAATAGTTTAATACCTGAATAAATTTGAAAGCAAAATTAAATTTTACGTTTGTTGAAAGATAACACACAAAAAATATTTTAATCTGAGTAGTAGCAACACAATCTCCTAAATTCTTGAGTTTGCTTATTAAATACGATAGAAAAATATACTATTTTTTCCGAGTGACAATTTAGTTTTTATATCAATATGCTTCCTGATTAAATTTGAAACATCTTACGCTTTGCTGAGTAAAAAGAATTACTTAAGGCATAAAAATATTTTGATGAATGACGGTTGATTAAATTTCATCATCCATTTGTGCAGCATCTTCTGTACATCACTCCTGAGCATCTTCGAATTTTTACTTATTCTCAGGTTAGTTTTGTATTTTCAATGTTTCTTTTTCAGGATCCCCAAGATGAATCTGAATTTTAAGGCGCTGATTTTTATACTGTCTTTCAGCCTGCGGAAAAATCCGAAAAACTGCGAAAGGAATTCCTTAAAAACACTTCGGGGGATGAGAGAGGTAAAAAGAAAGCGGAAGGAAGTCAAAATTCGGACTCCAGTTCTGATTTCCTCAGCGTCTCCTGACGGTGAAACTGCTGACGTCTGCACGAAGACGGTTAAGAATATCATCAAATAACATGGAACGGATAACGTCCTGGTTGTACTGCAATCCAGTATACTAGAAGGAAATTCACTAATGAAAATTAGCCAACTAAAGAAATTATGTACGGAGGAAAATAAAGTTCCACAACTGACCGCAAATAGGAAACCCCAAAGAAGATTGCCAAATGCCCGAATCAACAGAGCCCACGGAAATTCAGAGCCAAAATCGCTTCTACACTCTCGTAAATGCTACTAATAAAGGAGCAGAAGAAAAAAATAACGATGAATTGACGACTGAAAAATCCTGCCAATCGTGCTAACTCAGGAAAACATCGACTGATCAAATATCCTACTTGCTAAGTAGTGTAAACAAGATTTTAAAGCACAGATCAGAAGAGGTTCGATCTTTCTATATGCACGAATTAAAGATGGCTTTATTGGAATCCATAAAAAGCTAAATTTAAGGGGTACTTCATTTCCACATTTATTCTTGCCTAGCAGCGTAAAGATGGTAAAAGTGGTTTTTAAAAAAATGCTCAGCGAAATTCCGAAAACAGCGTAAAAGAAATTTCCCGTATGCAAATCGGACAATATCCGAAAAACCAAAGAAGGAAATATTAAACTTCCTATCGTTTTCCTGGAACTAGAACGTAACGAAGCAAGTTGTGTCATTTTTCAAGTAAACAATTTCATCGAAGAACACAAGTCAAAAATTAGAGGACCAACGTAATGCTTCAAGTGCCAAAGATTTGGACACACGCAACATCTGTGTTTCAGTGACACTAGACGTGTAATATGCGAGTAAAACCACAGAAGCTCCGAATGTCAAAAGCCGAAAGAACACTTCCTGTATTTTCCGCGAAGGTCTACACATAAATGTCATAGATGATGCAAGAATCAGATAACGTAAATACATAGGAAAATTCAGAAAAGCCCTTCAAGATCTTTTCAACCAAAAGAAGAATTTCCAAAACTAAAAGAATCCTGAACATACCCAACCAAACAACAGAAGAAAATATAGCGAAATTCTTAAAAATGCCTCGGAAAATAAACCAAAATAATGGAACCAGAATAATTGAATTTATATACTAAAAAGAATTTTCAAGATCATACAAGAAATGCAGAAATTCTCCAAAACTTCCGCTGAAGTGTTGAATATACTTCTGGAAGAGTACAGAAGTGTTTTTTTTTTAAATTTTTCAAGCCCTTCATCAGCTCAGCAACAATAATGTAACAACTTTTCAGTATTTAAATGGAACTGAAGAACTTTACAAAATGTCTGTGTGGATAGATGGCGGCACTTTATTCACTCACTTTTTATGCCTCAGCGGCCTGAGTAAAAAATTTACACTCTTAATTTAATCTAAAATCAACCCCTTAGATCATATAAATTCATGATTTTTGAGTTTGTGAATGCTTCTGTAGGCAAAACGCCAATTGTACCCTTAGTTCAATACAATCAAAAGTGATATCTCAAAGCTTAAATCGCTGAGTTAATCAAAGTTCATTAAATTAACGTAAAATATAGCGAGTTAAGATCCTGTGGTCTGATCTTCGAGAAATCTTGTGTAAATAGCGACTTTCCTCTTCTTTCGAAGACTACGTGGGCCAAATTCCTTCAAGATCTGAATAAAACTAAATTTGTAGAGCAGACAAATCATGGTCTTTGCAAGTCGAATGAGTAAATGTTAGGAGAAAACTCATTATTTTAAACATCAAATGAAGTCTTGCTCCTTCAGTAAAACGCGGAGGTAGTAATATAGCCTAGGACTGTAAGTACTTGCTGTAATCGAAATTTGCCTTTTGTTAATAGCAAAACGAAGATACGTGTACTTCATCATTTTGACAAAATTTGAAAGCAGAGTGCTCAGAAGTAACATTTTCTCATTGCAAATTTAATCAAGGTACTGATCCTCAAGCATAATGCTTATGTTTGCAAACTGACTTTTTATTAATAGCCGCTTGCGCAGACATCGCCCTAAAATAATTATAAAAATGTACAATAATTTCAGCGAGGCCATCCAATGAAATATAAAAAGTATTTAATATTTCTAAACAGATTTCATGCATTTTATCTTAATCGGATCCAAAAGTAGAAAAAAATATTAACGCATCATTTATTCCTTTTCAGTTTTATTACTCAGCTTATTACTCAAAAGCAGATAAGATATTTATTTAACTTTCAGATTTAATCTAAGCTTTACTGAAAGTCAACACGCTAGCGCGTGGACGAGAGTATTTCGGTATTCTATTACCGTGACCGGATTCAGAAGGATTCATAAATGTATGCATGCATGCATGCGTTTATGGATGTAGGTGTTCATGTATGCATATAAATACATAAGTATGTGCGTATACGTACACATATACGCACATACATTTCTGAATCCGGTCTCTATAATAGAAGAGTACTAGTATTTTTATTTCAGGTAGTCGTAAGATTGCTTTTAGGTAGCAGATTGATTAAAACTGAAAGATAAATATCTTACATTATGCCGAATGGCAACAGTCTGGGACATTGGAACTAAAAATGTTTTATTTTAAACATGTTCCACTGCTCGCTTTCAAATCGCCGAATTTGTAAATCGAAAATTCATTAATTTCGAACAATATGAAAAAGAAATTTGCCATTTAAAATTCGAGCTTCGAGGTGCACATGCTTGGGTGAAGGGTGATGTGTGGTTAAAATTTGATGGCTCTATGTACCATTTTCCGCAGTGAGAGAACATACAAATATATATATTCAGAATTTTCATAATTTATTAGTAGACATAACTGGCCAGAGGTAATCAAAGTGCCTGCACAATCTTAATGGTCTTTAGCATAAGCGATAATTTGCGAAACAAACAAGTTTAAGAAAACGAACGCATGAACTTCAGGCAAAATTCACACTGCGAAAAAGAGGAAAGCATATCCTCAAAATCGATACCAAGGGAACTGAAGTAAAAAAGAAAAAAAGAGGAGGCCCAACACTATCTTAGACTCCAAAAATATATGGGGCTCATGACTTTCTTTTATATAAAACTGTATGGTTTCACATTAATTTTAAGATGTTTTAAATTTTCTTTATTCATAAGATAAGAGATGCAAGAAAAATTAGTTTTCAGTAGCCTTACGCCCAAATACTTTGATTCATTAAATGCAACAGCCATTCCGTCATTATCTTGCAGCTAGCCCTTAATCAATGGCATTGTTAACAGTTATTTTAATCCAGACTTTAAAAGGTTTTATCAGAGCTTACTGGTTTCCCGTATATTTCAAGAATTCAGTGTTTTCAATTTCATTTCTGACTTCAAATGAAGCTGCTGATCTCGTTTAGTTTCCTTTATACAAGTTGCAAATTTTATATAAACGATTGAAAAAATTAGTCATTGAAATATATTTTGAAACAGAACTAAGAAATTTAATAAAAGATTGAAAGAATCAGTGATTTTTTATTTGGTAACAGAAGACCTCTTCGAAGGGAGGGATAATTTTGCAATAAAAATCAATTCCATTAATTCACTTCAGCAATGAATTAGAAGCATCAAAAAGGTACAGTTTATTAAAAATAACATTAAAATATAGAAATAAGAAGTCAGCTATTTAATGTTACAAAACCAGCGTATTTAAAATTCTAGAAAACAGTTGCTTAGTTTAAAATATAAAACACTAAAATTCGCGCAATGAAGCTATTAGCATGCAATGATGCATACAAAACGCTATTAAAAAAATATGTTCAATTTCAGCAATAACCCGTTATCACCAAATCAGCTATGAATTTTTTTGGTGAAGGAAGTAAAGGTCTCTTCAACATCTTATCGTAAGCCTCCAGAAACAGTTCCTTTACTGCATTAAGCTTCGTCTCTCTGTTAGCTGAAGCCGGAGCATTCGAACTTCCCGAGTCCGCTGTAATTTGCTCCTCAGATTTCCTGAAAGGTAAATCGTTAACTTATATGCAAGAAATAATAACTGGTTAATTATAATATATATTATAATTAATATATATTATAATTAACCAGTTATTATTTCTTGCATATTATTTCTTGCATAATATATATTATAATATAATATATATTATAATTAACCAGTTGTAATAGCTCATATACGATATAACAATAAATAATTGGCTTTTAGCATTTCATATAAAGATAGCTACAAAGACTGGAACCCCACCCAGGCTTCCATTGCTATCACTCTAATACATGTGCGTTCAAATAAAGCAATTTCGTGCAGTAAAATAAAGAAAATGAGTGCACTAATATTAATCTTATTGTGAAACGTCATGGTCAAAACAGGAAAGCATTAAAATTTTGCAACTGCAATCACCTTTTCTTTCACAAGATTGAAGCGATCGATAGGAAAAGGTCCTTGAGCTTTGAATATAAATATATTTAAATTCTTTAGAGCAAAACCCTGCCCAACATATTTGGCTTTGTTTTGCTTCGCATGCAACTGAAATTTTACACTCACTGTACGGAATTGAGTTTCATCAGACTCCCCAAAATTCACAAAAGCGATATTAGTGACAGAAAAAGTTATGTTAATTATAATAATGTCGTCCTACACAGGTAATCGGGTTATATAGCCCATGAGCCTGAATCTAGTGACACATTCACCTTACCGAAAAAATAAGTATATTGCTGTCGCATAAAATTAACCATTATGAAGAAAAAACCTTGAACTTTAATTATAATTTTTATTACTTTGATTATTACATCTTCTTTTAGAGAAAAGTTTTGGAATTATAGTAGGGTTCTCAACTATTTTTTGTTCCATGTATCCTTTCACCATTTCCAAGCAATCACCCGCCTTCTTTCTAAAATTTGAAAAATGTATAGACATTTAAATTTAGATAATTCTTTAATGTGTGGTTTACAAATTAAACAATAAAATTATTCAAAATATTGATAGATGCAAAACTTGAATAAAGTTTTTATATTCATGAAATAAAACTAAATACTTAATAACTAAATAAAATGCTGACCACATTCCACTCCTGAAACCATGAAATTCCCCCGCTGATTTATAGTTACATTAATTAAATATAAGAGCTTTATGACAAGACAGCCAGCGCTCTAGGCAGCTAAGCCCTAATTTGACGAAAATTCAAATTCTGAAGAATAGGTCAGCTACGAAGGCGTTTCTATGGTTTTTCTGTGGGTAAGGTAAATATGAGCGAGTTACGTAAAAAGTCCTCCACAAAGCATTCCTTCCATTATACAAGTCTAATACGTTTTACCGTAATTTAAATCCAATCCAATTAGTACCAGATGTCAGTTACTATTGAAAATTTCGGTGACACGTAAAAGAACTGCAATTAGTTCGATACAAAAGGCCAGTGCACCAAGAAATATATCAGCACTGAAAATGCTTGAAGTTTTCATCTCATTTTTAAAGTGTGGAACTTGAATGGATCCGCCAATTCATTCGTTATAATTTCATAGCATAACACAAGATTCCTTAATCCACCTGTTAAAAGTTTTTATTGAATTTTATGCTATCTTGAAATACCCGACTAAATATCGAGCCTCACTACTCCATTCTTCATTCTTCATTAACGGTAAAATCTAACGGTCGGAAGTTACTCGTTTCTTCATTCATATGGAAGAACCTTTATGGAAACCGTTAGAAATCATTTGGGACATCACTTGGAAAACAAGATAGAACAAACTGGGTCAATGCATGGCATCCAAGATGGGGAACTATTTTATTCTCTTGGATAACTGGAAGAATTGGAAAGCTGGAAGAAACCCGCGGTAACTCTTCATAACGAACTCTTATTGAAGAATAATGGATTATCAAAAGAGATTCATGTATTAACGATGAGAGATGACACGGATGTCAAGAGTGGTAATCTATTAAAAGGAATTTTTTAATCATTTTTCTTCTCCATTGTCAAAATTAAGCAAAATGTTCTTAAAAAATCTTTGACTTAAATTAAGCCGTTTGCACAAAAGCATAATGTTTCAGTTGCAGATGGTTTCAAGGATTTGCCAATGAGTAGACAGTTTCTTGTTTCCATTGTAGACAGTTTCTTGTTTTCTTGTTTCCATTCTAAGACGCATGGTAACTTTTCTTATGGTTTCCACCCGGCAAGATTATTTGAAGTTTGATTATTAGATTACTTGAATACCGGAAAGCTCATGAGGGCTATCGGCCTAAGAAAACTAGCTTGTTAACAGACGTTACGTTACACATGGAAAAAAGAACGAAAACCAACACAGTCAGTCCGTTCGCCTGGGTACGAAAACAGGTCGAACTCTCAGCATTCTGCGGTTTTAACCTCTCGGCCACTGTTAAGATGTCCACCCGAGGCAAATCTCTTCCTGAAACTCAGGCCTTTGTTTAAAAAAGCAAATTAAGCAACCTTCATAGCAGTTTATGTTTTGAAAGTAGCCACTGAACTATTGGGTAGCTTTTATCGACAAATGTACGAGTGTCCAGCTATTCTCAAAACTGTTAGAGAATTATCTTGGAATATGATTTTGCTTCTTTTTCACTCATTGTCAGAAGATAAGTATTTTGAGTTTTGATTAAAGGAAAAAAATCAGCCCTATTTCTGCCATTAACTTCCTTGTAGATAAGTCGGAAGCTCCCATTTCTTTGAATAAATGAATAAAAGCCAATTTCAAAATCGAATTTTTCATTTTGAATTTAAAGCTGTTTTGTGTCGCATATTTTTATATTTCCTGATGTGGCTATGTAGCGAATCTTTAACAAAATATTTTTTTAAAATTTCTATGTCTGAATGACCAATCTTAGAAAATACAGCTTTTCTATTTTACATATTTTCAAAATTTTGAATTTTAAAGTGTTTAAAAACAGAATGAGGAATAGTTCCTAAATCCGTTATACAGTACTTTATAGATGTGTGTTCTTAAGTAATCAGGTTGGTTGGTTGGTTGGTATTTTTAATGGCACAAAACCTTGAAGATTATTATGCGCCAGACGAATGATGAATAAAGTTCAAAAGTACAAACACATTGTATCAGATGAATTGTTGAAATGAACCTGGAATGCTGATGAAGGCATCCAGAAATGACTTTGAGAAAAGCTCTGGCAACAGGTATATTACGTTAAAAGGAAAAACTTTAAATCATATGGTAAAAGGAGATGTCCTTTAAAAACTTATGATGTTGATGAGGGTTTCTTCCAATGAGATCTATTAAGTTAAAATTCGTTGAGTTAAAATGTAATTCACGTTTCTGACTAAAAGCAGGACAGTAGGTTAAGATGTGATTCACTGAAGTAGGAACGTTGCAGGTGCCACAGATAGGCTCATTATCTCCCTTCAAGAGATATTGATGAGTCAGCCTGCAATGTCCAATTCGTAGGCGAGTCAACAGTACATCCTCCTTTCGATTCCCTTTTGATTCCCAATACTCCAGATTGGGTTTTACCTGCCTTAATTTGTTCAGAGTCTGGCATTCCCAGAGTTCTTGCCACCTGGACAAGATCTTTGTTCTGATGTACTTCTGTATGTCTGTAAAAGGGACATCATTATCGAAGGGAGTATCAGCAGATTTTGCAGCGATATCAGCGAGTTCATTACCTTTGATGCCAGCATGTCCAGGCACCCAGCAGTACATTACAGAATATCCTGCATTTCTCAAATGGAGGTGAGTCTTTAAAATTTCCAAGATCATAGGGTGGTCAGTGTTTGCATTAATTGATTCAAGGGCGCTCAGTGAGTCAGAGTAGATGATGAATTTTCTGCTGTTCTGCTTGGAGATAAAGATTAAGGAGTTCAAAATGGCAAATGTTTCTGCAGTAAAGACAGATGCAGCCTTATGAAGTTTACTACTCCTGATTACTTTATCGCAAACAAAAGCTGCCCCGACATGATCGTGATTCTTTGAGCCATCAGTGAAAATTGCTTTATAGTTAGAATAGCTGTTTCTATGGTCCAGGAAAATTTGTTGGTATTGGACGTCGTTGGTACTGCTCTTCTTAAGTTCTCCAAAGATGTTGAGTAGGTGAATATTCACTTCTTGCCAGGGAGCAATACCGAAAAAGGTAGAACTTTTGGGAATCAGATCTTTTAGGTTGAATTCTTCAATGAGTGAGTGAATGCGGAGATCAAAAGGAGGGATACATGAAGGGCGTGCATGGTAGTTACGCCAGTACTGATCAGATGTCATGAATCGTGCAGGATGTTCGGCATGCGACATTATTTTATAGTGAAGATCTATGGACAACTGCTTGCGTCTGAATTTCAGAGATGGTTCGAAACAGATGGCGTATAAGCTTTGTACTGGAGATGTTCTGAAAGCTCCGCAGCAAATCCGTAGCGCTTGGTGATGGACTGGATCTAATTTCAGTAGCGCAGAAGGTCTTGCTGATCCATAGATAACACAGCCATAGTCAAGTTTGGAACGGATTAAAGCTCTATAAATGCGGAGCATAGAACAACGTTCTGCTCCCCATGAAGTATTGGCCAGGACTTTCAGAATGTTGAGAGCTTTAGCACATTTTTTCTTTAGATTTAAGATATGTGGAAGGAAGTTGAGCTTTCTGTCAAAGATAACACCCAAGAATTTTGCTTCTGGCTCAACGCGGATCGGAGAGCCGTCAAGATGCAGCTCTGGATCAGGATGTAGATTTCTTTTGCGGCAGAAGTGCACGCAGACGGTCTTCTGGTTGGAAAATTTGAACCCATTGCTGTTGGACCACTTTACAATTCTGTTAAGAGCAATTTGGAGTTGTCTCTCAATGTATCTCATATCTTGACCGTGACAGTAGATCATCAGGTCATCAACATATAGGGAACCACGCACTGTGGGAGGAAGTTCTTTTAAAATGGAATTAATTTTTAGGCTGAAAAGAGTAACACTAAGCACTGAACCTTGGGGTACACCTTCTTGTTGTATAAAGGTTTGAGAAAGCACCGGGCCAATCTTGACCTGGAAAGAGCGGTGTTTCAGAAAGTTTTGAATAAAGATAGGTAAGTTACCTCTCAACCCTGTGCTGTGGAGGTCATGAAGAATTCCATGCCGCCAAGTTCTGTCATATGCCTTCTCCATGTCAAAAAAGATTGAAACCAGATGGTTTCTTTTTACAAATGCATTGCGTATTGCAGTTTCTAAAAACAGGACATTGTCCAGTGAAGATCTTCCCTTACGGAAACCACTTTGGTGGGGCGATAGGCAGTGGTTAGTCTCCAGATAGTAGGTGAGACGGTGATTTACCATTTTTTCCATGATTTTACAAAGGCAGCTAGTGAGGGCAATGGGGCGGTAATTTAAAGGATTTTTCGGATCTTTGCCGGGTTTTGCTATAGGGATTACAAAGGCCCTGCACCAGGCGGTAGGATAAAGTTGTTCCTTCCATATCTTATTATACAGAGCGAGAAGGACCAGTAGAGATTCATAGGACAGATGCTTTATCATCAAATAACTTATGCCATCAGGGCCAGGGCAGGTCTTATCAGTGCGAGATATTACACTTCTTAATTCAAACATGGTGAGATCTTTATTATAGGATTGTGCATTAGGATGGGAGAAGTCGATTTGGGTCTTTTCCAAGCGCGTCTTTGTGGGCAGAAATTCTTTTGAGTAATTGTTACTGTCAGATACAGCAGCAAAAGTATCACCTAAAGCATCGGCGATTTCTTCTCTAGTGCTTATCAACTTTCCATCTTTTTCTAGAGCAGAGAGGGGATAATCATTGTAAAGTCCAGAGGCTTTGCGGACTCTTTCCCAAACCTGTTTGCTAGACATTGAGGAGGTAATAGTAGACACGTAGGCTGCCCATGATTTTCTCTGACTTTGCCGCCTCACTTTCCTAGCATTCGCCTTAGCTTTTTTAAAGGCCAGAAGGTTTGCCAGTGTTGGGTATCGGCGAAAGATACGCCAGGCTTTCTTTTGCTCTCTCATAGTTTTATGGCAATCACTGTTCCACCAGGGTTTAGGGAATTTTGGGAACTTTGTCGAGGACTTTGGAATACAAAGTTCAGCTGCTTGTACAATAGTATGAGACATCATTTTTACTGCTGTATTAATGTCCACATCATTGACCATTTCTTCTGTCAGCACAGCGCAAGAGACAAAAAGATCCCAATCAGCTTTATCATAAAGTAAGCGGGGTTGTCTTGAGATCACAGACTTTCCTGCGATATTTACAATCACTGGGAAATGGTCACTATCGTAGAGATTCTCCCCTACACTGAAGGAGCAAAGGGGGAGTAGAGATGGAGAACAGAACACCAGATCAATTGCATGAAATGTTCCAGTCGGCTGATGAAAGTAGGTGTTTTCTCCGTTATTATTAAGCAGACTAGAATGATCCTCCATTAGCTGTTCGATCTGCCGGCCCCTTGAATTAGTGTCTCTGCTTCCCCATAAGGTACTATGTGCATTGAAGTCACCTAAAAGCAGAAAAGGTTCTGGGAGCTGCTCTGTTATATTATTTAGATCTCGCTGATCTACATGCTCATGTGGGGGTAAATAGATAGTGCATACTGAGATTGAAGAACGTAAATTAATCTGAATCCCCACAGCTTGAAGGGAGGTCGTCAAAGGAAGAACAGTGTACGGGTGATTGTGGGAGATGGTAAGGCCCACACCACCACAGGCACGATCCCCAGATGGGTTGTCCCTTCTTACTGTGGTGTATCTCCGTATCTTAGCATGGCTGCTTGGTTTTAACAAGGTCTCTTGAAGTGCAAAGCAGGCAGGTTGGTAGATGTTGATTATATCCTTGATATTATCCAGGTTTTGACGGAAACCCCGGCAATTCCACGAAATAAATGTACCCATTATGGATGCCTGTTTTGGCGGTGTTGTTTTTTTGATTTTCGAGGCAGAAGGTGTTTCGGGAGGGATAACCCTTCTTCAACATCCATTTCATCTGAGTCATCTAGGCGTCCTGAACTCATGCTTGCGATAGAACTTTGACTGGGGGTCCTGGGTTTTTGCTTATTTTTCTCCTTGATATCATCTCTTTGTTTGTTCTGTTGGACATCCTGTTTTCCCTTGGATGTAGTCACCGGTGCACTAGTTTCAGCATCAGGTTTTTTCCCTGATTTTTGGTTTCTAGGATCTACTGTCACTGCTAGTTCTTTTTTCTGTGCGGTAACTGTAGTTTGCGTTGATATTGATCTGAATGATTTAGTTGCAGATGCGTAAGATTTATTAAGTTTTGGCTGGTTAGAGAGAACAAGTCTTCTAGCTTCTGCAAATGATATCTTTTGTGTAACTTTAATGTTTTGAATTTGTTTTTCTGTCTGCCATTTCGGACATGATCTTGAAAAGGCTGGGTGTTCGCCTTTACAATTTATACATAAGAGGGCAGCAGAGCAGCCTTCACTGGCATGTCCTACGATGGAACATCGAGCACACGTGAGGCTGCCGCGACAAGAGGTCTTTCCATGTCCAAAGCGCTGACATTGGAAGCAACGCATTGGATTCGGTATATACGGCCTGACTGAACAGTTTAGGTATCCAGCTTTGATGTTTTTCGGCAAGTTAGGAGACTTGAAAGTAAGTATGACATGTTTAGTGGGAATGAGTTGACCGTCTTTCCGTATTTTGATCCTACGAGCACCGCACACGTTTTGATCTGCCAACTCTTTAACGAATTCCTCTTCAGTTACTGATAGTAAGTCTATTTCAGAGATTACTCCTCGGGACGAGTTCAGAGTATTATGTGGTTTAACTTCAATGTTTGCTTGTCCTAATTTGGTTAGTTTCAAAAGATTTTCAGATTGTTTTCCGGACGCAGTTTCAATCAAAAGGTCTCCAGATCGAAGTCTCTTAATATTTTTCAGTTCTCCTACAGAAGACAAAAGATGTTTGTTTATTACAAAGGGTGACATTTTTTTCAATTCTTCGGAGCTGGTAATAATTAAGAAACGTGGACAAGATAGATCTGATACAGTGCTTTCTATGTCACTTCTTAGTCTTTTGGTCACAGTCGGAGTATCGGATACATTGTTGGAGCAAGAAGGTATCATAGCATTCATATTGAAATGGAAAAAGATTCGGGTCCGACCGCCCCACCCACCATGGAGCCCAACAAGGGGACGCAGATTTCTACGCCAGGGCTAGCCGGACCTATACGCAGACTGAAGTCCCACAGTCGGCTTTCCCGAAAGCGGGTACTCCCGAGAGCTTGTCCCCAAGCCACTGACACTAAGGACTAGTGACCAGCCGGTTGACACCTGTGAGGACGACAAAGTGCCTCCCGTTTAACTGAAGCGGAGGCCAAAGCAGTGTGTTGGGGACAGTACCTCGCCCCTCAACTACCAGGACCCTCTTTTCCAGTGACACGGGTCTCCACGCACGGCAAACACGTGGGCAGTTTTCTCGTTACTCAAGAACCAGAGACAAGGGCTGATCCAGTCTCTCATAACGAGCCCCGACCTCCGAAGAGAACCACAAGGGAGAAAGAAAGGAAGAAAGCTTCAGCTCAGAGCAGAGGAGACGGGAAAGAGGATAGATCACTGGGGCTCCAGGATTGTGACACCCGTCTCACCAAGAAGATGATCCCCTGAAGGGCTAGGGCACCTCGGGATTGCCACACCCGTACTCACAAAAGTGAGCCCCTGAGGGGCTTAAGTAATCAGATTAACAAATGAGTATGAAAGTGGTTGAAATGCTGCTCTCAGTTTTGCAAAGAAAATGAAGGTTTGGTTTATTGAATTACTTCAGTCAATTTAAATCTAGAGGGCTATCTTCATAAGCAGAGGAATGCCTTCGTGGAGAACTTTCTAAGCGAAACTGGTTCATATTCACGTTACACATATAGAAAATCACGAAAATACCCATGCAGCCAGCCCGTTCTGGGAATTCAAACCTCGGATCGAACTACCAGTGTTCAGCGACTTTACCGCTCGGCCGTTGATGGGTTCCAAAGAAAATAAAGGGTAAGATTTTAGAAAAAATTGAAAGCCAGAGTATTAAGGGGTATATTAAAAATTGTTTCTTGAATCAAAAAAGAACAGTACGACACAGAAAAATCGATTTATCCCAATCAGACACTAAAATTTTGCAACGTTTTTATGGCAGTGCTTCAAACATCAGAAAATATAAACTAAAGAACTTAAGCATTATTTTCCTACTTCTTAGGTTAAGCTTTAAGAAATTACAGTCGAGATACTACAAATGAACTATGGATACAACTCAGAAGTTGCTGTAGTTACTACTACTGTTTATTATGGTTCTCCATGATACAGAATTATATTTTGAAATTATGTTCATATCGAAGCTGAAATATTTAATTAACTGATTCTTGCAAATCGCAGGTGAATTATTTGATTACCTGTTTCTTGCAAAGCACATGAAGTCTGCATGGGTTTATTTATGGCAAAGCTATCTGCCCAAGGGAAGAGATGTCTTCAGGGACCTTGTAAGGTAAATTGGCTCGGATCCATGTTACATATGGTGGAAACCACGAAAACGCCCGCGCAGGCAACCCGTTCCCATGGAATCGAGCCCAGGTCGAACTATTAGTGCTCAGCGACATTACCATTCGGCTGCTGGGAGGGCGCCCATGGTCCTTTGTTTTCGAAAGGCCGGTTTCTTTGACTTCAGGGAAGCTCACCGATACTCTCGTTACTCAAGATGAAAATCATAGCTACTTATCAGACACCGAACAGGGAACTAAAAGTTCAGCTCTTGCAGTAGTTCGGCTACCGGTGCGAATCTTATCTTTTAAGAATAATTTAATAAACTTTATTTTAAAGTTTTGATCGTAAAAACACTTAAGGTTTGGTGCCTTATGAGCTACCAAATATTTATAGAAGAAATTATGCGAACTGAACTTTTTTTCCTTATGTGTTACTCTTAATACCAACAACTTTGAATTTAAAACGTGAATATTAACATGACTGATTCTTTCGCTAAATAAAAATACTTTAAATTCAGCATTGAAATAGTCATTCACAGCTACTCTATTCATATTTCGAGATAAAGATTTGTAAAATATTTATATGATGGATAAAAATATCAATGAAATTTTTTAACAAGACCGAAGTTAAGATTGCAAATTTACACTTAGTGCAGAGTTAGAACCAAAATTGCCATGTTTATTATTTGGAAATCAAAACCGAAAGTAAATTAAATATCAAAAGCCCCTTGTCTAAAAATATAATTGCATTCTTTACTGTGCAACAATCAGGTCCTTTAATAGTCACAAAGAAAACTTGTAAGCTTTTACAAAAGAAACTTTAAAGGGTTAGGGTCTCAAAATAGCAAAGCTGAGGTCCTGAACCATATGGTACTGTTTACAGCGTATGAAGAGTCGAAAGGGGCGAATTATTCATGTCCATTAAGGAGTTTTGAGAAAAATGAATTTTCAGTTTGTCTATGATAAAGAAAAAATTTATAAAATCATACGAAAATTCGTAATAAACTTTCCAATCTTTATTTAACGAACTTTGGATCAAACCAAAAAACTTATATAAAATGAAGAATTTTAAATTTTTTCTCGACAAGACAAATTCCTTTTTCCCAGTTTCTTCTGCTAATGTTGGGAACATAAAATTTCTTCGCTATCGTTTAATTCGCTCTGCCTCAAATGAAGTACTTTTTCTGTCATTTTGTAAGGTTTACATTATGTTAATTAACAGTTATTTTAAGTTTCGTATCTTTCCTATCTTATTCTAATTTCAGCTTACAATTTCCTGCCAGAATGTAATTTCAGAAACGCAGATAATGCAAATGAGAATGAGTACTATTTAAGTCGTGACTTAACCGACTTCAGCAAAGAGTGATTTTCTGACTAGCGCGCGTTTGCCTTCTGGCTACATCTCTCTTAGTTATTACACTCGGCCATATCTTAGGCCCTTGCTATTCTGCGCCGATTTAATTAATACTTAGGGGCCAAATAGTTAAAGAATATAGCCGAAGCTATCAGAATCTAAGAGCTTTAGTTAAGCTAGTTTTAGTTCAAATTATTAGTATTTAAGTTCAAGCCCGAGTGGCGGCTTTATGTAAAGTTCCAAGTCGGAACTGATTGTAAATATACTGAATAAGAAAGGGTTTTAAACCCTTCAAAGTCTCACGTGTTCTGTTCACACTCAAGCGATTATTCGCTTGTTAAGTGTTCGAGGGGTTCGGAGTTAGAACTTTAGATTTAAATGGTTGAACCTCACAATTTCATTTTTCAGATCTCTGCTTTTTTTGCATAACAAAGACTACAAGTGTTCTTTCTTGGGGATCGAATCCGTCGGTGAACTTGGAATCAAACATAGATCTGAATTTATCATAAGACACGTATCATTTTGTACATCACGCGTCATTTTGTTATGTTGAACTCTTTCGGCAGGTATATTATCGATTTTAAAGTAATCAGACTTCGTACTCGAGGAAGCCGATAAACTTAGCTATTTAAGAAATAGTTTCCTCAGTAATACCATATTTTCGATACGTATGTTTTCCTCTGAGGTGTGCTGGTGCTTTTCCGTCAAAGGCCAAAGCTTTTTATTTTTTTAACTGCATTTTGTAATGTCGTGGGATGAAGCAAAGGCGTCTATACACATTTTCAGATTATTACGTTGATCGTCTTCGAAACCAGCTTCATAACACCAAGACGCACTGTGCGGCCATTCCTCGTTTCCCAAACGAGAACATCGGCTTATCCCAGGCAAAAGCATTTTAAAACAGACGAGATAATTTGATGTATTATATCTCCGGGGTCATTAAAAGTTTTGAGAATTCGTTGTTTTTCACCATCATAAATCAATGAAAAACACTGAACAGTTTGCACCAGTTAGGTCATAACTCATTGTTGGTTCTTGAAACTCATAATACTGTTGATTTCTGTTTTCTCTTCTTGGCAGAAAACTAGGCCACTGAATCGGAGTCTGCTCTAGAATCTTTATGAATTGATGGATCAAACCAATATGTCGTCGTTAGAGCCAAAAACGAAAGTGTATAGGATTAATAAAGGTAGATGGACAAGTGCTTGTACTCTCTTGGAGCGTGGACAAAATTTTTTCCCCCAGTAGTCAAGACTTTCTTCGGTTGCAATTAGGAATATGAATACTTTTCCTAATGAAGCGATTCATAATTTAAAACATTTCTAGCTCTCTAGATGGCAATATTACACGAATTTTTACAAAATTGGACATAAATTGTTTTTTTCCGAGGCTCTTCATATACAAGTAGCAGCCGCCTATCATTAGTATAATTATGCTAAGTAGGAGACAGACTCGACAAAATTTCTACTTGTTGGATCATACTTAAGAATGGGGGACTAAAAAGAGCTGAGAACGACGTCAATTTTACATTGATTCAGTTGAATGGTACTGCCCTTCAACTGAATGAAACATTTAAAATTTTATTTTGTTCTTTTCAGAAAGTCATTAAACGGGGATTGCATGAGAGTACAGTTAGAGGGAATTCAACAGAAACTTACCATAGCAAGGCAAAGCTCTATTTAAGTTGTGGTATAAGATTCCTTTCCTTTTTGGAGGTGATGGTTTTACGCCTGATGCTGTTAAGGCTGAACAGGGCAAAGAACATGAGGGCTATCTGCTTAAGGAGAGCGATACCTTCTTGGAAAATTTAAGGGATTCCCTCAGCCATGTTATGCGTGGGAAAAAACACCAAGACGAACCATGCAGCCAGTCCTTGATGGAGCTCGAGATGAACTACTAGCGGTCCTAACCATACGACCACTGGTTCATAATCAACCAAAAGAAACGCTTTAATAAATTAGAAGAATTATAATTTGATATTCAAACTGCTCAAGATTAATAAAAATGGTTAAAGGGTTATTACAGTTAGGAAGAATGGCTGTTGGAGAATTAATCAAATAAAAGCTGCCTCGATTTACATTACACATGGAACCACCCACGCCATGACGAGAAAATAAGAGTCTTGCGGACATGGTGATAGGTGGCTGAGAAAACCTTGGGCCAAATCTCAGAGAAGGCATGAATGCCAAGTGTATAGAGACCTTTTGGCATGAGAGCACTTAGCATACTATAAAACCTAATATCTTCAAGAGTTTGCTGTAAAGGGAAACTGAGTGAGAACTCTTCTCCGAGGTAATTCAAAATTTGAGAGCGCCGAATACCAAAATCAGACGTTAGCTTAGTCTCTTGGGCACTGAATTCGTGAACTTTATCCTGATTTTCCCAGAGAGGTGGGAGCAGTCGCAACGGAAAAGAGAAGAGAAAGGAAGGAAGTAAAAATACTGTTAAAGCACTCAAATAAAATTTAGGGAACTGATTTTCTCTCAAGAAATATTTATTCTTATCCAGCACCACATGAAAGCCAAATATCTTGTAGCATTTATGTAAATTTACATAATCATACATTATAACAGCAAATTACTAACAAGAAATCTATTAGAAAATTGCACGTTCTGTTAAACATCGGGTGATTAACACTAGAAAGCAAACATGAAATTCAGTTAAGTGATGAACATTTACGATATTTTGCAATTTAGTGTTTTAAAAAAGCACTTACCTCATCGAGAACTTGCTGGGTGAAATGAGATTGAGGGTGTTGAAACAAAAATGCATTATCTGCAATTATATATACTTTATAAGTAATGCAAAATATAACATCAGTAAAATTTGTAATGTTATTCCTTCAAATAATATTTTTTGGTTACTGGAATAAACTTAATTTCATTTTAAGGAATAAATTTCATGAAAAACATTGAATTTAAAGGGTAAGTTAATGTATTTTCACAATTTAATATGAATGCATCTTGAGATTTTCATTGCAATGTGAAGAAAACTTTGAAAAATGGGAAGATGTAATTTCAAATTTTTGCTAGTGTATGGCATACTGGGTATTAAAACCTAGAAAATACATCTCCGGTCGTAAGTGCACTTTGCATGCTCTTTAGGATAAATCTGGTCATAAATGCATGCTCTTTATTTAGAGCTAAGACAATTAAGAAAGTATGGATAACAACCACTAAAATATTTAAATTATCTTAGTAATTTATTTCAAAGCGTAAAGATCTAGCCGCCCATATGGCACTGATAAGTCTCACAAATACAGAATTCCATTCCCTTGCCGCCAAAAATATCCGCAGTTCTTTACTCAGACTTCTTTTGGCTGACTAACCGGGAACGCGACAGGAATTTTTCGCAGAATGCAAGTGACGAAGTATGAAACTACAGACTAAAATTTAACGAAAATTTTTTAAACTGTGCAAGTCTCCTCTTGCCCCAATAGGTATCATTCTACACCTCAAACTAAACTTTCAAATTTGAAGATTTCTTTTCGGTTAAAGCCATAGATATTTATAAGTAGCTTTAAGTATAAGTTGATCGTTTTATATAGAGAAAGCATATATGAGGTCACCTGTACTTAACACTTTTACTACTAAGGGAACATATGTCCCAATAAAAGCTTAAAAATTACTGCTGGGTTAAAAAGTACTTAGAATCTCCTGAAGGTTGGGAATCATCTTTCAATAGCTGAAACATCAAGACGCCGCTGTGCTCATTATACACTAATGAACATAGAGAAAAGAAATAAGAGTTACCAAGTGTGTAATCTGGGTTATGCAAAGAATGCTTTTTACCCTGTGCCACACGATGCAACTCTTGTAATAAAGCTTCCAGAATAATAGGTGCGCTCAAGTCGATCGCTACCTGTGGAACATACAGGGTGATCTTTTTTAAAATGGCAGTGTTTGGAGCGCCCTGTAGCGCAATCTAATAGCCGAAATAGCACCAAACTTTAATATTTAGACTAATCAAGACGTGGGAAGAAGGATTCCATGAAAAAAAATTAGTTCCAAAAAAATCGTCGTACATTAACTTTCCCGGTGAGGAATTAGACCACATTCAATGCGAGCGATAACAACACCGTGCATTCTGTGTACAGCGTTCTCCACAGCCGTATGTTAACATATCACGAGGAATATTCTGCACTGTCTTTGTTATGTTGTCCTTTAGAATAGACAAGAATAGACAAATTTGATACTCCACCAGCATAAACTTGAGATTTCAAATAATCCCAGAGCTAAAAATCGCATGGCGGGAGATCAGGGGAGTGAGGGGGCCATGCAACTGGAAAATTGCGATTTATGACTATCATCAGTGAAGTTTTGGCGCAACAGCTGCTTTACCTCATTCCTAATGTGTGGCGGAGCACCATCCTGCATAAAGAACGTCTGTTGGAGACGGTTTCTTTGCTGAAGTTGTGGAATAACAAACGTTTGCAGAATTTCGTGGTACCTTTCTGCATGTCCTGTCGGAGTCCTTTTGGAGTCCTGTCGCAATGATGGTAAAAAAAAAAAAAAAAAAAACCCGCCCATTTACGAATTCGGCTGTGAAACCACACCAAACAGTGACTTTTGGAGAATTTAATGCACGGTGTGGGGCTGCTCAGAAGCCAAAATTCGGTTATTTTGTATGTTTACGGGCCTATTGAGACAAAAATGGCACTCATCTCCCCACAGAATGTGCCATGGGAAAGCATCATCAATTTCTACCCTAGCAAGAAACGATACAGCGAATGTCACTCGCTTATCATAATCACTTGGTTTCAGTTCGTGCAAGCGGCTGATTTTGTAGGGGTAAAATCCAATAATGCGCCGCAAAACTCTCCATATCATGGAATAATTCATGTCCAATTGTCGAGCTACACCCCGGGCGCTACTAGTACCAGCAATGGTTCCCTGCGATCCTTCCACAATTGCAAATGCCACATCAGTTATGACATCTTCTGATACTGATTTACGTCCTCTCCCAGCGCGAATGGTCAGTGACCCCGTTTCCTCGAACTTCTTAATCATTTTCTTAAGACCATTCAGCGATAAAGGCCCCTTTCGTAATTTTTTTCTGGTTCGAAATTCCTGAAGAGCTGCGGGTGCATTACATTGATTCATGTAATACAGCTTCACCAGTAATGCACGTTCCGGTAACTTGAGAGGCATGTCCACTGGAGCTCGTTTACTTCAGCTGAGATTATTTGTTGGAGCTGTCTACTACTTGCTTTTATAGCCCCTATTACTGGCGCTGTCATCGCACAACATTTGCATTTTTCTTTGATACCAGTGTTTTATGCTAATTCTCGTTATTGCAAGCTACAGCAGCGCCACAAAATGCTCTAGAGGCGATTTTTAGAAATAAAAATTTTTTTCACGGAATCCTTTTTCCCATGTCTCGATTAATCTAAATACCAAGTTTGGTGCCATTTCGGCTATTAGATCGCGCTACAGGGTGCTCTCCAAACACTCACTTTAACACCCTGTATATCCCACCATTACTAATTCTTGAAAACCGTTTGTAAAAAAATCCAAAATGCTAAATTTATTGTGACATTTTTGTCCACTTGGATAGAAAAACATAATTTATTTTAGTCAAAGGGTTAAAAGATTAAAATTAATTTTCTACAGCATTTCCCAAACTGTTTCCGCAGTCTAAGTATTAGTGGGTGCGTGTTGAATTGTCAGTGTAGATAACTCCAGTTACTACTGTACATTTATTTACATCAAAATTTGCAGTTCTTCTGCCACCCAGCAGATCGATTCCATTAATTAGTACTATTAGATATCTACTTCTAATATCGTCAGCGTGAGATGCCCATTAATGCACTCTTTTTCCACAACCACTGAGCATATTTTATGCGCTTCTAGTGCGCCATCTAGTGAAAACCACCGTAATCGGAGGAGATTTTAAGTGAGAAGAAAAAGTGTTCCGTGAAAAATTATGAAACCGAGGTTAAAAAAAAAACATAGTCTGCTTTTTATGCGTTTAGAAAAATTTAAAACAGAAATTTAAACATCACTGAAAACAAAGTTGTTTAAATCCCGTGTATAATGAACTTTACAATGTAGCATGATAACAGATGTTATATTACCAACGAAATACATGCAGAACACGTTTTTGCGTGTGCTTGTTCTGAGCTCAGAAAAAGTATTTGAGTGTAACTTAAAATATTAAAGTTAAGACATTTGACTGTATTTTCCTGTTTCTGAAACTGGTAAAAATGAAATTTTTATTAATACTAAATAACTAATATTTTTATCATTAAAAGAACTGTTTTAAAAATATTGTATTTATCTCATATTTTCACATTAAAATTTATAGGTATTTCTTCCATAGTTAAGATACATAAGAATAAGAATAAATATTTTGTTTATCCAACATATATTAACAGAAATTTGGGAAACACTGAAATGTTTCGATGCACAGGCCTTTCAGAAACGAGTTGGCGCGTTTATCGTGTATACTATATAATGCGCGTTTATGATGTGTACTATGTAATGTACACGTAAGCAGTTTTGAATATTAAGTGATAAGATTTAAATTCATAATCAAAGTTAGGAAATTTTTAAATTACCTCGTAATTTTTCTTCAAGCATGAGCCAAGGTCGTGCCTATAAATGAAAAATTAGATCAGACGAGAAACAGTAAAGCAAGACATGTTAAAATAATTGATGAGTACTAAACATTTTATACGTATTAAAGAAATCGAGCTTTAATTACGAAACAATTCTTACCCGAAGAGGTACCAATCATATACGACTGAAAGATAAAGCACCTCGATAGGGCTCAGGGATTGGTGGATTAAACCATCAGCCCAAAGCGACAGACGTAACAATGTTATGAAGACTGGTGTCCTATCCACTCCGATAATGCAATGCACCAGGATCCCTTTTTCTAGGAGGAATTGAGCAATTAAGGAGCAGAAAGTTTATTGAAAGCTATACGAATTGATTAATTAAAACAATGATGCTTATGTTTTAACCCGTCGACCATAAGATATCTAACCAAAGTTGAGACAATTATTCATGGAGAATTCTGAAGGAACCGACACCTCCTATTTAACAAACAATAAATATTTGACCCGCTTCATATATGCCCCACCGTATAAAGGCTTTTGTCCATTTTTACCTTTCTGATTAGGCCTTCCAATTTTACCTATGCTTTATTTAGAACGTTATGAGTAAAAATTCCTGTAATTCTTTCAGTCTTACTATTTTGTCGGCCATATTCAGCTGATTATATCGTGTCCATTAATGCACTCTTTTTGATGGTAGGATCCTATAAGTTTGAAAATGCACTGCTGTTTTGTAGACTGCAGTATTAAATTTTAACAATTTATTTCAAAGCGAAAGAAAATACATAATAGTTTATTTATATCAGTGTTCATAAAAACAAGAAGCGGCAATACTAATTCTTCCAGTCGATTATTCTCATCAGCCATATTCAACTGAACATATCGTGTCCATCAATGTTTTAAATCTTTCAGTTTTTTTGCAATTTTAGTAAAAATTTAATTTTAACGAGGAATATAATCAGTCAAGAGCACATTTCATTATGAATATAGCTTTTCGTATTTTACATCGTGGAAAACTTATTCTACAACTACTCAGTTCAATGTTTAAGGGGTAAGAATTAATTGAACTATACTTACCGTAACCTACATAGGTCAGTAGAGCCAGTAGGTAATTTAGAGTAAAATCAATTATATTCCAATTCTGAAAAATAAAAACGCCAAAATTAACATCTGTAAATTTTATGAAGTCCAGATGCATACAATCGTATTTTTGAAATCATGATAAACAGAAAAATTCTTAGTCATATCGGACGTATATTAAAACACAATGAAATGTAAAATGACGGTTCTTTAACACAATGCCTTTGAAAAAGTACTAAAACCATATTCAGTATCACGAAGTTTATATGGAAAGTAATATTGATTTACTTGGGCATTTCAAAGTTATTGCGAACTGTTAATTCAACTCTTAATGAACCGAAGAGAGCTGTGTGTGAATACGGAGACTTTCCGTCTGAATACAGTTGGTAGCATTTGTATTATGTTAACATTTTATTTTGTGGGAACTAAATAAGAATACAGCAGATACACACAACACTTCATTGATTTTAAATTAAATGAAGGAGCTAAGTACAGGTAGTCAAAGCTGCATGTCTTAAATTTAGAAGTCTGTGTATAGATGGGACACTATTTGGACAAAATAAGGTCGACGGGAGAAAAATAGATCCTTGTATGCATAAGAGGTGACCAAAATGCATCTGAACTTAATGTATATACATTTGGATGATAAATTGCACTTCAAATTATTAATGGACAACAATTAAAATGCCCCAGACATCAATGAGAATGACCAATAAGCTTGGTTTGGTTTATTTAATTATGGCACAGCACAAAGAGATGCCTTCGTGGAGGACTTTCTAAGGAAACTTGGCTCATATACACTTGGGGAAACTGAAAATTCCCATTCCACTTTTGCCAGGATTCGAACTTCGAACCTAGTGAGCCTGATAATGAGATTGTTACGATATTCAAAGCTAATTTAAATTTCATCAGATGATTTGGGCATCTTCAGGTGGAATTGATTTCTCCGAAGTCTTTTAGCAATGAAGATTGTTGATAACGTCTTAGCAGTAGACTATTTCCAGGCAATAGCAGAGAAACATTTTATTGAATGCTGCTTTGGGTCTAAACACAGCAAAACCTACAAGGGCTATTTGTATGGGTACTTATGGGAGACTGAGGAACTCAATTAGGTATATACGAAAAGACTTTGTGGGCAGCCCGATGGTTGAAATTAAA
The DNA here is from genome assembly GCA_000611955.2 of Stegodyphus mimosarum. Lineage (NCBI taxonomy): Eukaryota > Metazoa > Arthropoda > Arachnida > Araneae > Eresidae > Stegodyphus > Stegodyphus mimosarum. Next base: position 188,436 of record KK116500.1, read on the forward strand.
ACTCAAGTCTAACTACTGACTTATCCATTTACCCACTGGAGGAAGGAGAACCGCGGAATTGAAAGATGAGACATAACGCAATCCTTTAGAAATTAGAATGCTTTTAATGTAATCGTAGTATGCTAAATTATTCTTGTCATGAGGATTATAACATCAGAAGGATGAATATTAGTTTTACTCTCTTCAAGCTGTATTATTAGCGGTATATTACTGCAATTTTGATAAGAGTATAATTCAGTCAATTGTATATTTTAATATATGAACCTTCTATTATAACTTTATTAAAATACCTCTTCCCAAACAGGTATTTTTCTTAGAGTTATTTGTTAGAATAAAAGTTTTGGCTTTCACCTTTTTATTACTTTTAATGAAAATATACTTCTTGTAAGCTACTAAAGATGGAGTTGTAGAGACAAATTTTATAGAAACCAGAAAACAAATTGGTTAGAGCCCTCAGGAGGGATTCGAACTACGGATCATCTAGCTGTTAACTCAACGTGCTAATATCACTTATGAAATAATATACGTTATATTGCAAATATAATTATCAGAATTGTGGTAATTACTTGTTACATACGCTCATGTTTTAAACTCAAATCACATCTTTGCAACTGCTGTATCCTTGACTTCTTAAATTATATTGAACTCTAGCTCAAACCTCAAAACCTGTGATCCCTATTAAAGCAAAAAATGAGAAAATTGAAATATTTTTGCCGTGATTTTCCTTTAGAAATTGAGGTGTTCTTTTTTCGAGCTAACGCTGAATTATAATCAAAAACTTCCGCGTTTCCTGCAACTGCTATCACTGCCTATGATACATTTTGTCTAAAGAGTAAATATGAAGTTTAAAAGTGGAGCGTCACTGTGGCAGCACTTCACAGATGTCAATCGCGTGACATACTAATCACGTATTTTTTGGGGATTTAGCGTGGACCGTTCTCACTCCATTAAGAAGTTGAAATGGAATTGCTTAAAAACCGGATTCATAAAAGCTTGATGTGGGGCTTAAACGAATGGCTAAAACTAGATAAGAATTAACAGTGTCACGTGACTGGAAATACCGTAAGCTTACACGCCAAGATTCACATTTCAAATGAAATTTAACTGGATAATACTTACGACACCCAAGCACTGGTTATATGCAGTAAATAGGGAGAGTCTTTCGCAAGCTGGCGTCTTTCGCAATAAATATTTTTGCATTTTAAAATTGGCTGGTCATTTGTAGCAGAAGCATTTGTCTAGAAAGGTTAAAGATAGTTGTTATTTATCTAATAACAGAAGGGGGTTACCCAGATTCATATGAAAGATTTACATTACACCCGTAAAAAGAGAGGGTAAGAATAGAATTATTACGCAGACGTCTAACCTGCACACTAGGGTTCAAACTGGAAGCAACGTCTTCTAACAGCTATACTGTACAAGTTGACAGATTTCTCAAAAATACAGCTAATTTTACCGATTGTGATTCTTAGAAGAGGAAGGAAACTAGAATAAAAATTAAATCCATAATCTGAATAAATACCAAAAATCCTGCATGAAATATACGAAATCGTTACCTCATAATCTTCAATATCTTTATCAAGAAGGGTCCTATGGTCAATGTCAGGCAGTTTCACCTTAAAAACATTTAGCACCTGAAAATTATTATACAAAAAATGAACAAAGGAAACTCGTTACAGCACAGATACGTTTATGACAGTTGCAATTTAAAACTTCAACTAATAACTGAAATTTAGAGCTGGTAAACAGATAAGGCGAAGTTCATGTTGTGTTAGTCTGACCGAGCGGCTAAGCCACTTTCTGCAAAACACCCTAGGCAGTAAAGTTAGTGGTGAGGAGGTATTTTGATTTATCCTGATTTAAGTGTAGAATTGATTAAACATCGACAAACGTTTCTTAAAACGAATTCTAAATTTTCATTTTCTTACTAATTTTCCTTACGCTTCGTAACAAGCATTCCTAACGGTGTCGTGAAATTTTTGCGCTCAAGTATGATTAGGGTCTAGAGGAATTTTTGTACTTTCTTTTGTACCCCCGTATCAGTATTCAGTGAATTGCCTTGCTTTTGACGCATTTTAGAATACACGTGGTTTAACACACAACTTATGCTTATACTTGCCTCGCATATTATGGATAATAAAGATAGCCAAACAAGTTATTTTGTTAATCTACGACGTCGTCGATGAACTGGCAACTTTTCTTCCGAGTAATCAGAAATTAGAGATTTTCTGCTGGTATTATGGCAATGTGGGGGGGGGAAGTGGTACAGAAATAGTCATTTCAAATATTACCAGCTACAGCATAGACTTACTTAGCATTTAACTGAAGGTAACGCGCATTAATCGGCATCTGCTACTGTTGTCACTACTGTACAAGAAAACAGGTCAAAATGTGCCAAAAAAAATCGCAAGAATATCTTGTAAGTTAAAGGGCTAAAATAATGGAATTTCTTTCTGAATCTAGGGAATTGCAAAATGGTATTCGATTAAAGAAACTGCAACAGGTACAAAAGGAGGAAAGTAGAAGTTTTCTTAATGTAAATTCGAATTTGCTAAAGTACATAAAGTACAACTTATACTGATGATTATTCTTGAAGGTGCCAGTTCTATAATAGATGATTAAAAAGCATTCCATTTTGATTTCTTATACAATTCATTTCCTTTACCACTTTCAGAATATTAATGTGATGACATGGATGTTAATGCAGTTTGACGAAAAGTTTAGAAACGCAGTATCTAGGGCTAGTACATATATTAAAATCATTTGACCATATCCCAGTTTGATTATAGCTGTTTGATGTTTTTTCTTTTCTTTTTTAAAATTTTATCTACATCGAAATTTTATCTTTAACTGAAATTGTTTGATTGGTATATTTAATAGGCCTGTTTATGTACTTCCCCCCCTAAAAATTGAGCAATCCGAAGGCAATTTGAATCTTCCCTTCCCCACCTATAGTGCAGAGAAATATTGTGAAAGTAGTCATTAATTAGCTTTCATTGTTTTTAGGAAGACATATTAATAAAATCTTACAAAGGAGGAATGAATATATAGATTGCCTCAATGGAATTGCATGTTCATGCATGTAGACTTCTCAATCTGTCTTGTTTCCCTTTAAATTTAGAAACATCTTTGTGGAATTAAAAGAGCTGCGATGTTAGTCGACTAAAATAAGAAAGAAGCGTTAATTCTTGCATTATAATGTATCAAGAGGCAGAATAATCATTTCGAAAATACAAATACTTCTTTGAGACTAAATCTGAAGACAAATTTAAATCCTTAATCCATCTTTAACTGCCAAGTATACTAGTAGAAGACTAAAAATGGATTTATTGTACTACATTTCTGTCTCATTACATACAGTGAAATTCAGTAACTTTCACAAAAATTAAATTATCTAGTATTACGAGATTGTTTTCCATTAGAAAACCGAGTACCTACTTAAGTCTATCGAACCAATCGGTCATACGGTCATTCATACGGTCTTAAAAGCGTCCCTGAAAATATTAATTTTTTTTTAAAGTTTCCATAATGCATTAACACAGTACTTCCCCTGAATAATAGTGTATATGAAGTTATGTTTAAAAGTATTTTCTGAGTTTTACTTGAAGTCAAGAGTTCATTCAGTTGGTTCATATTCAAAGTACTATATTGGCGCTTTGCTGTTTCCTTTGACTAGTAGCAATTACTAACAATAAACGAAAGCTTATCGGAAAACAGATATAACTACAAAAGTTTTTACACCCTGGGGATTAAGTGACGACTGAATAGCAATTTCCAAATTTGGCCGAAGATACCGATGGGGTATTTACACTTAAGCTATTTATAAATCAATTTAGGTAAGATGTAATAGTCAGAATAAAATCCTCGCCTTAAAGTAATCTGCAGAAAAGTGTCAGTAAAGTACATAATAGCATCATTACAAAGATATTTCTTAACAAAAAAGAACTACTTTTTTCTGATTGAATATTTTGTAAATTTAACATAAACTGGAACATACCGCATCCCAATAGTAAATCATTTTCTCAGGCTTCCGAGCATGATATTCCTCGAAGAACTCCAAACCTGTAAGAGTCGAGCGGAACGTTTAAAACGAGTTTCAAAGCAAAGATTGGAAAAGTTTAAAATTGCTGCAGCAGATTCTAGTTATCAATAAACAGATGTATTACAAAATAGCGCACTCTAAATCGAGTCATTTAGTTATGACTAATTTTAATTGTTTTCAAATTGCTAATTTAAATGATTATTTATCAGGTTGATTGACTGTTTAAAACTGCAATTTTCCATACCCTACAAGAAACATCTTACCACGTACAATAACAAGGCTGCTTAGATGACAAATAAAATGTTAACATGACTTAAAAGTTTTAAGTTTTCATTTGAGCGTAGTTTTTAGTTTAAAATAATTTGTGCTAAACAAATAGAACGTTCGTAAATAGGGTTTTGCAAGAAATCTGTCAGGTTATTTCAATATGGAAAGATAAAAGTAGGATATATGTCTTAGTCTATATAATTACTAGTACTAAGTCCTTCGTATAGGACTTGGTACTAGTAATTATGCATTTGTAAAACTTCGAAAGCCAACTATGCAGCCAGCCCGTTCACTTGAAATCGGATTGGATTGTAATACCAGTATTCGGCGTCTTAACTTCGGTGGTTCAGAGATTAAACGATTCTTTTTTCTCAAATACGCTATATCTATATGTTAAAGAGCCGCTGTTATATTTGTCAATCGTAAATTTGTAATGCGAACTGTCGCCCACTGGTGTGTGTAACTGGAATGCGAGCCGAGCTCTTGCTAACTATCAAAAAGTTACTCGGTCAATGGTGGCGCCTAGGAATATGGAAAGATTATAATCACTTACTTTATTAGTCAGAAATTTGGAAGGAATCCTAACTTATTCAAGTCCGTGAACAAATGCATAACTTTAAACGGAACCAAGAGTATACTTTTCAGTTTATCGGATTGACTCTTATTAAGCACAGTTTTACGGAAGGCACAAACTGATTAGATCTCATTAGAAAAGACCAGTATTGTAATAATTGGCAAGCTGATTTCTTTCATAGCAATGTAGTTTGGCATTGAATTATCGACCTACGTGAAGTAGGCAGCAGCAAACCAGTTATTTTTGCTAATGTACTCGCTTAGTAAGAGTGATTAATGCAGCTACAATTCAAAAGCTTTCATTATAATTGATACAGTGTGATCTTGAACTAAGATTTCAATCCTACAACTGCTCTCAAATTTGCTCTGAAAAGCACAATGCCAACAAAAGCATTCCTAAACGATCTCTCTCTCGTTTCATATTCGAGTGATTGCCTCACTCACTTTTGTCCTGATCTTGATTTCCTTATTTTTTTGTTACCTGCTGTTGAACCAATGTATTATCAATCCTGATGACAGCATTCCAAGAGTAGTTGAAAATCCACCCGCTGAAGTTCCAGTAACAGGAAACCCGGAACAAGAATAAATGGTATTTATACAGACTACTATGTATGTCTATTACACATAGATGTCCCTCCCTAGTGGCAAACCACTGGGAATTCATTAGGCCACTACTATTTGGTTAATCTTAAATTACACGTCTATTATCTATTCCAAGGAAGGATTGGTTTGTAAAATATTTCCAAAGAATGAACTAGCTGGCGTTTACGCTATAAGAGAGTAACCGCGAAAGTCAGTATGCAGCTAAACATTTCACTCTGATCCGAGCACGAGTAATAAATAAACTAGCATTAAATTAGCCCGGAATAATCTCTTTGCTGTTTAGAGTCAAGTTTTACGAAATTCCAGAAACATTTACGCAAATTAACTTAGCCGTCCTATACCAACGTTCAGTAGTCCTATCCGTTTGGCTATTAAATGAGCTTTTTTGCCTCCATAACACTAGCGAAAGAGTGCTATGATCATGGCGCAATTCCTTATACTGTACTGTATTTTACATTTCAATAATACTGAATAAGATTGGCAAATAAAAATATCCACCATTGATTGGCGAAATTTTTACTTAGTTCAGAAGGTTAAAACTCTTCATCAAATTAAGCAATAATTACATACAAGCATTAGCAGTTCACCTGGATAAGGTATCTGAACAGCTCCGAATTGCTTGTACATTTGCTTGAATATTTCTTCGGTAGAAAGTACACTGCAAAAACAAGCGTACATCAGAATAAAATCAGCAGAGTTTTCAGTAATATTGAAGAAGTTCGAATAACTTACATATCAGAATAATTAGCTATCCTGTTGCTTACTCGCAGATCGCATATGTAATCTATTCCCAGGTATTTCAAGAGTTCCACATCAAAATTTATTTCATCCTGAAATCCCAAGTTCCTGAAAAAAAAAGTCAAACGGTAGCGCAGGAATTTCTAACGGAAACTGGCACGTATTCACATTACACATAATGATAATTACAAACGAAGAATGCAGTCTTCTCCCTCATCTCAGTTCCAACACAGAACTAAGTACCAGCATTCGCCAATTCTAACGGAAACTGGCACGTATTCACATTACACATAATGATAATTACAAACGAAGAATGCAGTCTTCTCCCTCATCTCAGTTCCAACACAGAACTAAGTACCAGCATTCGCCCATCTTAACCATCGGGTACTGGTAGGGCTGCTGAGTCGCCAATGCAAAGTGCTTGAAAAATTATAAAAGGAAATAGAAAGGAAAGAATAGGAAGGAAAAAATTATAAAAGGAAGAAAATAAGGATGATGAATCGGGGCTATTGCATGGATAATTTAATAAAGGCCTACAAACTTTCTACATAAGCCTCCTCATCCACCATGTTGGAAAGACCTGAGGCTGAAGACACTAATCGGAAATCAATTTTAAAACTGAAAACTGATTATTGCTACTTATTAAAACTGATTAATACTTATTGAACTCTTATTAAAATTCATTGCAATAATAACGTTTCCTTATGTTCGTCACTTTGAAGTTAAAATGGTAAATCGATACTTGAGCCGGTTATTAATGCATGGCATAAGACATGTCTGTGGCAGTAATAATGACATTAGTCTTCACAATGATCAATTACATTAAATATAAAAAAGAAATCTAAAAATAAAAAGAAAAGGTTTCAGATTTTAATGGTCGCTCAAAAGAGTAAGTTTCTTTTATGCTCTCGTTGAGATAGCTGTCTACCAGCCTGCTGTTACCTTCAACTCCTACCAAGCCACTTTTTTACTGCTTTTTTAACTTTATTAGGCATTCTTTTCTTCGCACTTACGCCATGCACAATTCAGATGCAAAATCGCAAAAATTTTAAAAGCAATATAGCAGCGTATATTTAGAATTCCCGATGCAGTGTTATGAATTGGCATATATTTTTCAGTTTTTTTCTTAGTCTTTTCTCAATTCGTCATATAAATGTTCAATTTTCTTACTAAGAGTTAGAAAAAAAAACTTTCTCTTCTTTTCTAACGTTGTGTTTTTACTTCATTAAACATCATGTTCTTGGCGCTTATGCCAAGATTCAATAGCAAAGCCACAAAATATTTCAAACAGCGTATTTGTAGAATTTCTGATTAGGTAGTCTCGCACACTGGAGGTAAAAATGTTTTTCTATACAGTGTTGCCACTGTTCGCTTAGAAATCATTTAAGTGTTTTTTTAAATCAAAATTTCGTTTAAGTTTTACAAAATATGAAATAGATAAAACAAATTCCAAATTCAGGCTTCCAGTTGCCCATGTTCGGGTAGAGGACTACGTTATTCAAAATTTGATGGCTCTAGGTAAAGTTTTTACATAGCGCGAGAAACATTCATACATTCATCCAGGTTCTTATTTAATTTCTTTAATACAGGAAGATAATATTTTGTGGCAACAGTCTGATAAGTGATACGCTGTTTATAGTGATTCAATGCAAAATACCGTTTCGGGACTAACGTCCTTTTTGGGCTATTATCAATTGAATATATTTTACGCGATGGCAAATATCAAAAGGAAACCACAAGATGCCCTCAAAAGTTACTCCCAGATCCCTGAATTAAGTTCATATTCTCGCGGAAATGTCGCGGAGCAGCAGATTTTTATTCGTTTATCTTTAAGTGAAATTTTATGTCTGTACGCTTAGCATCAGATCTTGATTTTCCTTTAATTATGAACATCAGTATCTTAATTGAAGCTGAAATTTGGAAGTGATTCTTCCTTTATTCTTGAAAATAAATCACACTTTAATAAAACTAAAGTTGAAATTTCTTTGTGTAAATTTTTGCTCTTGAATTATTCGGCTTTGAACAGGAAAAGATTCTGGTTGTTAATGAAAACTCGGAAAATTAACATTAGAAATGTAACTCTTATCAAATAACTCTTAGTTTGTCAGAGATGAACGCATTTCTTGCATTTAACTCCTTTTATTTCAGTAACGCGAATGTTAGTTTTTTATTAGAACATCCTTTGCCAGTGTATATGTCCCTAGATAGAAATAGCGATCCAGTAACTTTCCATTATTAATTGAATGACCTCCATTCTATGACCAAACAGATTTATCTTTCCTGAAATTAAAGGCTTCCCGACTGAAACATTATGCTATTGATACCATCACACTTCACCTGTTGACAGATTTCCTTCGACTTAACTGTATTTAAGACTGGAAGCTTAAATAACAGAACAGTAGAGAAGGGCAGCTTGTCGTTTGCATTAAAAATTTGTAGACGATCCCGAAACCTACCATAACTGACTTAAGAACTCTCATTCTGTGACCAAATAGATTTATAGGAAATCAAAGGTCTTTCTGAATAAAACACTATGCTATTCATTCCGTCACACTCCACTCATCGACAGATTTCCTTCTACTGGAAACTGAATTGAATGTTGGAAGCGTAATTCCATCCTCTGTCGCGAAGGGCAGCTGCCATGAAGTTTGCAGAGTTGAATGTTAAGAGAAACATGAACTAAACTAATTTAAAGAGGAATATGAAGCTGTCTTAAGAATTTCCCAAATTAAATCTTTAGCCTGAAAGAACATCTTTCATTGATTGAGGAAGTGATTTAAATCAACAGATACATTTGAGTCAATCATTTTGGAGGAAAAAACGCTACTGAAAGTGCCGGAGACATTAACACAAATAGGAGGTCCTTAAAAGGGCATGTAATCAGACAATTAAGGTAATCAGGGTATTTAAGCTACTTCAAAATCAGTAGATGCCCCTTTAACACGAAATAGGATGAATACACTCTGCAAAAGTGATATTTTACTGCTTCTGCGATGAAAATTAAAAACAAGCTATTTTCTGGAGGAAGAATAATCGCATTAGCTAATGATGTATATTAAGCTAGAGACGCGAATCTTTCGAAAAAAATAGTGCTCAGAAGCTAGTAATGTGAGAATTTCTGGAAATAAGAGTTGTATCGGCCTTCTGCCTCTTCCCAAGAAAATGTGCATTCGTTTCTAAGATATTTAAATGCTGCCCACACAACAATAGATAGCTAACACACTAAACATTTGCAAGTTAATGTTAAAACATTATCATATTTCTATAATAAGAAAGTTTCCGTAATTTCTTCCAGCATGTTAAATATATGGAAATGCATAGTTTAGGGACATGGAAAGAAAAATCACTCACAATAAACAAACTGTATTGACAATTAGATTTAAACCAAAACTCACAGGGTAACAGTTTTAATTGCAATGTTGCCGATAACATGACATTGAACGCCTTTACTTGACAAACATCAAAAGTGTACCTTCAGTTTTGGTCTAATCTATCATATACAACTTGAATCTTAAAAGCCTTATCAGGAAGAATACGCAACACCATCTTTTAACTAAACGAAAAGTCAGCTCAGTTCAAGTTTCCTATTCAATTTGATACCAATAAAATTTAGATCTTTCATGGTTCCTTTTGAAGGGTTTACGTATCTCTCGACTGTCTTGGAACAAATGACTGCACTTTAAAATACTCATGTTTGAACAAATTGGTGTCACTTTTGAATCATGAAACTCGGTAACGTCAAAAACAAACAAGCGCCAAACGATATATTGGCGAGAGTGGATTCTACTTATGTTTTAGATGCAGAAGTCCGAAAAAGATTTTATACTAACGTTTTAGTTGAGCTTCATTGTTTTCCAACCATGTTATCTTCTTTTTTGGAGTAATCTCATGATAATATTGTCTAATAAGTGAAAATATTTAAAAACATAGGGAAGGTTAATAGTGTCTGAAGATATTTAAAAACTTCTAAATGAGATTCTTGTAATTTCTTTTTCAACACTTCAGATTAAATGCTTGTGAAGACTTAACTTTGATTTGTGTTATATTTGAGATGAACAAGCTCTCTAAACTTGTTAAAGAATTCATAGTTATTCTAATTTATGATTCTTTTGTAAAACTGCGCTAGATGGAGGGCAGTGTACTTAAACGCTTTAACTGTGTTAAATGCACGAGATATCAGTTCATAATTGATAATTTGGAGAAAAGGATTAGGAAAAGGCAGTTTGCCTTCTCCTAAATAAAAAAGCTGTACTGTGATAACAAGGATATCTTTGTTCAACATAGGAAGCATTAAGGAAAAGTATATCCTACAGACAATGAAAGACTATTTTTCATTTGAAAGTAGTTTTTCTACTTAATGGGAAAATTTTTAATCCCTTTATAGTGGAAAGGAAGATAATTTTTTTAATAAGATTAATTGGATTTGCCTTCATTTTTAAAGATTTACTTTCATTGGAAAATTGTGTGATGGATGAAAAAAGCCGACAAAATTATAACCTATTAATTACCAAAAAGCATGGAAAAACTAATTATCTAAATTGGAGTTAAAAATACGAGATGCATTTTAATGAAAATGACAGTTTTGAGAAAAGACTATTAAAAAAGTGGGAAACATCAGGTAGCCTCCGTACTCAGCTTCTGAGAGTAAAAGCCGTGACTATCAGTTTTGTAACTAATAACTTTCCATATACTTTGTTTTCAGTGCCAGGAGCAGAAATACATAGAAGTGTATTTGACAAACTATTCACTTACATGAATATAAAGATTGCAGTGTCAAGATTCATCTGATATTCGAAGTCGCGCTCCTCAAAAGCCCTGAAAAAGGAAAGATTAATGTTGACATCGAACTTTTAATTACAACATCTTATGAAGAATTCAGAAATAGGTTCCTTAATATCTTACCAAGAACAAAAATTTGGTTTAAATCTTTCTGGAACGTTCACGTGGGCCAAGGCAATTTAAAGCGTAAAAGTTTGTAAAACAGATGAGGTACTTTGTGGCTAAGTAGTCGAAGGGGACATTAAACAAGTTGACTTTTGTTAACAATGTTTCAAATATTGAATATTCCAACAGACGTTTTAGGAATGCTATCTGCGTACCGCGAGACACTTCTATAGAGATTCAAGAAATCTGGTTTAATATTGGGCACTCAGATCAAATCCATTGCAAGTAGATTATTTAGTCTGTAATTAACCAATTCCCGATTCGACGGTACGAGTATTAACTGTGCCGCATAAATATCGATAACTAAGATACACTCAAAAAGTTAAGTGATATTTTCAGGTTATAACCCTGGAAAACTTAAGAATTTTGGTAATTTATTCCAGCGTTTGTGAGTAAGAACTGTTTCAACTGCGCTTCAATATTAATCTCATTTGCACCACAGTAGAGTTTGGCACGAAACCCTCGAACAAGGACCAGGATGCAAGGCAATGATTTAAAGATCTTTGGAATTGCTGCTGCTTCAACTCATTTCGCTCGCATGGTTCCACGAATTTGGGAGTTCTGAATGTCGCATTACTTTGTTATCGAGTTTAAATTGGGAAAAGAAACTACTGTAACCCGTTTTACAGGGAAATTTTGATTCTGATACATGCTATTTTATTATATAACAGTATTTATAACAAGATTAACATTAAATTTTAATTAATTTAAATATGATATGTTTAATGCATTGCAACACATACAAAACGCTGAGCACCGCACGCATAACGTACAAGACAAAACTAGGGTTAACAGTTGAGGGTGTTGAGTTTGTAATATATGTTAGAACAAGAAAATTAATTTAGTATTTCAAATAAAGCTCCGTTTTGTGCAAATTGAATACAGCTAACCCCTACTTATACCGTTATAGCGGAAGTTTAGGAATAGAAACAATCGCACGGCACTTTTGAGAAGAGAATTTGATTAATCTAACTCTTAAAACACCTAAGAAGGGGTCTCGAGTTGAACGAGAATTAAAATTAAACATGCAAATTAGGAAATGTAAACGTCTCCTTTCATCTGTATGCAATGTTTTGCTGAAAGACATTTCAGGCATTTATAAAAATAATCATTTGGATGATATAAAATATTTGATTTTAGATTTTTAAAGTTTAATATATTAAGAAATAACGACAACTGTTATATACAGGTTTAAATTTCTTTGAGAAATGCAGCCTTTGACGATGTATGTCAAGTACTTTTATTACATAGAGATGTCATATGTATTTGTAATGAATTCTATTGAAAAATATTGGAAAGAGGATTAAAAATGTTTCTAGTATTAGTATTTAATGAATTACGCAAATAACAAAATTTATGTTGAAAGTATTTAAATTAGTAAACTTCCCAGATGGGAATATGAAAGAGCTATGGAAATGTTTACTTACGCTTTAGTTTCAACAGTTTTCATAAACCATGGCACCACATTTTCATGAACTGCTGCTGAACGACAAATAAACTAAAATTGGAAGGGGAAAAGATTAAATTTTTTGGATGATGACAAAGCGAGGATTATATCGTAAAGAAAAATGTCTTTCTTGGATAACATTTCTTTCGAAACTATATGGTATTTAGGTTACACATGAGAAAAATCACAAAACCGCTCATACAGCTTGTCCGTTGAAGGTTTCTGAACTCTGATCGATCTATCAGTGTTCAGCGATTTTGCAGGCGATTTTGAAAGGCCTTTGGGATAAAATACTAGATCATTAGGAACCTTTTTAGAGACTCAATTTCCAAAAATATGATAGAAATTTCTAGAAATGGTTTAAAATACGCATAAGCTTTTAGAATAAGTAATGAATATAACTTCTACAGCTCTAGGAGAACCTAAATTTGATCAAAAGCTTCTATCAGTACCCAAAGACCAGTGAATTCTACAAGCTGCTAATGGAAAAATACCATGCTAATGTATTTAAGCAACTATTTACTTCTGAGTAGCGAACTTTGCTCCGAACCGCAGAACCCCATGAAAGTTAATTTTGTGGTATATTTTTCCCCGCTGTCCCGCATTGTTAAATTAATGTATGCTAGTGACACTAAAATCTTCAGTTAATAGTCAAAAGCTAATTATATACAGGAAGAAGCGTCCAAAATTGCCAAATGATATCCAGACGCTGGTAGTAGATCCAGGATTCGAACCTCAATAAATGGACTAGCTGCATGTGTACTCCATCAGACCTTTACGTAATTAGTAACCTTCGACGAAATTATGCCCCTTTTAGAAAATAATCTGTGTATTTTGCCTGGAAATTCATCCATGATGAAAACAGTTTATGAATGAAAATATGAAATAAGAAAATAATGGGTTACATATTGAATAAATGAATTTTGATTACAAATGAAGACATGGAAATGCAACATGAGTAAAACGTTATGTCGTATAAGCCGTTAGTTGGAATTTGCTAAAATTAAAAGGATAGATTAAATCAGGAATTATCACATTTGCTGTAATTTTTAGAATTGCTAATTTCAGAGATTTCGTAAGACCTTAATTATCTAATTACGCTTATTTCAGATATAGTGAAATGTTACACGACTGCAGCAAACATCTCAAATTTATGAAAGCTTATACACAACAGTGTTAAGAAATCTCGTATCAGCCTTATTGAATAGTATAGAATAAATTCATGAGATCAGGCAGATTTAAAGAAACTCATTTTCATTGAAAGAAAGATTTCATAGACAAAGGACACCAAGATATTTGATATTTAGATTTAGAATGAATTACACTACAGCAATGTCGAGTTCGACCGTATGCGAACAAGGCTGGGAATCTGTCGGGTAGAGGTAGCGCAGGTTGCTGTTGTCTTGTGGATGAATTTCATGGAAGAACGGTTGTTAAAGCCTCAAGGCAATTGGAATTCTACTTCTCCCCAGTTTTGAGGGGCAATGTCTCCCCTATCACCAAACCACACGAGTGGACTGTCGGATCGCCATATTTAGAGTGCGCCCATGCCACAAGGACGCTATATATTTACAAACAACCATGCCTTCTCCAATTCCAATCAAGTCCTTCAGTACCACAGTAAGCTCCCCTAACTACTATACCGTCTGGGCGGCGATAGTGCAGGTGAGAGCCGGTTCTATATATCTTCGAATATAACCGAATATAATCTCTTCATCTGACAGCGCTAACACATTCTTCAACAGAATAATATGAATAAAATCAGCTTTGATTTATTTAAATGCATTTAGACTAATTAGACAGGTGCTTTTAACTCAAAGGTCGTGCAAAATAACCTAAATTTGTTCTTTTTACGACTATATTCTCAATAAGAACCACTTGAGGCTGCGTTTAAAAAATACACTTTCATTCGTTAGATTCCCAACTTAAAATCCTCAGTACCTTACATTAAGAGTAAAGAACTTTCATTCCATAAATTCATCTACACAACTAAAATTTAAATACAAGAAATTGAATGCATTTTAAGTTTTAAATCTCGCGTGATTAAAAGTTAAAAAGTCAACTTACTTTACCATTGAATAATATTGTAGGCACCACAACCCTTTTGTTGTGTCTGACATATTTGGAATGCCTAACCATTCTCATGAAAGCAACTTCATCGAATGTCGAAGAGCTATAATTAAGACAAACGACTTCTAACTGACAACAATAATACAATTATATTAGATTAAAATACAAAAAAATTTAAGCTAAATCGGTTTCAGACAGTATGTCAATTTAGGTAGTTATAAAATAGACCTGAGTGATACTAAATGAAAAATTCCTGAAAAAGCGCTCTTTTCAAAATTGCTAAAATTTGTATATGCAAGAGAAAGAGTCTTAATAGGTTTACTTTGAAAAGGTAAAGTGAAGAGTAGTTTCTAAAATAGCAAAACCCGGTTTTAAATGCATAACTGAAGAGCTAGTTTGAAATTTGATATTCCGCAATTTAGACGAGAAACTTTATAAACGCACTTTAATATAGCCATGTATTTAACAGAATAAAAATTATAGTTCATTAACTATTTAAAATACTAGAACCCCCATACATAAAAATAGAAATACAGTTAATAAAAGTAATATCTTAAACTAAGAACTTTAATTTTTATAACAAAATCAAATTTAAATCAGAAATAACATTCTCAAACTCGGAAATGCTCTGGTCTCAACACTGATAATGCTTGTCGATTCTCATTGCAGAGCATTGATAAATTTCTTCGCATAAATGTTAAAATTGACTTAGACTATATAATATTATCACCTAGCTGCCACCACTCAAGTTTTGATTGACATAACCAATCCATAAATAAGCACTCTACAATTATTTCGCATTTAAATTTAGTTCATTTCTGTGAGAAATGTATTTTGAAAATGCAATGCGACGGTTTTTATTGTAGAATACGTAATTAAAAAATTATATACATAATTGGAAATGTCAAGTTTTAAAGACCTCAAAGTGAATATTTATTAACAAGTGACCGACAGTCCGTGTTTCCATATGTTTTTCCATTAAATGTTTCTGAATTCTGGGAATTTTGCATTAAATTAAACCCACAACAATTGTAAAAAAACTACACTTTAAGTTTTAATAAAAACCTAATGAAGCTAATGTTGGAATTGCTGAATATTTAATGCTTTTGACATCGTGAAATTTAATTCATCATTAGCTTTTATCTCTAGTTTCTCTGATTAAAAATTAGCCGATTAGCCACTTTTCAGTGCAAACTAGTAATATATATATATTTAATGAAATATGCGAAACATTTGCTAAAGTTCTTGAAATAAAAGAAATTCATAAATTTGAGTATTTTCACATACATCTATTGAATATCTATGCTTGAGGTTTCACATCCGTTTCATATTCGATAAGATACTATGTCGAAATAAAAGTAAAACATTTCTGCTGAAAATAAGATGTGAAGTAGATAGGTTTATTTCAAATGATGCAAAGAATCATCTGCTACGTACGTGCGAGGAACATAACATAATAGTTCCCTAATCTTAGTCGTTACATTAGGCATTTTGGAAAGGTTTTTATATAATCTTCGTTAAATCTAATTTGAATTTTAGAATACATATTTCTAGCATTTTATATTTGGCGTCATTTTCCCTCAGATCATGGTTTTCGGTTTTAAACTAGTAGGTCCAGAATAATAATTTTGACCTTTTTTCCTAAACATTTTAATCTAATATAAGAAGTATCACAAATGGAAGAAAGATAACATTCTTTGTAATTATCACCCAAGTCACCTTTCCAAGATCCTTATTTCTGTTCTCTTACCTAAAAATATCAAACTACTTGCAATTAAGCTCTAAAAAATGCCATTTTGAAATTAAAATGCTCTTGTCACATGTACTCGCATAGTGAGACAACATTTTTGGTTGATAACAAGGTGAAATTTTGCAAAACGAAACCTTAATTTACAAATAAATTTATACTAATTTCACTAATATTCATGTTTTCGCATCAGCTTCTCGTTGTGTTAAAATGCTGTTTTTTAACTTCAAATAGAAAATTATCGCTGAAGAATGGGCGTGCATTTCTAGCCAATAGATTTGTGCATTTTATTTGTAAAAAAGCTTTAATTTTTGCCAAGAATAAAGAAATTTTCCACCAGCGATGAATGCTATAATTCTTTCTGCACAAATTCCATCATATTCTGTATCACCACGGAATTATTACATCGATATTACAAGTATCAAACATCACACAAACCTTGCCAGATACCAAATATTGGTTTGTTTTAAGCTTGAAAATTAGAATCCTCGACGATTAATTTATTATTTAACTTACATGAGGCTCACTCAAAGTTAAAATTTTAGGAACTAATTTACCTATTATGAATAAACTCCTAAACCGCTAAAATATAAAATTACAAGCTTTCTGCCAATTGCAGATTCAATTGACGGAACATAGCCGAATTCTTTTAAGCAACTGTTTATCATGGTGGCTATCATAAAATAATCATCTTTACAGCGACTTTAAAATATATGTCAGTTGAAAACGTTACCAGTTTGTATAATAATTGAAGGATTAAACGCAATGATTCAAATATGTCACGAAAGCATTGACATCTTCCATTTGTGAAGATTAATAGAATATACAAGATTAATTTGAGCTTTTAATTAGACGAAATAATTTATAAAAATGGATGCTAGATGATTACCTGTCACCCAACTTTAGAGCTACAGGATTGCTTTTGTCCTCAACTGGAACGATGAGGCGTGCCGGGTAATGGTTTTTAAGGTATTCTCCGATATTGATACCCAACTGTCATTAAAAAAGTTTTTAATATTTCGTTTATTTACCGTATAAAGCATTATTATAAGAAGTCTCAAAATCTTAAAAAGGAATACTAAGGAATGCGCACAATTCCAAGACAGTTTAGCGAAGCCAACTTACATGACATTCATAATCTTTCGCGAAAAGACTCTGACACAATGAAGATACGTTATCGTCTATCTGCAAAAATAAAAGGAAACTTTAAAGTAGGCATGCGACACTTTCAAAAATAGGAAGTTTTAACTTGCGTTTAAAGTATCTGTTATTTAAACTTGTTTTTTTAACTAAGTCGCTATATAAATTGACGAAAAATATGAAGATGAACGGGAACAAGCAAGACGGGAACGAATGATTTTTTTTAACACCATTGCCTTAATTTCAAATTTAACTAAAGTTTTCTTCATTTAAGTTTATGTTTTGAAGCAATATATCTTACATATTTCACTAATGAAATTTAAATATTTTAAAAAGTGCATAAATTAAACTAATATATAAATTTCAAACTGTTGAAATATAAACGTTACCTTTAAAAAAAGTTTAACTTTTATTCAATGGAAATTTAATTATGAAAAAGAAATCAATATCGAAGAAGGAAAATATCAGAGCTTTGAAAGGATCACTAAACGTTTTCCGTATAATGCAGTTATGTGTATTAATTTGATACGAATAAAGTTGAATTCAATCAAGATAATGCTAATAATGAAAACAATTGTAATTGCAAATACTCTAGTAATTTAATCAGTCTTTAGAAACTGAATAGAGAAATTTATCATACTGAATCTATATTATAATACCTCGTGAGGACCCGAAGGGTCGTAATGATTGCTCCTAGCGAAGTGTAATAAATCTACGAGCTTATCAACATTCACCTCAACATCAAGGCTTACTCTTCGGCTTGACGCCATTGCACAAAAGTTTAAAACGAACAACAAAGAAACTAAAATGATAACCGTAGCTGATGAGCTTTATTCTGGAAGAGCTCCTCTAGACGAAATTTTAAACATTAGTTCAGAAACAACCAAGAAAAGTGAATATGCAAATTTGTTTTGTTTTGCTCTTTGTATATCAGATGTTTTCGTTGGATATTGTTCGGAGAACAGCCTTGGCTTCTTTAAGGGTATGGGCAACATTTCATCATGCCAACGGAAGTAAATACTACAGAATAAAAACTACAATAATAAATACTACAGTAATAAATACTACACTAATCAATACTGCAATAATAAATATTACAGTAATAAATACTACAGTAATAAATACTGCAATAATAAATATTACAGTAATAAATACTACAGTAATAAATACTACAATAATAAATACTACAGTAATAAATACTAATTACTACACTGCAATAATAAATACTAATAACAAATACTTACAGATAATAAGTAATACTACAGATAATCCCTTACTAAGGGAAAAGTATTACGGCTGTCTACCTAAAGGAAGTACGTCATCGAATGACAACCATTGCCTGCCATACCACAATAAGCTGTTTCTCCCTTTAATTACTATACTACAATAATAAATACTAATAATAAATACTACACATAATAAGTAATGCCACGGATAATCCCTTAGCAAGGGAAACGTATTACGGCTGTCTGCCTAGAGGAAGTACGTCATCGAACGACAACTATTGCCTGCCATTCCACAATAAGCTGTTTCTCCCTTTTTGGCGTCAAGGCTGTTCTCCGAACAATATCTGTTTTCATTTAAAATATATCATCAAAAATGATTTAGCTTTGAAAACCATAAAACTTACTTAAAAGTAGTTTAGTGTGTTTGTAAGATATTTATTAACCAAATTTTAATTTTTTTTTCATGGTGAAATGCTTTTACTGGATGGAGTCTATATATTCCAGTTATTTATTCTATTGAATAAACTACATTAGCCAAGATGGGCTTATAGTCTCGAAACAGAATTTTCCGTTTAATCACTATAAACAGCGTATCACGTTTCAAAACGTTTCCCTCAAATACCATTGCACTGTATTATTTTTAAAGAAATTAGGTAATGAAGAATCTGCATGAATGTATGAATATTTTTCGCAATGTGAAAAAATGACGGTTCCTAGAGTCATCAGTTTTTTAATAACACATTCCTATACGCGAACATGTGCACTTGATAGTCAGAATTTTGAATTTCGAATTTTTCTTATTATCTATTTTACATTTTGATAAACTTTAATGAACTTTTGATTCACAACGATTTGAAAGCGAGCAGTGGCAACACCGTACGGAATAAAACTTTTTTTTTTCTCCATCGCGCGAGACTGTCTATCGAAAATTTTAAATGTATGCTTTTTTAAATATCTGGTGACTTTGCTGTTAATTGAATTTTATTTATCGTAAGTAAGAAAATCCTGATATTTAATAAATAAATTTAACACACAAAGCGTTAATAATAAAAAGACAAATAACATTTTTGCCAGTCATCTTACCAAGGAAACTGAATGCTGGGAAAAGTGTAAAAAAATATATAAAAGTATGCTAATACTTTACACTGCATCAAGAATACTAAATTTCGTTAAACTAAATAAAAATTTTGTGATTTTGCTGGTGAAGTGTATACGGCGTAAGTGCAAAGAAAATGATGCGCAATAATTAAGCTAAAAAGGCAAAACAAATGGGTTAGCAGG
>KK116500.1:208553-237375 GCA_000611955.2 Stegodyphus mimosarum
AGACTGGTAGTGCGAGCTCAGCGAGAGCAGATTTAGCAAACCCTTTTGGGCGACCGTTTAAATCTGAAACCCTTCAGATTTTTTTTCCAGTAAAATTCCTTCCATTTCAGATTTAAGCTATTTAACTAAGTACTTTGGTGATAGAGAAGCTATTTCACCAGAAACTTTGAAATGGAACTACGTAGACCTTATCCTCCAAATTCTTCCAAAGGAAATTTTTGAGAGTCTTTCTTTCACGGAATATAGACGCAATTTGAAATGATTTTCATGTAAAAAAATCTGTTGTATAAAATTATTATGACATAAAGAAGGTTATATTTCAATAAACTAGACAGTTTGCGTTTAAATGGAAAGTTTCTTGTAATAATTGTTAAAAATATTCAAATAGAAAATGCATTCTTTACCTTTAGAACATGAAAACTATTCCTAGGTAATTTTTTTCATTCTTTCCCTGTCTCTTTATCTTTTTCTGTGTTTGCTTAGTAGTTCTAGAACCGGCTTGACCAAAGGCGATTTTGGGTCAGCGGAATCAGAAAAATCCTTTGAAACTTTTACAGGATAAGACAAGCTGACATGCCATAGCGATGTATGCAAATCTGTATGACACTTACAATATGTAACGTAGTTGCAATTTATCCAGAAACGGTCATGTTACCTGTAATCGAATATGACTAGAACACGTACTGTGAGGACAGTTTCTCAAACTTTTTAATACAAACACTGGGTCTTCATGATGACAGGAAGTTTTGCATGATCAATATCAGCTTAATGAAATAGAATGGCACGCGTAGAAAGAAAAACAAGTGTTATATTGTGAAACCGCACTACAATGAATATAACTGAAGTTGAGCAGGAAAAAAAAGGATAACTAACGGTTAGCATGAAAACTATGGTTTAAAAAGGCCATTCTATCTATAATAGTCAATCTAAGAAAATGCGGATTCACAGATAGAAGGTGCAATGCGCAAGAGCTCGCAGGCGGAGGCGCGGTGCAACATGGAGCCTGTTTACTAATAAGGGGAACTGTTTCATGATTCTTAATTTAGTTGATAAGATGACGTCACTGATGGAGGTTGGAGGTGATTATGTTTTATGTGATTAAGTTTAATATGTAATAATATGTGGTTTATTCTATTTAATATATAATTTAACTAGGGAATAAAAGTATTTGCGCGATGATCAATTTGCGTGTAATTTTAAACTGCGTGAATTATATTTCCAGAAAACTATAAATAACAAGTAGCCGTCATCATGCCGAATCGTAGTATAATATCTACTATTCGTATTTCTTGCTGTAATGAAAAAAACGTATCAAGACCCCAGAGAAGTCGCAAGTTACGAGGTTTGGATGCCTTATGCCGTGTTGTTCAAGGCTTCTGTCGTCCAAGGACATATCGAACAACAAATTGATGACAAGGTTCCGGCAATTGCCAAAAAAGTTGTTAATTTAAAGAAATTTCGTAGCGACGGCAGGGAGCAATTCGGATGATTTAAATTTCTACCCATGCCAGCTCGTCTCTTTCTGAAGCTATGGACATATGATGGGAAGACCTCTTGGCAAGTTTATAAGACGCAATTTTCAATACGGGCGGATGCGAGCGGATGGGATTCTCAAGCTGAGGCCTGTGACCTCACTGCGTCTTTGACAGCAAACACAGCGGACATCCTTCAGACTCTTCCCGAAAACCAAAAGCTAGATTTCTAAGCTCTGTCCAGCGCACTGGAACTGCGCTTTGAGGAGAAATGTTTGAAAGACTACAGCAGGCTTCAATTAGATCCCGTGAACAGAAGCCCACCGAAACACTCCAGAAGCTCGCTATGGATGTTGAAAGGCTGTCTAACCTCGCCTTTACGAAGTGCCTGACAGAAACAAGGGAAATTCTGTCCTTGCAGTACTTTATCGCTGGCCTTCGGAATCCTGAAATACAGAAAGCTCTGTGAATGGCAGATGTCAAGGACTTGAAAAGTGCTCTAGTGTACGCCATGAAATTCGAGGCAGCTCAGAAAGCCACTCGTAGAGACACCCGCCCAATCATAACTGCTGTGGTGCGAAACCCAGAAGATCAAATGGCTGCTCGTCTAGACGATTAATGAGACATCTGGACGCCGCCTTGCGTTACCCTCCGACTGTGTCAGGCGAGAAGATCGAAATCGAAGGAAAATTAAACGTTAACATCACGTTTGGAAGTGCCGCTTATTATCACACTGCTTAATGTAGCAGAGATTACAGACCCTTGCAAACTCGGATTGGACTTTCAAAAGAAATATAATTTCATTTTTTATTTTAAAATTAACGAACTGCATTCTGCCTCTGAGGACATAGCCTTCTTCGGAATTAATCATGAAAGAGTTAAAAATTATAATAGCACAATACAATATCACAATACCAGGAAGAACGGAATTTTTACTTCATGGATCTATAACCGAAAATAGATATTTCCGCTACGGCATCATAGAATATCCCAATAACTGTGACATCCCGAAAGGAGTACTAGTAGCCTCAGCACTCATCGACCTATTGAGAACCTTTATTCCGGTGAGAGTTGCCAATGTAACTGAGAAGGCGAGAATTATTAAGAATGTAACTGGCACAAGACTTATTAAGAAGTGTTAAGTGGTTGCAGCATGTACTCCAGTAACCAGCTTTGAAAGAAGTAGTAACATCCCAGAATCCGTGTCTTCAGAGAGCATGACATCGGAGATATTTCAGAAAGCGCAATTAAACAATGAAGAGAGGAATGCTGCCGAACGTGTCATTAAAGATCTTCAAGATGTTTTCTCCCGCTCGTCTGTTGACATGGGTCAAATCATTTTGACATATCATAGAATTTACACCGGGGATCACTCACCAATGAAGCAACATCCAAGACGACTACCGATTTCTAAACAGGAAGAGGTAGCAAAACTTCTAAAAGGCATGCAAGAAAGCAATATCATCGAGCTCCCATCGACCTGGTGGAGAAGACAGACGCTTCAACCAGATTTGCGTTGATTATCACTGGCTGAACGAGGTTACGAAGAAAGACAGCTACCCTCTTCCTAGAACGGAAGACATTCTGGACAAGCATTCGGGAAGCAAGTGGTTTTCGACACTTGATTTAAAGAGTGGATATTGGCAAGTAGAGATACAACCTGATGACCGAGAAAAGACAGCATTTACTATGGGACACGGACTTTGGCAGATGAAGGTTATGCCATTTGGACTGCGTAATGCGCCGGAAACATTCGAATGCCTCACGGAGACTGTTTTAAAAGGTCTTTCCTAGGAAGCCTGTCTGATATACCTGGATGATATCATAATCGTCGGAAAGAGTTTCGAAGAAGATATAAAAACTCTTAGAACGGTATTTCAGAAACTGAAAGAAGCCAATCTAAAGTTGAGTCCCGCTAAATTCAAATTATTCAGACAGGAAGCGACTTACCTCGGACATGTAATCTCTGCTGAAGGTGTGTACACGGATCCTGGAAAGGTGTCAGCCGTTAAAGACCGGAAACTCCCTGAAAATGTCGATCAGCTGAGAAGCTTCCTAGGGCTTAGCACCTACTATAAGAGATACGTGAAGAACTTTTCTTCCATCGCAAGACCCCTTCACAAGCTGACAGAGAGCAAAGAAAAGTTCTTGTGGACAAAAGATTGTGAGGATGCATTTAACAACTTCAAGGAAGCTTTAACATCGGCTCCAATCCTGACGTACCCTCAGCTCGACAAACCATTTATTCTCGACACGAATGCGAGCAATGAGATTGTCTGTCCTGTTTCGATCCAAGAAATTAACGGCCAAGAACGTGTCATAGCGTACTGGAGCAAGTGCCTATCAAAACCGGAGAGGAATTAGTGTCACCAGAAAAAAACTGCTCGCCATAGTTAAAAGCCGTAAAACAGCGATTCTCAAACTCTGGGCGCCCCTCCCCTCTTTGGTGAACGTAATAACCCTACGTGGGGAGCGCGAGCATATCAAAAAGTTGAAAATAAGAGATTATTTAAAAATTATTAATCTACTGAAAGGAAGCAAACCAGAATACATTCTGGCATAATAAAAAATAAAATACACATTTATACTGATACATTGTACTTATAAATATATCAATACTGCACAATGTATTAGATGATTTATTTAGCAATACTAAATTAAGAACAATTTTAATAATTAGTGGTGACTCCCATGTGTTTACAGTGCAAAGTTATTCAAAGGAAGGTTTAATATTACAATTTGATACTCTACGCTCTTTTTCTACGTTTAACTAAAATCTATATTTTTTGCCTACAGAGCAGACACCGGAGAAAATCCGGTTTCGCAAAGGTAGGATGTTGGGAATGGTAATAGGATACGAAATGCTTTCGTTTTCAGTGCAGAAAATTCATCATCCACTCCTGCCCAAAATTCAAAGAATGATTTATTACTAAATTGCCTTTTGATTTCGCGACTTGACGTGAAATCTATGAAGATTTCTTCTTTGGCAGTTTAACATATACAAAATTTAATACTTATCTTGATAATTTGCACGGTCTATAATTAAGGTCATATTGTATTCCTTCTTCTTAAGTTCTTAAATTTAAAAATTTAAGATTCCTGAAGGTCAAATTGCCAGATGGATACAGAGACTTCAGGAATATGACATCATTATCCGTCATCGCAAGGGACCATCGCACAGAAACGCTGACGCCTTATCTAGAAGACCTTGCGGAACAGAAAACTGCCGATATTGTCCCAGGGTCGAAGCTAAATACCAGCTGCTTAATTCGGTCGCACAACAAATTACAACATCAACATCGGCTGGTCCAGACTCATGGAGTGACAAAGAAGTTAGGAAAGACCAGCTGGGAAAGTGTGATATTAAATTTATAATTGATTTAATGGAAACCTCAAACAGACAACCTACCTGGCAGGACATTTCGAGCTATAGTCTCACGACAAAACAATATTGGGCTCTCTGGGACTCACTCCATATTCGGAACGCCGTCTTCTACCGGAAATTCGAATCGGATGATGAAAAGACACTCTGATGGCAGCTGCTATTCCCAAGATCATGGATCCTGGATGTCCTTAAAGAACTAAATAGCAGACCTACAGGAGGTCACTTCGGGGTAATGAAGACCTTGTAAGAGTTCGGGAGCGCTTCTACTGGAATAATGCAAAGGATGACACACAAAAGTGATGCCGATCTTGCGATGCCTGCGCAGATCGGAAAGGACTGAAGAAAAGCAGCTGAGGGAAGCTGCAACGTTACAATGTAGGAGTACTTTTTGAACCTATCGCCTTTGACATCTTAGGAACTCACGAACTGTTGATGGCAACAAATACATCCTCGTTGTCATTGATTACTTCACCAAGTGGCCTGAAGCGTATCCTATTGCTAGTCAAGAGGCTGTCACATTAGCTGAAATGATGATACAACACTGGATTTCCAGGTTCGGAGTGCCTCTGCATTTACATTCAGTTCAGGTCGGAATTTTACCTCGGAAGGAATCAAAGAACTCTGCAAGCTACTCAGCATTGACAAAACCCAAACGACGCCTTTACATCCCCAGTCGGACGGCATGGTAGAGAGGTTTAATCGAACCGTCCTCAATAACCGCTCATTAATGGTTTCTAGAAACCAACAGGACTGGGACAAGAAGTTATCACTGTTTTTACTGGCTTACCGCAGTGCTGTCCACGAGACTACCGGGTAGTTCCCATCTCAGATGCTCTTCGGTCGTGACCTTCGTCTGGCATGTGATCTTTTTTGATCGCCATACGGATGCGCCTTCATCGCCTGAGGAATACATTCAAGATCTCCAGGCCCGATATGAGGTGATCCACAACATTGCACGAGAGCGAGTCAACTTGACGACGGAGAAGATGAAGCCCGATACGCCACCAGAGCTACTGGACATCGTTTCAACGAAGGAGGCAAGGTATGGTTATGCAATTCGACTCGACGTAAAGGACTCTGTTCGAAACTACAGTCACTTTGGGATGGTCCGTACGCAGTCCTAAGCAGGCTGAACGATGTCGTGGTCCGGATCCGTAAGTCATCGAGCTCTAAGCCTAAAGTCGTTCAGTGCGACAGGTTAGCTCCTTACTATGGCCATAGTACGTAGTTTATATAATTGTAAATAGCATTGTAAATAGTATAAGACCATGATCCTTTTTGTTTCTAAATTAGTATTTGATTCATAGTTAGTATTTGATGGTATTTGATTTGTATTTGATAGCATTTGATTTATATTTAGTATCTGATACTATTTGATTTGTATTATTGCAATTAGTGTTTATGGTGTTTGTTATTGTAACGTAATGTTTGTTATTACATTGCCGTCTTAGTTCTGAATTTGACTTCCTGTCTAGAGATTGTACTGCCCGGGACGTGCAGTCCTTGGAAGGAAGCAGTGTTGCGAATTTTGCATTTATTTAGCTATTTTAATAGAACTGATTTTTTTTCCGTGCAACGTACCGCGTGACGAAATTTAAGAGAAAGCTAAGCCAGAAAGATAAAAATACAAATGCGAGTGCATTTAACGTTTAATAAATAGATATCTCGTAATTGCTGTTGCTATCCAGAAAAATCGAGAAAATAGATTTTACCAGAATATTCTCGTGAATAATTAAAAAGCTTATAAAAGCCAGATTAAAATATCTCAGCTCAGTTGATTGTTTTAAGCTCAGTTGTTGTTTGATTGTAGCGAATTCTCTGTGCGATCGAATTAACTTTCTCTGTATTTTGAATTGATTTGCTTTCAACGTTTCAGTAGTTCAAAATATAACTGCTGTGAGATATTGTGATATTGTAGGAATATCTTTGAGGAAATATTGCAGCATTTTCTTTTATTTCTTGTGAAAAGAATAAATTTTATTAACTTTTTATCGACTTGTGCATTCAAGCCATTGCAAACCCGTACGGAAGCAACACTATTTGACTCCAAGGTTTTTTTCTTTAGCGTTCATATTTTTCAGTTTTAATAATGAATATATAAATATTAAAAGATTTCCATGCATTTACTAAAAACTATAATTAAAGCAATTGTTCAGTATTTTATTAAATACTTAAACCACATATGTATTTGAACACAGATGACATTTAATTTATCAGGATCATCGTACGTAGTAGGAAATGCAGATTCGTTTTACAAAATGTAAAATACATCTCCTTCCCTCGACAGGATTTCATACTTCTTATAAGGGGATCAAGAAAACATAGAGCATGAATGCTTGGTACCACTCCGTTCAGATGTATGAACATGCCTCAATCTTCCTATAGTTCAGAATATTTGTCTATGTAATGTGGCATATTATGTGCTTATACTCTTAGAAATTTAAACACAGTTATTAAAAAAAAGTACTTTTCGGGAAGAGAGAACTGAGGAACTCAACGAAGTAAACAAATCGGGTTGTTTTTACTGACCACAACGTGCAATAATTATTTACCTAAGAAATAAAAATAACCTCGTAGAGAATTTCTAAGAAACATTGACCCTGCACAAGTTACACATGGAAGAACCTTTTGAAACCCAATATTTTAGTCGAATCATTATAGCCTTAGCATGATCTATTCAGTCACTTGGGGAAGAGTGCAAGGGAAACTCCCGTAAACATGCTGTTTTGTTCGTTTAATCAAAAATATTAACTATAGCACAAGTCTATATATTTTATTATGCATGACGAAAAGGCAAGCCATACAGTTACTGTGCTTAGATAATTCGAAATGCCCAAAACATAATTCTCATGAATCATCTGTTAAAGAAAACTCATCAAATTCAGAATTTATTTATTGCCAGAAGGAGAACTGACAAAGAAAATGTTTTTCTTTTCCGCATTTTTTTTAGATCTCCAAGCATTTAGGAAAGAAATGAATTCCTATTTCAAGAGAATCAGAAATTTATAGATGAGTTTATGAATTAGAGAACATATTGACATTGGTAAAACGTGGAAATATAAGGTAAAATGCTAAAAAATAGAAAATTTTCACAAACTTTATGAATTTTTTCCTCATGCATCCTTTATCGTCTTGTTTATAGAAGTCATCAGAGAAGCGACTTTGAATAGAATAAACACATTCGTTAACTTTAAGGAAGAAGATTGATTATTATTTTTTCTTATTTTATACATATTAACGTCTGATAACACATTCAGTGAAACTGTTCACATGCGGTGTTTCTCAATTATTCATATTTTCGATACAGTTACACTAAAAATATTTCTACATGTATTCTTAAAAGTCACGAATCATTTCTAAATTTATCATACATAAAATCTCTTTTTTTATGTCATACATGATCCAAGGTCTACTATTTAATTTCTTGCATCAATTGTTTAAGTAACAATTAAATTTGTTTATAGCCAGAATTTTGTGCTCAGAAAGAATGTTTACAATTTTCGCTTCCGCAGCGCTGCGAACGTTGACAGTGATATTCTTAGGCAATAAGACACTGAGGTCTTTAACCTACAGTTGACGAGTGCTCTAAGGCATTTGGCAGTTATTTTAAAATAAGCGTTAATTAGCGCCGCCACAGAGGCAAAAAATTGCGGTGTATTTGAGTTGCTGGGAAAGAATACAATAACAAGCAAATTTGTGAAAGTTTTTGTTCTGTGTTGCCATCTAGTGACGAATGAGGACTTGAAATGGTAACGAGTATTTAAATGGAAATTTAAAACAGGGCATAAGGCAATAAATAAGGGAAATAAAATACAAACTGGAAAAAAATATAGTGAATACCCCTGAAGCGTAGAACAAAATACATGAACAGTAAAACGAAACTAATAAAGCAAAGTCCATATCCTGCTTTGCAAGGAAATCAAAGTCCAAACATGCTTTATCAGTTAAATTGAACTAATTTCAGAATATATGCAATTATATACTATATTATGTACATGAGCTAATTAGCTACATTGTAAAAATTGTTCTTGGCAGCTTGTAGCGGTACGGAATCGTCCGCATAATTTATTAAATTAATAATATGTGGATATTTAGAACTTGGAGTATAAAGAGTTCGGAGTATTTATACTTTGTTTCCGTGACCCAGCAGTAAAGAGAAACAACTTGCAGAACCATACAAATATTCCTCTTATCCCAATAGGTTAATAATAGGTTAGATATTATATATACCATCGTACAAGATGTGAGCGTTTTTTCAAGGCTCTTGCGCAAGTTAATAGCTAGATAAACATTGCAACAGAAGTGCCTAAATACTTCATTCAATTCGAAGCTGAATCATATTCAACAGTGGTGCCATCTAAGGTTGAATGTATAAACTAAACATAGATTAAAATCAATATGGTACGGGCATGTCTTAACACACACATCAACTAGTGCTCGACCGCTAGCTACATAGATAATAATGAATGAAAAATAATGAGCTAATCCGCGGAATGTAGTAATATCTGCGAAATGTGTCGCTCTGTTCGAGACGGTTTTTACTTGGTAAAGTTATTGTACTAGGCCAAATAAATAACATGTTTAAGTAATTAAGAAAATTTAAAGTTATGTAAGTATTATGTTGTGCGTTATACTTTATAATATTTGGTTGTAATATTAAAAAATAGTTGGCAGCACTCTAATGAACAGAAAAGAAAACAGACAATTTTTTTTATATAATGTATTTGGACTTATGAGCGTTAAGGATAAAGGATCCGTTTTGTTTTGTAGAAAATAAAAGATGAGTTTCTGATTTCTATAAGATTGTAAGATTTCAATAAAAAGATAAATAATAATAAATAATTCAATAAAAACTTTATCTCGGTAAAGTCTTTAAAATTTTATGTAATTGTGTTATACGCAGATATGCATTTTATCCTTGAAAAGGGATGTATACCCTCTACATATTCACAGACATGCATTGTAAGCGATTAGGCCTTTTCATAAGTGTTTTTTACTTTTGATTAAAAAAAATTCTGTAATTTAGTTGCATTTTCGTTCAGAATTCTTTTTGTTTATATTAGAGTTTATTTAAATCTCACGTATATGTATTTATCATGGAGAAAACGGATTTTTGCTCTTATCTGTTCCGTTACGTTTGTGAAAATTTCGATTGCGATTTCAAATGCAAAGACACTTTGAAACATGTTTGGAAGTACTTTTGATCTTATTTCAAATTTGACCCTATTTTAAAGGTAAAGTATTTAAAACATACTCAACAAGAACATACAACTAGTATTTAAAACATACCTATTTATGCTCATGTACTTAAAAACAACACGGAAAATTTCATCGGAAACTATAGGAAAATTCCAGTGTAATTCTAAATGGAATTTTTCACTTAGAAAAACAGGGGAAAAAATATGAAAGGATTTCGATTTTAACGTTGTACTAGAGAGTTTGTTAAGATATTTTATGCCCTAGCTGAGCTCTCAGTTTATCAGTGTACTCTTACTCTCAGTTCTACAAATGTAACTTTTTTGGCTTTTAAACTTTATTATTAAACTTCGCGCTTACAAAAAATAAAATTCAACAGTAAAATTGTAAAATTTTCAGAAACAGCATATGTTTAGAATTCCTGATAGAGTTCGAAGTATTGCCCTACATAAGTTTTCTTAACAGCATTACTTACAGAACTTTTTTATGTTTTTAAAAATTTATTGTTAAACATTTCTTTCTTCATACTTACGTCACATAAAATTTCACAAACTAGTTAAAGCAGCATATCTTAGAATTCGCAACAAAATGTTAAATGTTGCCATACTTTTCTCATGTTTGATTATTTCTTTAAAAATATTACCTAACGGTAACATTTGGCGGGAACATCCTTTTAAATGAAAAGTGATACGGACGCAGAAGTCAGAATCAAGTCTAATAGGTCCAAAAAATGCGAAAAAAAAAAATTTTTTTTTTTTGCTTTGCTTTGTTGAATGAATAACCGCATTTTCGCTAAGTTGCTGTGAATGGAAAATTCCCCAATATAGTATACTAATATTGGGGCAGGGCTTCCAGACGGAAATTCTGACATCAATCTCAAGGGAATTTATTCCGTTCTAGAAACCTGAAGGGATTCCAGTTCACATACACCTAACTTCCTGTCTTTCAGAAAAACACCATGGACGTCGTTCACAATTAACTCGGAAACGCGGTTCGTCTGCAAAAGTGGAATAACTCGTTATAGTTAACAGGCTAAGTTTCGTTAATTGATAAAGCAAAAGCATCTCGAGAGCTATATGTGTTTGTCTGTTTTACATGACGCTTGAAAGTATGCTTAATTTTCTCATGTAGAGCTGTTCCATTTGTTAGCCCCTAAAGCATGAGATCCAAAGCAACGTTAGCGAAACAACAAATTCTGTTTTTACACGGAACTCTTTCCAGAAATATGTGTTATGTCGTGAGTAAATCATTCTTACTTTTCACACCTAACTGCAACTGGCTCAGACATAGCAATGAATACTCAACATCTACAAATTTAAATACCATTCCAGAATTTTGATGTTGTATTTAATATAATTCTAATCACATTTATATTTGCAAATTATATATAACCACAATAGCATAAAATTGCACTTATCTGAACAACGAGCAGCGTAACTTGTCACTTAAATATCGCAAAACCTAAACATAGGTGTCCTCATCTTCTAAAACGCAGCTAATTGGATAAATATCACTACTATCCACAGCGGATATCATTTCATTCACACTCAAAACTCAGTTTCGTAAGGCAATTCTCTCGTCTACCGAATTTTTCGGGATCGCAAAATAATTTTAAATTGAGCATATCTTTAGAAATTTCGGTACACGCTCTCACGCGCTGGAGATAAAAATGTTTTTCTGTACAACGTTGGTACTGCTGGCTTTGAAATCTTTGAGTTTGTTAATGAAAAATTCGTTAAAGTTTTAGAGAATATTGTTACGAATTTCACATTTATTTGGCTATTTATTTAGAACTGTAATTAAAATTCCTTTTTATTTTCCTATTTATTATTCCTATTTATTCCGTGCAACGCACGCAGATGATTTTTGAAGAGAAAGCTAGGTCAAAAAAAAAATGCATACATTTATGCAGATTTTTCATTTTTTAAAATTTAATGCAGAGCGATAGCATTTAGTGGCAACAATTTGAAAAGTGATACGCCGTTTTTGTGTTTCCGACGCAAAATCGCAAAACGAAAGTAATAGTCCTTCGGGACTAAATCCTTTTGGACCAACAAAACGAAAGTAATAGTCCTTCGGGACTAAATCCTTTTGGACCAACAAAACGAAAGTAATAGTCCTTCGGGACTAAATCCCTTTGGACTAAAAATCTTGAATACATGCGCTGTTGCCATTCCAGCAATGCATAAATTTTCTACTACAGTTGTTGCCAGGCACAAGAATTTGATTTAACAACGAGTTCAACATAAGTATTTCCTTCTCTTTTTAAGCATGCTATTTTGATTCAACATAAACAGGCCTACCCAATTACTAAATTTTTTTTCTGAACTCTGAAGAAATTCTCAGCTATGGATTATGTCAATCAAGTTGGATTAGAATTAACTAATTAAAAACCGCAACTAGGGAGTGCCGTTGAAAATCAGAGAGTTGTGTATAAATTTAAAAAGTGTATACGTTTCGTCTTTATTACAAAATAAGTTTCGTTAATAAATAATTAATAATCCTCTTAGTTTTCCAGATAATTGATTAGTTTAAGAAAAAAACTCCTTAGGATAATAAAAATTGTTACACTTGGACCCACTTCATGACACCACAGTACATTATATTTAACATATTAAATTCAATTATTGTAATGTAATTTGTAGTACATTATTAAATTAAATTTTGTATTGTATTATTGCACTGTTCATTGCAGTTAATTGTATTTAATGTATTAAATTTAGTTATACTGTATTATAATTCAGTTATCATACTCTATTTTGAACAAATCTTACAAACCCGTTATTTTTCCGATTTGAAAGTAAATGGTGTTGATTTAAAAATCGTGGTTAATCTTCAGATATATATTTGTTTGTGTTTTTAGGCCTCAACAGTGGCAAAGTGATTAGAAGAACTGAATGCTGGTAGTTCGACCGGGATACGAACCCAGGTGAACCGGTTGCGTGCATGGTTGGTTTTCCCATGTGTAACGTCAATACAAGCCACTTTCCTTTAGAAAGCTCTCTAGGAAGGCACCCTTCCCATTAAGCAGATAGCTTCCGTGTGCCTTACCATAGTGAAATAACCTAAAGTAACCTTATTTGGAGGATGACTTCACAGTTAACTCAAAATCAATGTTAACAATTTAAGTGAATTTTTTAGCAGAAATTTGTTTGATTGCATCAATTAGATCAACATTAAATACACTGACGTGTCACTGAATTAGGGATAGCAAGTCAAGAATGAGTTGGGCCCCCTCTGTCCTTGATAATGGCTGCCACATGACGAGGAATGGATTCGGTAAGTTTGCAGAAGCATTCTATGAGAATGGCTTGCCAAACTTCGGATAGAGCTTCCCATAATTCAGAAAGGATGGCTAGTGTTGTGTTACGTGGTTTCAGACTTTTCTCCAAAACATTTCAAAGGTGGTCAGTAGAATTTAAGTCAGGATGTAGCCAATTCATGACAGAGAAGCCAGAAGAATGTTCATCCAACCAGGCAGTAGTCAACCAGGATCTGTGAGAGGTGCAATTATTTTGTTGGAATACTCAATTTACTTGTGAATGACAGGACAACATAAATGGATGTAGATGATCGCCCAGCAACTCTAAGTACCGAATAACACTGAGGGAGACTGGTATCAAAATTCCCAACACTGTCAATCTGGCATACAGGATCCATGGCTTCATGAGCCTGACGCTATATTACCAGCCTCCAGTTGGTGTTAAGTAGTCGGAATCGCTACTCGCCTCCAGTTCTCTGGAGTCCATTCTGTGCGTTCTTTTTCCAGGCAAAACATGCAGCTGGATGGCATGCATTGAGCAATGGTACTCTCGTGGGTCTACGACTCCCGAAGTCCATAGAGCGTTGCACGGTCCATTTACTGACTATACGACTGGCGCCCGAATTCAGCTAAGCGTTAATTCATGCTAATGTTTCGCTATGGACGTTACATCTGGGCCATCTCACACCGTCACATACAGTACGGCTGCGCCGTCTCACACCATGCTCGTTCAAGGCTAATTGTCATTTGCAATTTGCCCGATCGCTAGTTTTTTCCTCACCATCGGTGTATTCTCAGTATACACTTGACACAGTCGACCTGGAAAATCCTAGCCCTCTGACGATTTCAGAAAATGAAGAGCCCAAGCGTAGAGTGCCTATTATCTGTCCGCGATCGAAGGTGTTTAAATCAGAACTTTTACCCATACTGGCAATTTAAGTGACTGATTAATAACAACCATAGTAATAGCTGTATATGCAGTTACCACAACGCCCTCGCATGAGCATAAATGCGGCACAGCGCTACACAATTTGCATAGGCATGCCTACCCCTAATTCAGTAGCATTTCAGTGTATAAAAATAACACTGTAAATAACGGAGGAATAAGCATCATTAGAAATTAGCTGCATGACAAAATAATATTTATAAGACAGCTTGAAGAATGGCAGCGAATTCAAGCTTGCGCATATATATATATATATATACTTTCCTTACAGTTCAGTGTTTATGTATTCTGGACTGGACACTGTCGTGGATATGGACAACTCCTAGATACTATGCCATCATAACGCAATTATATTAGTGTTGTTATCCCAAGCACTCTTTGTATATTCATGTATCAATACAGTGTTGTTTCAAGCTGAAAATTTATGAAAGTCATATTTCACTGTTTCGCAATAAACAAACGTAACTTTATCATATAAAATCCGATTAATTCGGAACTCCGTTAATCGGGAGTTGGATATACTAATTCATAGGCATTATTTAATGCACCTTAAAATAGTTTTCCGTTGAAATTCATTACATTTGTAAGTTTTGCTTTTGAAGGCAGGCTGTGAATTTAGGTTTATGATGTAAATTATTTTCATGTGTAGTCATTAATTATTTTAGACATTTATATCATACATTTGAAATAAACTTTTTATTCTAATTCAAACACGTAGCAACACAAGATGACACACGAGATGTGCTCACATTTTCTGAATTGATTTGCCGATAGATACATACATTGAACTATATCATAATGCTTTCTATAACTGCAGGAAAAAGAATGCAAGTTCTTTGAAAAATGGAATATTTTAAATGTAGTGGTTTTTTAAAAATATAATAGAGTTCTTTAAAACATAGAAGTAGCACGGCATGAAAACTGCAAAAAGTTGATTTTGAAGATCTTCTTGTCAATTTGTTTTCTTATCTATATAAAAGAGAAAAAATGATTGATTAGATTTAAACAGATTAGAAAGGTAGTTACATTCAGATTATTTATAACCTGCGGATTGAATTGCAGTTTCAATGATATGCATTTTAAGCATTGAGGCATTCTGAAAAATGACACTGGACGCTATTTGATTAATACAATATCACAAAGAGAAAAAACATGTTTGCATTTCTTATCATATAGCATTCATTACATAGCTATCACATACATTATATCAAGTATAAACCTTCAGATGTGAAATGAAGTTTTATTCCCCGTTCTTAAACAGTTTAAAATAATCGTAACTCATTGAATAAGTAAACACATATTTGAAGTTGTGAGTACCTTTTCTGCCCGAAATTAAGACCTAACTGGAAAATAGTCCTCGCGTGATCATTCTGGTTCCTTATAATGTAGACACTCCTCAATAAATGAGCCCTAATTAAGGTCGTCAGACCAGAGTATTGCAGAACTGATAATTGGATTACAGACTCAAAGCATGTGCGCACTTGATACTCAACGGAAGTGGTTGTAATTATTAGAATCTTCGTAATTCAATATGATGTGTGTTATAAAGGGCGTATTTAGGTGAAATAAAGAAACGTTTTCTGAATTCTAGGCCTAAAAACTTTCGACCTTTTGTGTAGTCTAATCATTCTTAAATTGTTTTTGTTGCCGTACCTATCTTGTAAGTATTCAGTTAACGCTTCATTTAATAATGGATTTAAAGCGTGTAATATTTTGATTCCTAAAGAAGGTGAGTGTAGGACAGAGATATTACATGTAGTAGAAGAAAGGAATTACGGAGAACTGTAGAGCAAGAACCTTACAGCTTTTTCCAAAGAGAAGTTAGATCTCCGAAAACGACAAAAACCTGTAAGAGAACTGCAAAAAACACGACAGAAACTTATAAGAAAACTTTGCCGAAAGCCGCAAGAACCTGTAAAGCTCTGGAAATTTGTATGACTTGAGTGCACAGTTCCTGGCACAGAATCAGCGATAGTCTTCTTGTCAATGTACTACCAGCTAGCTACAGGAAAAGAAATGCTCGTTTAAGGAAAGCTGTGTTGATACACATGGTAGATCAGGGCCAATATTTTACAGGGAATGGAGTCACAAGTACAGTCTCTTAACACAGGCTATATGACAGTCATTATGCAAAACTGGTATTTAGGTGGTGTATATGTTCATTTATATGTGAACATTTATCTAAATTTTCTGTTCATTGTATGTAAAATAGTCGGCAGATTTCTCTTGGATTCTGCCCAGCCGATGACCGAGTGGAAAAGGAATACTGTAAATTCAATATGGGTTCGATCTTAGGCTAAAAGGTGGATTGCATGTTTGGTTTTTGAGGTTTCTCCATTTATAACTTAAATTAGAGCAAGTTTCTCTTAGAAAGTCCTCCATGAAGACATCCTTCCCCTTAGGCAGATAACCTCCTCGCCATTTTAAAATAACCTAATCTTCTTACAAATCCTAAGATATGAAGTTGTGTTCTTCTTATAATGCATGCTGTAGTATAAATATTTAACATCAGTTGTAGAATTCACGTTTAAGTTTCTAACCAGTTATTTTATGTTAATTTACTTTCCTATCATCCTAATTTCCATTTACCTGCCAGAATGTAAATTTCTAGCTCACATCAGATTCAAATGAGGTAGAAAGAAGAATATTTAAAGGAAGGTTTTAGAGGGTAGAATCAGAGCGTGTTCTGCCTACTGGTGACTGGTGACAGAGATCGTGGATACCTAATGTCTAACATAGGTAAGTCAAGCCTTCTCCAATCCAGAGCAACGGCTCCCAGGGATAAGAGAGCCGTCCCAGGACTTTATATATTTTAAGCACAAGATCAAACTGCAATTCAATCATATGTAGCTATTGTTTTTTATATTGGTAATATTAGCTTTCGTAGTATAGAGTGACATCCTTGGATTTCACATAAAATTATAAAACATAGCACATACACATATACCATAAACTGTACATAACTTACAATATACAGACACACAACAACGACTTACAATACATATATACACGTAACACAGAATATAAAAGTAAACACATACGAAAAAAATAATTAAATAAAAAGTGGTGCTTATTGCTGATGCAAGCATTGTTACTGCTGAGAACGTTCAGTAGATTTGAAATGAGGACTTAGTCAATACTTCTAGTGTTCTGCCTGCTTGAATACCACGTTGGTAATTCGATTCTCTTGCGAATAGTATTCTGTGGCGTTGAGTTATTCTATCATTAGGCTACTTTCGTCGGCCTTAGAATAATGCTCAAGCTCACTCTGATCTAAGTGTGCAGCCGTTAGGCTAACTTATTCCCTTAATTTTAGTTAATCCACATCTTGAATTTAAGCAATAACTATTGATTTCTATAAGCACCATTTGGTACCGTCTGTTAAACTTTTATTTTTATTCAAATAAAAGTGTACTTTAAGCCCTTTCCCTGTCTCTGTGGTACTTACAAGACTTAGTGAATATTCATTTACGTCTTTTAAAGTTGTAATCTAGTGCACAAGAACGCGAAAGTCTTTTTACAATGAATGTAACAACTCCAGAATTCAAAACAAAAGATTTGACTAGAATAAAAAAATTGCATTCTCATATATGAAGTATTAAATTCAATAAAGCGTATATATGCATTTCGGTTAACTAATTATGTTATGTGAGAAACATGACAAGTGGTATATAATACATACGACTGTGAAAACTTGCGGCAGTTAGATTATTAATTTAGGTTATTTGAATATGGCAAAGCACACGAGGGCTATCTACTTGACAGTAGAGATGCCTTTGTTAAGGTTTTCCTAAGGAAATTGGCTGGTATTCATGTTACACACAGGGAAAAGCACTAAAACTAAATACGGAGCCAGCCTGTTCGCTTGGGTTCCATCTAGGGTCTAGTATTCAGCTGTCTTAACTTCTCGGCCATTGGTGGGGGGGCCTACGTCGTTATATATATATATATATATATATATATAGTGCTCAGATAAGTAGGTATGTGGATATGTAATCAAATGTGTCATCTTGTATAGATATGCATTGATGTGTAATCAAAATCACATTCAGTATGTATTTTATTTAAAATTATATTTCATAATTAGCGGGATAATTAACAAAAATTTTGTAAATTTTTGCGACGTGTAATTTGTACTAAATGACTCTCGGAATTAAAATCATTCTGCTTTGCATAGTGGCTGCTGCCATTTGCCAAATAATTGCCACACTTGACAAAAATTTCTTCGATCAAACGAAGAGAGATTTATTTAGGTTGCGCTTTATACGAAAGTCGCAGACGCACCAAAGAATTTGTTGAAGAAATCCCCGAAAAAATAATGAACCATAGCTCTTAATCTATGGCGTTGCAATAAATTCTAATAAGGTTTAGGCCATACACATTAATAACGTAATGGCCGTTATGTGGGACTTTGATAGTAGATTTAGCGCACGTCAGAAAATTGTATGTTTTGTTTTCCACCATGAATTCGTACAGGAAGTGAATGGTTATGTTATTGGGATTAAATAAAATATAGCATGCAATAAACCATGGACCCAATAAGACGAGATACGATACAACTTTTATGTCTTTTCATTATTCAAAAGATTAAGAAAACGTTTAGAAAGACCTACTCTGAAATTCGAATATTCACATCAAAATGCTGCCTTCACATAAGTAAAGAACACTTTTGCAGTGTGGTAACCCTAATAACAGTTTTTGCATTTGTTAAAGTAAATAAATGAAAAACGCCGGAAAAAACAATCGAATTCTTGCCATATTTGGTTCAGAATCTACTGTCTCCAGCAATTATTCTCTTCACCGCAAGTACAAATAAAAGTGGGCGGGACATTAGAAATTCCCCATTGGTGTTAGAGTCACAGTCCCTCCGCGCTATGGGATTTCCACCCAATTTTGTGAGAGAACACACAAGGTGTGGTCCGAGGGTCTCCCAAATTTCTTCACGCACAATCATTTAAGTTTACAAACATCTATACCTTCTGCGGGATTTAAATCTTAGTTAATGGGTTTGGCAGTCAGCGTTATTAACCACTATAGTGGCTGATCGGCGGCATAGTAAGAAAGTAGTGTTTAAAATTTTGTAGTTTTGCAGCAAAAAAGCAATATTTTAAGGAAATTTCTAACCAGAAACAGCTTTAAAGCTAATATAAATTTAAAATATTAGAATATACCAGGGTGTTATCATCCACTGAGTCATCGGATATAGTTATACAGGTTGTCCGTGACATTCCCACAGCCCTAGATCTATGTATGACAGAGATCAACGTTATAATTTTAGTTGTGGTATTCATAATCCTTCTTTCATGATAATATTGCTTTTATGTTGAATATGTGAACTGATATCCTTATTTATGTATGTTGCGAATGTGGTTAATACCTCAGCTGTGAGAGAAAAGAATCATGGATCGTATGTGTTATACAATATGACAGTTCGTCAGCCCATTTTGCTCTTCAGGTGTATGATTTCTTACACATCTATCCCCAACGAAATGACCTCACGTTGCCCGGACGTTTCAGCATCAGACAATTCACTGCGGGGAATAATAAGTCACATCACTCATGATCGTCGTTCAGGACAAATTGAGAATTGAGCAATTTGTGAAGAAGCGTTTCGGACAACAACCACTCTCATACGCTCTTCAACACGTCAGAGCTATCATGGTCATACATAAATCTGTATATACAAGACATTAGATTACATACAAATTCACTAGTTACACATTTCGTATGTATAAGTACTGAGCTACTGTATTTACTGATTAAATAGACTAAAATTACACTGACATATAACTCTGTGGATATTCAAGCCACACTGACACGATATACTATAAATTCCCCAAGAATTAAAGTCAGAAACACAATCTTTTAGAGTCGAACCGTGAATTTTATTGATAGAGAAGAATTGTTTCTCCCCTATCAGTAAATAAATATAAAATTGAGTTTCTGGAGAATCCGTGCAACTTTATAACTAACAGAAGGATAAAATGGAAGCACGGCAAGGTCATTAATATTATTTTTAACAGTGGAATGTCTTCTTTGATGGGAAACTGAAAATTTTTTAACGAATTTATCAATGATCACGGGAGAAAATCCTCGGTCAATAGCAACTGCTCTCAAATAATTAAGTTCATTGGTAAGCAAAGATTCTGAGGAACAAATTTTGAGCGCGCGAAATACATAATAGTAAAAAGAAGCCATTTTTTGCTTAACAGGGTTAGCATGGGGGGGGGGGTAAACAAACTGCAAAGGGATTACGGTACACAGTAGTGCTAAAATCAATTTCATTGCGGATTATAAGAATATCAAGGAAAGGAAGATTGTTGGATTCAATTTCAAGAGTGAATTGGATGGCTGGATCAATTGAATTTATAATAGATAAAATCTCGGATAAATCTTCTTTATTACCATCAAAAAGTGCGAAAGTGTCATCTACATAACGAATCCAGAGACGAAAAGATAATTTTTCAAATAATTTTACCTCAAAATAGTGCATATAAATGTCAGCAAGTAGAGAACTGAGAGGATTACTCATAGCTAATCCTTCAACTTGACGATAATATTCATTTCGATATTATTAGTAATTTACATATTTTGAGAGAAAAGTTTGAGTGTTCATAAAGAAATTAATCACTATCATTTACGTTTTAAATTCATCTATAGCTAACAATATTAAAAATTAAGAATTAACTGAGGAAATTAAGAATTCAATAGTTTAACAATACTGTTTGAAATATGTTTTAAATTTTTAACGAAATTTATTTTACCGAAATTTATTACGTTCCTTGCTTCTTAAACAGAGATGGTTGTTCTTATTTATATATATTCATTGAAAGCATGAGCGCATGCATCAACAAAAGCTACGCAATATGAGCTTCTTAAAACTTTTAAAAGTCAGTCCTTTCTTTGAAACTAGTTCCAGATAAAATATCTCGCTATAAACAAAAGCTCGAAAGCAAAATACGTATATTTAAAAGTTTTTTGTTGCGGCGCCCCTTTGGAAATCTAGACTGCCACTTGAAAATGGCTTTTATTCTCAAAGCAAATCTTTTCCTTATCCTAATCTAGAAACGGTTATTTACTGAAATGAACTTGCTTACTTAGATGAATCGTCATCAGCCTGTAAATCTCTGTTTTCCAAGTCATTGGCTATGAATCTGTTGTATACCCTGTCCAGCAATCGTCGAGGATACGTCAAAGCTTCGTGCCTGAAGTAGGGTAACTTCAATCTCGATTCACGAAGATAGTCCGCTGGGAAATCTTCTTCCAATTGTATGGGAAAGATATCCTTGTCGTAGCTACGTTTCCTCTTGCCTCTAGGAGGAAATTGAAAAGTAATCAGGATGGAGAATGTTTGCACAGTAGAAGAAACGATAATACTTAACTATTACAAAAACACTTTCGCTCAGAATTTG
This sequence comes from Stegodyphus mimosarum, assembly GCA_000611955.2. NCBI lineage: Eukaryota > Metazoa > Arthropoda > Arachnida > Araneae > Eresidae > Stegodyphus > Stegodyphus mimosarum. The sequence continues at coordinate 230,227 of KK116500.1, forward strand.
TAGTTGATTCAGTTTCACTATGCACTTCAGAGAGATAGCACGATTAAGTATCCCTTAAGCGAACAATCGCACTCCTGTGGTTCCAGTTTAAGAAATGAAGAAAATATTGTAGTCTTTCAAGTTTTGGACATGTCGTAAACTTATGTCAAATGTGCAAAATTTAAATTTCATATGAGGATGTCTAAGGAGATCCGGAAATATCTTATTTCAGTTCTCACGAATTAACTTTCGAAATCAAATTAAATGAAACTTTTATTGTCTGTGTGTTTGCACTACCACTGTTAGGCGATAATTCAAGTCACAGATTTAAAATAAATTTGAAAGGATGCTTTTGATTTAAGTACTGAATTTTGCTAGAAACAGCATCTCAATAGTTACAATAGCGCCTCTTAATATGGTCGCGGTTAACGTTATCATTCGGTTATTGTTATCGAATTGCCGAAGTCTCTCCAGTTTGTGTGCGAAAACATGAAATTGCTTATTCTAATCACATTGCTCAATGTAATCAACAATTCGGTTGAGCGAAATTCGGTCAATGGTATTAAAATACGGCAAAATAAATTTTTGAAACTGAAGTAAAGTCGCCAGATAAAAATTAAAATCAATATATAGGATATAAAAACTGCTAAGCGATAAAAAATTTAGCCAAACTACTTGGTTTCGATTTCAGTTAACTATTTAAAACTCAGAAAATTTTAGAAGACTCAGATCCTTCTTCTTGAGGAGCAAAAGAAATCCTAAATATATCTACCCAAATTAAAGTTGCTTTTTTGCCTAATTTTAAGTTTTACATTGGCATGTTTTCTACCAATGAATTAAGTCAGCATTTGTCACGTAATTTTCAGAAATATTATGAACAGTTTATAAATGAACTTTTTCATTAAAGACATTATTTTAGAATAAAGACAATATTATTTACTATACCTTTTGCAATAAAGACATGCGATTTATATACTATACCTTTTGCAATAAAGACAATATTATGTATTTTTTTAATTAATTTTTGCAATAAAGACATTATGAAGATTTCATAAACAAACTTTCGGATTTTTAAAATTTAAATTTGGGAAATACTTATTTATATGCTTCTAAATGTGTGTATATTAAGTTAGTTAAGTACAATTGTTATTTTGAAGAATATGTTTTTCATCGTTTAATGTTACCATTTGGTTAATGCTAACAATATGGCCGTAAATAACCATGATCACATTAAGGAGAAATTACAGAATAAAATAACATAAATTTCGCATAAAGGTAAAATTTAAATGGAAAATGAAAATAAAGAAATCTGGGAAGAAATTTAGGAGAAAGTCTCCAATATATAATTATCATATAAATTTGAATTATAATGAAATATGTCAAATAATATCATTCATCAGAATTTCGACTGTTAGAAATTTATTCATTTTTATATCAGAATTCACTTTCTTTGATAATAACAATTTATGTCACAAAATATCACTTAATTTGCGGCACTTCATTTTTTTTAACTCCTAACGTGGCTCTTTTACCCAAACGTTTGCCAAGGCCTAGTTTGAAATACGTAAAATTTCAATTCTAGATTTAAAAACGTAAATTTTTAAAAGTCACAGCTTACTTTACCCTGACTTCTTTGATAACTAGTTCATTGTCCTGCACCCTCATTGACAAATAATGTCATTAAATTACTCTCTATTTTTCTAATTTTTACAGGAAGGAGAAAATCATAAAAAAGAAATTATTTTTTTTTACAATGGATAGAAACTGATACTTTTATACCCATAATTTATTCATAAAATTGGAAATTAATTCGATAAATAATTACATTGCATTAATTTTGTCTTAGCTCTGCAATTTCCTTAATTAAAGTTCATAAGGAATAGTAATTTTTTTTATTCTCCTCACTTCTCAGTTTTAGCAGGAAGAAAAACACATGGTTTGAAATGTATAAGCTTACATTTTGCGTAACACATAATAAACTAAAACCGTGAAAAGTAAAGTATAAAAATATGTTTTGAGTTTAAATAAAGTTAAGATTCACAGGAAAACATTCACAATACAGGTTGAGAAGAAATGTCACTCTAGGCCTCAAGTTTCACAAATCGGTTTTAGTCTGTAAAGAAAGTTGCGTTTTGTAAATTGCGGCATGAAAGAATTTATCAGAATTATTTAATCTAGGAAAATTTTATCTGGTAAAAAGCATCGATTTTTGAAACCATTACAAAAGGAATTTCATTAAATGCAAAATTTCAACTTATATCAGTATTGCAAATGGTAATTCCACACCACTGCTTCTAACTGAACCCTTTTTTTCAACGTAAAAGTTATGTTTTAGAGAACTTCAGTCTGTAGAATTACGCGTAGCAGCATTGCAAAAGTTTATTTTAAGAATATTTAGATGGGTTTCTCCAGAAGATTAACTGGCAATATGTTAGGTAATTTTGATTACACGAGGAATGCATTTATTTTGCTTGACTAGTTCAGCTAGGTAAGTAAACATTTTTCTCATATTTTGAAGCACATGCAAATATTTAAATTCGTACATATGACTAAAAATTAACAAATTATCAGTCTGTAGTTCTCTGAAAGCTTCCGTTTATAGATTTATTTCTTAAACTAAAAAATTCGAACCGTGTTTTTGACTCACGGTTTCAGTTTAAGAAATTTCACTTCTAACTGTTTTACTGAATGACTATTTAGTTATAATGTTCCTAAGTATTTGGTCTGTGCTGAATGTAGAGAAACCTATTGAACTGTGTAGCGAGTTCTAGTGTAACTACAAAGTCCAGAGAATGGTTAAAATACCCTTTTATTCACACAAAGAAGTACTACAGTCGGCTCCTTCTCCGGCGTACAGGGAAGCCTCCACTCGAGTCAGATCAAGATAAGAAAAATCAGAAACTAATCTAATACTAAACTAAACTGACTTAGCCGAAGCTAGATACAAAAACCTAAAGTAGTTGGCTCTTAATTAAATTAGGCGGCGATTATCAGCAGGCACCTATAATACGGCCAAGCGTAGTAGGGTTAATAATGAAGCAGCCTCACGGCAAACACGCTCCACTAAGGACGCCTACGCTCATTTGCATAAGACGCGATACTAAAACCTCATTCTGGTAGGGAGTTGTAAGTGGAAAACAAGAAGTAAAACGAAAGGGTTTCAAAATTAAAAATAACTGTTAGAAAATTAAAATACACCTTAGAAAGTCATGCAATTTTCCTGTGATTAATTTGTGCGTTAACTTGTTATAATGTTTTGGAGCATGAATGTTATAACTGAGAACTGAAATTTTATTTGTTCAATAAAAATGAAATAAATGAAACTTTTGTGAAGAAAAATATATTTCAGTCATTTAATTGGAATATTATAGCTTTAAATTAATAAAAAGGTCTGGTGTAGGCATCACATTATTTCCTTGTACGGCTTATTAAATTATACACGTTTTTTGTTGCACTTCATTCAAACTTAATTAATCGATCCCTCAAGGCAAATTGAAAATGATATCAAAATTTGCAAATTTGGAAATTAAATTCAGTTTGAAATTATATTTGAAATCAATTTTTGTCGTGCGGGGGTCAAACTTCTTGCAATTTTATTTTTTCGTAACGAGTTTAAAACTTCGCAGAATATAAGCATAGGAACTGACAAACCACATTAAAAGTTATATTTCATTCCTTGTCAAAAATTATTATTTTTAATTCGACATTGACAAAATATGAATATTTTCTTCATTTAAACATGGATATTTTCATGATTTGTCTGTCCGCACGTATAGACGTTACAAAAAATGTTCTTGAAATGGATTCAGGAATGATCTGAATCTATATTTCTGTTGAAATATGATACCCGAAATTTTTCGCGACTACCTCAGTTCCTTTTCTTCGTACAAGGAAGTGAAAAAAAAGCAGTAGTGGTGGCATTTATTCGAAAAAACAATGAGACGGAAAAGAGGCCAAAATTACGAAGTAAAACTACTGGTACTTTCTTTACCTTTAGCGGATAGCAAATAACAAATATAGAAATACTAGTTCCGTTGCTCTAATTGACATTGTAACTGTCTCTCATCATTTTCCACACGCATTTCGAACAACCGGCAGTTAATTATTTTATCGGGATTCTAAAATCTGATAAAATAATCAATCTAATAGGCTTAACGAGAGGAAACCTAGTGACTTTTCCTATTTTTTGAAGTAAAAGGCTTTTTGGCTACTAATCCAACTAGTTAGAAACATTGAGTTGAAAAATGAAAAAAATTGCAATGAAAACTGTACTTCAGAGACGGCATTCAATTCCTGTGCAAAGTGCTTCGAATCATCAAGATTGCGGATTTAAATATCTGACACTCAATTATGACTGGACCAAAAATATAACTTTAGTGATGTCAGAAATCTGAGTTGAAGTAATAAAAACTGTTGCTTTTTATCTATGCGTTTGTGTATTACAAACGCTTCTTTGATATTTAAATTAAATGTTTTTAATTTATGTTATCTAGCGTAAAACAACAGTTGCATTTCAGTATTATTTTGAATGAAAATAAGTGAACTTTTTTTTTGTTTCACTTTTGATTGTGTTTGTATTTACCTTATTAATGCAGACTTTAATCTAGGATGGCGAGGTACAATGTCGCCAAAACGAAAGATGTACCTTGTTGGCGACATATGCTCTCGGATGAGAGAAAAGTAATAAACTTTTAAACACTTTTAGCGGGCAGGATCGAATTAAAACTGTGGGAATACTAATTGGCCAACTGAAGAAGTTTATACAGTACTTTAAACATACTTAAAACAATATGAAATCAAGAAATAAGACAAATTAAAAGTATATATTAAGGGATGAATAAGTTGAACGATTAAAAATTTATTAATTTCCCCTTTTCTAACGTAAGATGGTGGATAAAAATTGTACTAAGACTACGCAAATGAAATGAACAAACTTCAGAACTTCAAAGAAAAATGGAAGCGAAGATTCTTATTGTAACATTTTAGATTTATATGTACAGGAACATACTTTAAAATTGCATATTATATTAATAAATAAATTTCATTGTTTAAATCACAAATGTCTTCTTTTATACGAATTAATAAATACTCCGTTTTATTTAACAGATGGCAACACTATTCCTTTTTCTTTTTGATTAGAACTTCAAAGAAAAATGGAAGCGAAGATTCTTATTGTAACATTTTAGATTTATATGTACAGGAACATACTTTAAAATTGCATATTATATTAATAAATAAATTTCATTGTTTAAATCACAAATGTCTTCTTTTATACGAATTAATAAATACTCCGTTTTATTTAACAGATGGCAACACTATTCCTTTTTCTTTTTGATTATTATTATTATTATTATTATATAAATAGTAATTACATATATAAATGTATATAGTTTCAATATATATATAGTTATAACAAATATATATAGTTTGATAAATAACAGGTGTATATTTTGGTTCTTATAGGGCATGAAAGAAACCTACACTTATGAAACTAAGAATTAATGTTTAAAACAAATGTGAAAAAGAATCTGTATTTCTTTTAGTTAATGATTCCACCGAAATCTTTCATTTATGAAATCTAGAATCGATTCTAGTATGAGCTCATTTTGGAATTTAATAAGCTAAAGAGATTAGATTAGAGAGAAACATAAAAGCAAAACCAGTATTTAATATTTCCTTGATCACCTTCCTTCTCAGCCTGTGCTCAACTGTTCTAAATATTGATATTCCGGTAATTACTTACCAGTTTTATATATTAAAGCTGGTTACACATTTCTTTCATAAAACTAAAATTAATAATGCTAATTTTTTTCAGAGAGAAATAGTTACGAAATTCGCTTACAGGCTCAAAGGATCGATAAGTCCGTAAGCAACATTGTTGCTGCCGCTTTGACTCTTTTCCATGGCCAGCAAAGTTTCTATTTCTGCCAGCCTTTGATCGGATATACCACTCCTTCTTTCCCTGAAAGAAAAGTTATAAATAAGAACACATTCAATAAATAGTGAAAAAGATGTAAAAAAGCCCATTGCAATATTTAGAACAAATAAGCAAATATTTTATTGTTAGCTACAGTTTCGTTGAAGCTTAGCCCAACCTTATCAAAGCACAATAATACGATAATGAACGTGGTAAAAAGATAGCGTTTGACGGTGAGGGTAGAAGTTGTAGTGATTGGGAAAGGAAAAGAGATCTGGGGTTCGGTATAGATATTTTTCTGCCTCCGGCAAAAACGGAATGGAAACTGCGTCATTGACGAAATAGCACAGCAGCAAAATTTCGGAAGCTTCTAAGAAATCCAGACCCACGGTAAAGAAGTAAAAAATTTCGGTAGCAGAAAAGTAAAATTTGTAATTTTTAATCCAACAAATGGATGCCATTGAAGACTTTCTCACTTCATTTTTTACTCAGACTTTCCCACTTCATTTGTTCGTCTATTCTGAATTTTAAAGATCTGCGGCTATGTCCCATACGGAAAATCACATTCAAGAGGCATTTTATAAATGCCCTATTAATGAAGATTTTCGCATTCCTTCTTTCGAAGCCCTAGAGCCGTGGGAAAAAACATATTCTGAGTCATCCTCTCTCTTTTTCCACCAAGCACTATAACTTCCAAGTCCAGCTCTACGCTTATTTCGCTTTCAGTACGGTAACAGCACCACTTTGATAATTAATGTTAGACTAAGATCTAATGAAACTGCAGTTAGCGATAAAATTTTGCTTATTTGGGCTAATTATTACTTTGAACTTCTGTAGTTTTCAAACGAGGAAAAATTATTTTCCCCGAACATGAAATAAAATTCCCCAGTCTTGAAAATACAGCATCGTTCACATGAAACTGAAATCCAGCTTTATAATATGAGTAAAATATATCAAGAACTGAGGCCAACGTCTCTTGCTTTACGTTGAATACATTACACGATGTCAAGAAATGTCTTCTTTCTTTCCCCAGATTAATGCTACACGTTTCTGCTCAAGCGGCGTTGCGCAAAACTATCAATAATTTTGATATTAACAATAAGTTCTTCTTTAAAGAAGCCTTCTCATCTTTGTCACAGTTGTCACACTTTTCATAGCAGTGTTTGCAATATATTTCTCATTCAAACAAATAAATTCTCACTCCTCTGCAAGGCATAAAGTAATAAAACTCAAAATAAATAAATAAAATAAAA